>CM076999.1:86682974-87282974 GCA_039090855.1 Macrothele yani
TGATTCTGGTAGATGAGCCATCATAATTCGCTGTGCTGCACGAAAGATTGCATTGTAGAATTGAAACAGCTCACAAGAGAATGATAAAACTCCTGCACAAAACGTATCTAAAGCGAAACAAATAAGGAAAAGTGTGTCATCTCTCACATTTGGATGCTAGAAGATAGGCACAGTTTCCACTTCAGTACTGCAATTGACTCATAATATAGTAAATAAAAACTCATCCATAGCGGAACAGTAATACTTTGGCGCATACCACTTTCTATCACGTCTTTTGTAAAACGAGATCGCGCATATGTTATAGGTTTGTCCGTCCGTCCGCCTGTGCCCACAATATCTCTACAGCCATTAGTACATAGATACATACATATAACTAAGCTGGTCTGATTTTCAGAGGTTAGCTCCAAAAAGAAATACAAACTTCCAGATATTTTACTTATTGTTGTCGTATCAAACTTCTCCATTTGCAGCGATCTTGATATACAACTCGTGCTTCACTGATATCCATTACACGCCGTACACAAGATCTTTTATACATCATACTCATAATCTTTTTCTCATGCAGACACTCCTGAATCTGATCCACCCATGTCTTCCTTGGCCTTCCTCTGCCTTTCCTTCCTGCCACTTGGGCTGAAAAGATTTTCTTAGTAAGCATTTCATCACTCATTCTTTCAACATGGCCAAACCACCGAAGCATATTGGTCTCCACCTTGCTAACAACATTTTGCTTCACATCACACAACTGCAATACATCTTCATTTCTCACACAATCATATCGTGTGTTGCCACAAACCCCACGTAAGTAACGCATTTCTCAAGCACACAAACGACTCCTATGTTTCTTCTGCAGTACCCAGGTCTCACTGCCATATATCAGAGTAGGAACAATTACAGTTTCATACACAGCCATGCGGGACTCTCTACAGAACCCATTATTCCTGTTAAAACCTCCCAGAGCAGCTATGACTTTCAAAGAAGAATTCACTCGCCTACAAATTTCAATATCCAACTTGTTCTCTCTGTCAAACATGCTTCCTAAATACACAAACTCACTCACCTGGTCAATCACATTGCCATTTATACTTACATTACATTCAGTGCCATCCATTCTTCTCTCAAACGCTATAACTTTTGTTTTTCCTTTATTTATACTCAGTTTGAATTTCATGCAAACTTCGTGCATCCGAGTCAACATACTCTGCAACTCACTTCTGATCTCTGCCAACAGGACAGTGTCATCAGCATACAGCCATCTGCACACACGGATATCACCAAGACATAAACCACTGTTATCTATTTTGGCATCATGCATGCACGCATCCATAAATATATTAAACAGCCATGGTGACATTACATAACCTTGTCTAACTCCTGCAGCAGTGGAAAACAATTTTGCTAAACACCATTCACTCGTACACAAGGTCTACTACCAGCATACATGGCTTTTACACTATTAAGTAGATTCCCAGTAACATCATATTCATTCAATACCTTCCACAAAAGTGTCCTATTCACTCGGTCTTAAGCTTTCTCTAAATCCATGAAGGCAGTAAAAACTTTCTTCCCAACAGCCAGATACTTTGCAATCATCGTGCGTAATGCCAAAATCTGGTTAGTGCAGCCTTTACCAGGCATAAAACCACTCTGAACATCCCACACTTTCTCGGATGTAAGACCCCGTACTTTTTCAATAACAACCTTAGCAAACACTTTCCCTGGCACACTTAGTAGGCTGATACCACGATAGTTCTTGCATTCAGTCTGATAACCTTTTCCCTTATACAAGGGAACAATAATAGCATCCTTCCAATCCTTAGGGACCATTTCTAACTCCCAGCACAACTGGCAAATTTCAGTTAACCAGTCAATTACAGAGTCACCACCATATTTCAACATCATGACAGTTATGCCATCAACTCCCATAGCCTTACCATTCTGAAGAGATTTTAGAGCTTTACACACTTCTTCTCTTGAGACCCCTCCTGTGCTCTCATTCCTCATTGTGACATCCTCTGCATCTGTCTCAGAATCATCTTTGCTTTCCTGATCTAATAACTCACAGAAGTATTCACCCCATCTGTCACTTAACTCATTGGGCTCCCATATCATTTCCCCAATCTCATTCTTCACACAACTCACAACTTTGTTTTCCCTATTTTTCCTGAGTCTCATGTACTTCCAGAAGGACTTCCTATCTTTTAAAAAAGCCAGTTCATGCCTTTCCACTTTCTACTTCCTATCTTTTGCCTTACTGTGGTGAACCAGCTTAGCAGCTTCACGCTTCTTACAGCGATATTCGTCCAAAGAGACTCTACCTTGCAACATCCCCAAATAGGCTTCCTTCCTTCTCTTTACTGCCTCTTCAATCTCAATATTCCACCAAGCATCACCTATATTTTTACCCACTGTTGTGGTGCCACATACCTCTTTCGCAGCAGTAACAACACAGTTCTTAAAACATTCCCACTTCCTTTCTACATCCCTCTCACCAGACTTCAGATCCTTCAATCGTTCTCTGAGTAAGTCAGGATACCGCTGATACTCTTCAAGGAGCCTATCAACCTTTATTCTTTCTATCCTGGGTCTCCTCCTATTCTTTTTTCCAACCAACATTAAATTTTACTCGTGACACTACCAAGTAATGATCAGAACCAACATCCGCACCTCTCATCGCACACGTGTTAAAAATTAAGTGTTTCAAACGCTGATCGTAGACAACAAAATCTATCACACTCTTTTGACCAAGAGTACGATTTTCCCAAGTATATGTGTGTATATACTTGTGGTTGAAAAATGTATTAGATACACACACACCATTCTCAATGCAGAGTTGAATTAATCTTTCACCATTATCATTCACACAAGGATCATTAAACTTACCCAAAACATTGTCAGAAATTGCATTCTGCACACCTACTCTAGCATTGAAATCCCCTGCTATTATAACTTTTTCTTTAGCACCAAACTGGCTCAAAACAGCTTTTAGCTCATTCCAGAAATCTTCCTTCTTATCAAAAGGTTCCGAGTCACAAGGAGCATACACTACAACAATTACAATTCTCTGAAGTTTCACTTTCAACGAATCCAGAGAATTCTCTCACTTACGCAACTATAGTGAATCAAGTTGTTCTTCATATTTTCACTTAAAATCACACCTACACCAGCCTGTCCTCTCATATTATCCAATACTCTAGACCACACACTCACCGTACCATTCACTTCTTCTACCCCAATTTCCTTCTTTTTGGTTTCACTTACACACAGCACACCCAGTCTATACCTATTTATCTCCTCAATCAACTCACTCATCTTGCCATTTATACCTCTAGTATTCCATACACCAATCTTACATTCACTCAGCCGAGGTCTCTTTCTCATACGCCGTTTAGAAAGTCCTGGCCGATTCCGTGGTGGACCGTCCTTCTCAAGTGTGGTAGGTCCACCATATCCCACACTTGAGTCATTCTTAATATTTCTTTTTGTCTTTTTAATCAGGTAAGTACATCAGTGTGGGGGATTAGCCCACAGCTGAGGGTTCCAGTTGGTCAATCAACCTAAAGATTCTGGAACAAAACCCAGTGAGTTGGAGTCTTTTCCCCAATGTCACACAGAACTAGCTTGCACCTCTCCAAGATTCACAGAAGCCCTTGTTGCTGTTGTGTGTGCCATTGTTACCACGGAGCGCCCCGAGGAGGCAAACCCATCGCTCACTACGACCGCCCGCTACAACTATTATTTCGATTTGAAAAAAAATATTTTTGCATTGGGAATCTTGAAATATGCGAATGATGATCCTTCATTTCGTTTTTTTTTACGATGTGCAATTTCGCCGCTAGAGGGCGTAACTGCAGATGATGTCGTATCCAAAATTACGTTTTAATCCACATATTTTCTTCTAAACATCCGATTGAAAAAAAAATATATCTTTCGATTCCATTTATGTCGAAGAGTATTTTAGATATAGTTAGTTTTTCAAATTACGCATAGATTTTCCGCTAGGAGGCGTAAAAGTAAATTGCATTTTTCCCGATAACTCTTCTTCTAAAACTCCGATCTGAATTTTTTTCTTTCTTCAGCGGATACACCTCCTGATGGAAAATATTGTGCATATAATTTCAAATTTTTGGTAAAGAATACTTTGGCCACTAGGGGGCATTAGGGTTAATTTTTGCTTCTGATATATTTACCATAAAATCTGAGCTTCTAAAATATCGATTGAAAAAAATCTCTCGTAGACTGATGCCACTAACATCGATAAATATTTTCTTCTTTAAATAATGCACAGTTTCTCCGCCAGGGAGCGTAGATGAATATCTAATTTTGGTCAATATCTCTACGTCTAGAAGTCTGATTTGAAAAATGTTTTTTTTGTTGGATGCTGTTTTCAGTTCGACATGTTTTTCATATAATTTCAAAATTTTCAAGTAATTCATAGATTTTCCCGTAGGGGGCGTAGAGGTAAATTACGAACATGTAATCAGAATGGTATTATAAAGGCATATGTGGAGACCTTCTTCTTTATGAAGGCAATGAATTTAATTAGCAAATCGAGATATTGATTTGCAATAATTTTGGTCATCGAACAGCGAAAATGATGACAACCTACTGAGCTTAGTTCAGAGCTCAATTTTGTATATTGACTAGATCCATTGTCAATACCTCGATTCACAGATATATTCAGATGTTATCGGGAAAATTGTAGTAGCTTAATGAAACCGATTATGAAACAGAGACGTTCTGTAGTAGAGGTATAATATTGTAATAATATGCTTGAAAACTCAGGATATCTGGACAGCAAATTTAACATTAATTGGAGATAATTCTGGTCAAAGAAAAGGGTCGCATGAAAGCAAATCTAAGTACGACTTTCAATTGTCGTGGGTTATGTTATTCACACATGACCCCTACTTATTCACTAACGGGAGACGTTTGTACCACAATAAAATGCATAAATGCACGAGCACACTGCAATGATCAATGCACTTACTGTTTCTCAAAAATACTCTTGACTGTTTTTATGGCCAAAAAGAACTAATACTAGCTTGATTAAGCACTGTCGAAAAAACCTATTGCTGTATGCTGCTGTTACATACACTGAAGAGCAATTTAATTGGAGACAACTGGCATTATGCAAATGTGGCGCTGCGGCGGCCCTGTAAACGGAAATGACATGACGTATGCAGCGATCCGACAATATATAGAGTGATGCGACGGGAATCAGTATGAGTCTGACGCAGTATGTGTAAGATGGAGGATCTAAGCGCATTTGATCGTGGACAAATTTTCGGGGCCAGACCAATGGGTCACTCCATCTCTGAAATCGTAAAAGCACTGGAATTTTCACGAGCGACTGTGTCACGGGTGCACTGTGAGTACAGCAAATCCGATAAGACCATCCCTGCAAGGGCCAACTGCCGTGGACAACAGCTTGTGAATGAGCGAGGTCATCGTCGGCTAGCTCGCATTGTAACAGCGAATAGACGGGCCACAGTGCAAGAAATCACTCGGCAATTTAACGCTGGTGCAAAAAACGTGTAAGCAGCCACACCATCCAGAACAATCTCCTCGCTATGGGGTACAGAAGCCATCGTCCCTCGAGGGTACGCTGCTGACCGCACATCACAGGGTGCAAATATTAGCATGGGCGTGGGAACATCGCCACTAGACCCTAGACATGTGAAAAAATGTTGGCTGGACTGATGAGTCGAGATTCACGTTGGTAAATGCGGATGGCAGAATACGAGTACGGTGCAAACCACAGAAGCGATTGATCCTTCTTGCCAGCAGGGTACTCTTCAAGCTGGTGGGATTGGCATTCTCGTCTGGGGACTGCTTACGTGGATTGAAAGGAACCCCTGATGCGTGTTACATCGTCCCTCACAGTCAACGTTACCGGGATATCCTGGACGACCATGTTCTCCCGTTTGTACGTCTTCAACATCCCGCTGGGGACCTCATCCTGCAACAAGACAACGCACCGTGCCATCGCTTCCGAATTGTATCCGAATGGTTGGATGAACACTCCACCGACGTGACTTCGTTTCATTAACCTGCTAGGTCACCTAACCTCAATCCCATCGAGCATATTTGGGATGCCATGAAGAGAGATGTTCGAGGCTCTGACACCCCTCCATCACATCTTCGTGAACTGTGGGAGCTAGTTCCTGGGTCGTGGATTCGTATGGCTTCCCAACGCTTCCGGTGTCTTATCGAGTCCCTGCCGAGACGAATTGCAGCCGTCATCAGTGCGAAAGGTGGTGTTACACGTTACAAGACAGATATCTGTAATTCAATTGCTCTTCAGAGTATATGAATCAACCTGTACTATAAGTGCTGCATAGCAGTCATTACCATAGATAATCACGTCCTGAAAAGATGGCCACCGTCCACTATTGTTAGGAACGGTTTTCCCACTCTGTTCATTGAGAAAAGATACGCTTATTAGAACCACAAGCAGGTTCATGTAACGCACAATATACTTAAAGAATAAAATACCACTACAAAATTCTGTTTACCTTATAGCGATTTAGATTTCCCAGTTCAACTAGATTTCGTTTTCGTGTCTTTTGATGATTATAACGGTGCGTGCAGCTAAAAATTAAATGATAAGGTAAAAACTCTGTGTTGTGCACTATAAAAACGAAGTCTGAAGATGAGAGATGTACTTCGTAAAATTACATTTAATGAACTATATGCAAGGTTAACCTAAAGATTGCAAAGGGACATCTCAGCAAGAGAAGAAAACAGACTATGGCACTGAGAAAAGAAGATGGTTCTGTAACAAGAAATAAGGACGAAACTTTGACAAGAGTGAAGTATTTCTACTCCAAATTACATGAAAGGGATGATACATGTAATCCATACATCATGATAGGTACCAGTACCAGAGGTCTTCCAGTCCTCCCAGCAGAAGTTGCACATGCAATCAAGAACATGATACCGGGAAAAGCTATAGGAGAAGATGGAAGTACTGTAGACATCATGCAAGAAGCAAGTGGAGAAATCGAAAGAGTACTCGCCCAAATTTTCACTCAATGCCTTAATGAAGGGAAGATTTTTGAGGATTAGAAGAACGCTACAATGATCCTGCTGCATAAAAAAGGTGACATTGAGGATCTCAGGAACTACAGACCTATCAGTCTCCTATCAGTGGTTTATAAAATCTTCACTAAAGTTCTTTCACACCGCCTGAAGGTAACACTGGACATGGCTCAACGGAGAGAACAGGCTGAATTCAGGAGTGGCTACAGCACAATAGATCATATCCACGTACTGAGAGAACTAATTGGAAGAGCGAGGGAATATGAACTTCCATTGTGCATGGCTTTTATCGATTGTGAAAAAGCATTTGATTCGGTGAAACCATCAGCAGTTACAATGGCTCTGAAATCCTGTGGTATTGAAGATGCATACATTAATATTATTAATAACATCTATGAAAATGCAATTGCAAAGATTCGCCTGTTTGAAAATAAAACATTCGCCTGTTTGAAAATTGGAAAGGAAGTGAGACAAGGTGACACCATATATCCGAGGTTCTTTAATGCCACATTGGAAAATGTCTTTCAATCACTGAACTGGGAAAACAAAGGGATAAAAATTAATTGAGATAATCTAACCCACCTTCGTTTTGTTGATGACGTACTCATTTTAGGAACTACCCCATCAGAGCTGAAGAGTATGATCCAGGAAATTACTGACAAGAGTAAAGAAGTGGGATTAAAAATGAACTTTCAGAATACAAAAGTGATGTTCAATGCTTTAACAAGAAATGAAGATTTATCGATTGATGGAGAAAAGCTGGAGATAACAGACATGTACGTTTATCTTGGACAGCAGATATCAAGTGAGGGTCACATTGATGAAGAAATTAATCGGCATACAAAGCTTTCCTGGAGAGCTTTTAGAAGAAACAGCATAATTTTCAAGTGCAATATGCCATTATGTCTTAAAATAAAAGTGTTTGATCAATGCATCCTTCCAGTGCTTACGTATGGTGCAGAGACGTGGACCTTAACTAAAAGATACTTACAAAGGCTGCAGACAACTCAAAGAAGCATGGAGAGGTGCGTGCTTGGTGTAACCGGGAGAATAAAGAAGAGGAACTCGTGGATCCGATAAATGACAAGAGTGGAAGACATCATGATCAGAGTTAAATCCCTGAAATGGCAATGGGTCGGACATACTGCCAGAAGGACAGACCATCGATGGACAACCAAAATTGTAGATTGGATTCCAAGGAAAAGGAAACGACCCAGAAGAATACCACATGGGAGATGGGCGGATGAAATTCGAAAGTATGCTGGAGTTACATGGAAGAGACTGGCACAAGACCGACCGTTGTGGAGGAAACTTGGGGAGACTTTCGTCCAGCAGTGGATTGATAACGTTTGACAATGATGATGATGATGATGATGATACAAGGTTAAAATACACTCATAAGATTTTTCAGACTCCTCTGGTGTCTTTCATCCGATTAAAATGACCGCATAAAAAGTTGTCATGGCATATAAATAAGGTAGTTGTTGCCACTTAATTCAAATCACAGAAGCAAAAAAAGTCAAGCAATTTACATATCGGAGCCATGCACTAAACACAAGTAGGAGGTGACACACACTGTGCCAGACTTCAGGGTGGAATGTAATTATCTTTACCTTTTACAGGTACAATGGCTTTCCCAGGCCTGGGAAACATGAGTAGATCAATCCTCGTTGCAACAGATATTAAAAGGAGGCTTTAATTTGGCTACCTGTAATTCGCGGAGGCTTCACCCGATCGTCTTTGACAGATCTTTAGTTACTATTGTGGCTACCTGTAATTCAGTTGCTTAAACATACAACAGGACCCACCTTTATAAGTTAAAGCATTTAGTGGCTCAGGAGCTTGTTACTCGTTTCCCAATTGGCTCCCATCAAACCTCGGAGAAATAACAGTTACAACACAGTTTCATCAATCTAAGTAACCATGTGTTGACATCTCTCCAATTGCGGCACTACAAAGAGGCCAAACGTTTGTATACCCAGCACTTAGGCCAGATAAACTAAACGTTATTCCAAAAGCCCAACAAATTATCTCAGCTTTGCCACTTCAACAGCAAGAACCAGCCCGTTATCGGGTTGCCCACAGTATTCAAAACTTAAAACTTTCTTGCAGTCAACAGGCCTTCAGTGTTTTTAGCGCTGAGCAAAAAGGATTAAGTCTATTGCGTTCAGCATCGAACATTGCCATTTTAAAAGCTGACAAGTCCTCTCAAATGGTGTGCACGAATGAGAACGAGTACATTACTAAGATGAGTGAGGCCCAGTCTAACATTTCTCTTTCTCATGTCTCTTCAGATCCGACTGCCAGCACCTTAACCGCTCTTAGCAAATTAAAAAATCATGATTGTCTCCTTCTGTTTTGGGTTCTCCGTTGCATACAACTCCTAGCCCACGCGTCCCAGAATTATTTGGCACTATTAAGCTTCATAAGGAGGGTCATCCTGTGCGCCCCCTTGTCTCGGGACGCGCCAGCCACACTTATCCTCTAGAACAGACGTTGACCCACCTCCTTTCCCCTTTATTTGCCGGGTCACAGTATTCTGTATATAATTCGGTTCAGGCCATTAATCTATTTAAATCTGTTACTCCTTCATCCTCGAATTTTATTCTTGCTTCTTTAGATATTGTTTCACTTTTTCCGAATGTACGAGTCCTCCTTGCCCATGATTTCATAGTTGTAAAACTCACCACTTTGGCAGTTTACCCGGATGAAGTCATTCAGACAATTTTAAAGGCTCTTCGCCTCATCTGTCGCAGATCTTTTTTCAGGTTCAACGGACAGATTTTCAGGCAGCTTGAGGCTGTCCCAATGGGATCACCCCTTCTCCCCACGACTGGCAGAAAGTTTTGTGCAACATTTGGAGGATTCTGTTTTGGCACTTGCCCCATTAAACCTCTATTATTTTTGCGCTACGTGGACGACGTACTCGTCCTATGGCCAAACTCGTTGGATAATGTATTAAAATTTGCAGATTTAATGTCGTCCTTCCTTCCTTCCATTAAATTTACGATGGAATTAGAGTCCACTGGATCGCTTCCTTTCTCGATTTTCTGCTTCGCAGGCATCCAGTTTCCAATCATTAAAATTTCTCCGTTTACCGCAAACTTTCTTTTTCACCGGCTATTATTCCGTTTTCCTCTGCACACCCTAATAGCTACAAACTATCTACCTTTTGTTTTCTCGTCCGTGGGGCTTTCATTCACTCTTCCAATCGTGCGCTTTTATTGGCAGAATTACAGTGGATTTCTGACCTTGCTGCAAAATTTGGGTATCCCAATCATACTGTCAACAGGTTCTTCGCAAAAACTAGAAGATTGGCATCTAACACGTTAAGGGGTGACCAACCAAAACACCGACTTGTGGGTTCTATGGACTTTGTCCCCGGAGTTACAAACATCTTAAAGAACATGTGTCATAAGAATAACCCGGAGTTTGGTCCCAGAACCTACACTATCTTTAACTTGTCTCGCAAAGAGAGAGATCCGGTGAACCACCTGGAACGATTTGGTGCGTAGAAAATTCCTCTGAAGCCAGTGGACCCAGAGCCCCCCCCTCCCCCAGATGTATGTTGGTTCCACGATTAGGAATGTAAAATTGCGTTTTTCGGAACATAAACATAACGTTAAAATGCATGCTTCATCTCGTCTCGTCACTTCGGTAACTTACTACCCATGCTGGGAAGATACCAGGATTTTGACAACTCCACCCAGTAAGACTCAAATCTACTTTACAGAGAGCCTGTACATCCACAGATTTTTTTTGATGTGTTGCAACGAGGATTCACCTACTCAAGTTTCTCAGGCCTGGAAAGCCATTTTACATGTAAAAGATAAAGATAATTACATTCCACACTAAAGTCTGGCACAGTGTGTGTCACCTCCTACCTGTGTTTGGTGCAGACCTCCGGTATGTAAATTGCTTGACTTTTTATTTGCTTCCATGTTTTTCTTCCATAAATTCGTAAAGTGTTATACAAACCCATAATTGATACAACTGTTTGATTTGCCAAATGCGAAACAAAACTTTTTAGTAGCATCGACAACAGGAAAGACATGGTAGCATCTTTTTCGGCCATCACTGTCCGACATTCAGCAACCCCTGACATATACGTTTCCCACAGGTAGGCGAATTTCTCGTAATTTGTTTCTTAAAAGAACGCATTGCAGAAATGTTTTATTATGTTCCACATATTTTTTATAAAATACATACCTTAGTTTTTCTTAAATATTCACATCCTTAAGGTTTACAGATAAATTGCATTTATACAGGATGAAATCAAAGTGTGCATAATTTTATGGAATAAATTAATTACATATATATTATTAATCACTGCGCAATATTTTTCATAAAGATCCAATTTCAGATTAAGGGAAAATTCCAACCTTACTATTAATGTGCAGTTAATTTAGTTAATTTTAATGACATACTTATGACATTGAATGACAATATATTTTCTTTGCTTAAGTGTTGCCTTTCATTGCTTTCTTACACTGCTTACGCGTCTCCGTCACTTGAGATCTGAGTTTTAAATTAACTCCTGACTAATTTGTACATTTTAACTTTTATGAGAAAGTGTAGTTAAGTTTAATGGTACATCGTAATTTTACTAAAATAACTAATTTCATGATTTTCTGGTAAATTATCACTCTATTCAACTTTTAAAATTTCAGGAACAACTTCATCTGAGATTGATGATTGACTCATTGAAACTCCTTTGCTCTCTGTGCTGTGATCCAAAACCGAAGACTGATCAGATTCTTTTTCCAATAAAAGGGTTGGATCATCTCAAGTCTGCCGCAACGGTGGCGCAGTGGGCTAAGCGATGGTCTCTGATCATTCGTCCGAAAGGGGTTTGGGTTCGAATCCCGGTGAGGCATGGATGTTGTGTTTGTCTTACGGCACTGGCTCTCTCCCTTCCCTGTAACCAGTGACCCTAAATTAAGGACGGGCGACTGCTTATATCCCATTGAGTTGCTCACGGTGGTCGTTAAACCTCCAATCAAAGAAAACAAATCTAAAGTCTGTTTATTTTTCTCACATCTAGCAGGAGTATAACCCATTTGTTTACTAAATCCATATTGGAATTTAACACCAGGATAAGTTACAAAAGCTTTGTATCCCTTAAGGAAAACAACATTTGGAATTCCTTTTTCCATCTCCACTATTAGAATTTTTTGTCTCGTAAGAGTTCTGCTGAGGTAGGGTTTTTCAATCTTTCCAGCTTCTCTTTCACATGAAATAACATTACCATACATTTGGAAAAATTCTGTGTCTTCCGCTTCTTCCAGTTCCAGTCGGAGCATTGAAACATTAATCCTTTTCGAAGATATAAATAGACTGTATGTAACGGAACATTTACCGAAAGGGCGAGTTTTTTGTTTTTTTTGTTTTTGAGAGTAAGATATCCACAAATGTAATACTCCTTGGGCTGATAGAAAAAATAAACTTATTCGCTGACGCAGTTTGGAAAATGTTAATCACGGACAAAAGGTTGTTCCTGAAGACAAAGGGTTATCATCAGGGACAACCTCTTCTCACAGATATGGTGTTGATACACGGACTCTACCAAGGTTTTGTTTCGCATGATCAGAATGAAATCCAACGACAATACGTACATTATACAGGGGCATCTTGAAACGAGACAATGAGTGTACTTACAACTGATGTCTTCGCCCTTATGCTAATCCAAGTAATCCAATGGGGAACGCACAAAATGTTGGATCACACTGAAGCACACACCACTGCTCCAAAAAGAGAAGAACAAGTTCAATGCTCTGAAAACAGTTCCAGTCACAAAGCACTAAAGGAAATCGAACAAAATGCGCATTTGAGAAAATATTGTGGAAACGTGAGAAAATTCACGCCATAAAACGTTGGGCTCAAAAGACACATCCCCGCACCACGTATTTAACTGCACATCAACAGAAAATTTACAGCTATGTCTTTAAAGATTAAAGCACCCCCATGAAATACACTACGGAGCGTTTACCGCCATGGATCTCTGAAAACCTTGTATCTCTCTCTCCTTAAGTCGATAGAGCCACATAGATTGATACCCAGAAATTATGGTAAAACTCTCTCAGCCATTCAAAAAGTTGGAACGGCCTCGAGAGTCATAATATGTAAATACACACAACATTTACTCTTCCTTTCACACTCTCTGAGACCTCAAAGAACATGACAGAAGAACAAGTAACACTAGTATTTCATCACGTTTCCGAAAGCAGGCAGGCTCCACTTGACATGTCACCTGAAAAAACAAAGCTCCAAAGTGGGTTGAAAAACATTTAAGGAAGAGGGTGAAAAAACTCTGAAAAAAAATTCTTAGGCTTAAAATTAACTTTAAAACAAAAGAGTACAATGGAGAATCTCAAAACTATAATTTATAGCCAAAAAATATTAAGTTCAACGGATTTTCACTTCTTATGTTCTTTTTACCTGCTGCTTTCTGTACAGTCTTGGTTTTCAATTTAAGTGCTAGTTAAGTAAGCTACCAACAAGACGGTAATAACTTTAAACTACAGGCATAAAAGGAGCGATCCATGTTTAAATAGTTGTAATGTCAAAATTTACTAAAATGTTTAACTAAACATTCATTAAGAGAAACTATCCGATATCCATGACGAGGGTGTCATTGCCACAGTGTGAGCAACAATGCTCTTCGCTCGACGGGGGGGGCATTTTGAGGTTTCGCGCATAACACAAAGGAAGCATGTAAATTACGTAAACGGAAATAAGAAGAACCCAAAGCGCAGACACTTTGTATCTAACAGCATCGTCCTTTATTTGGACACCAACCTACACGAATGATCGGTGAACCAGAATACTGGCACGTTATCTCATAAGTTTGGCTTTAACTGCATTTATACTTTAATGTATTTAATGTTTCACTGCTTTTACTGATAATATATTTTATTGCAAATTTACATTATTTGCACAATATTTTGTTGCCCTCTTTTCCTTTTCGATTGAATTTCCACACTTTCCCAGTAATCTGAGACAATTATTCTATGATAGTTAAGTAGATGTTACGGGCAGATGGATGCCAAATTAATCCAGCAAGCAGACGTGCCTAAGAGAACTTGAAAATTACATTGTCCTTGAAAACGAATTAAACATACATCTTCCGATTTACGTTGGGAAATGTGGGTGTCAAACCTTCAAGCAACTAAGGATGTGTCTGAGTCCCAAACACATCCTCAGTTGCTTGGAAGTACCTAGTTCTCGGTGATGTAACGGTAATATACTCGAACGTAAATAAGGAAATGCGGGTACGATTCTCTTTCCAGAACGACGCAATTTTCATGATTTCTGAGGCATGTCTACTTACAAAATTATTCTATATTTATTTTAAACAGATACTTAGAATTATCACTGCTTTACAATATTACACTATATTCCGTTTTGAAAAGTTACTTAGACGTCATATTTCATCTCACAAATCGTTCCTGAAATATTTTTCATACTTCACTCCGCTCTGTGTGTTTTTTAACAGCAGATGTGAATTATTTTTCTTTTAAAAAACCTACATAATGAGGCTCAAAATTCATCACGATGTTTCTTCAGGAACAAAGGTGTTTCGTGAAGTCAGAGGAGTTAGTTATAAATATTATTATGCTGACCAAACAGGAAGGCTTTTTAATGGCTGAGAGTGAAATTTTTAGGCTTGAAATGAGGGACTATTTCGAGGCTTTGTCTTACCTGGACAATGATGACCCGAGGATTTATTATTGCTTTTTCGGGATAAATTATTATGCTGCCCAAATATTTTTTGCTTTTTTCGGGATACATCCTGCTGAAATAGGGGTTGTCTCCATATGTGATTTGAACTGAAAAATACCAATATCCGAAATGTTGCCTACAGGTCAGAATTTTGATGAATTGTGTTACCTGGGTAGAGTGCCAAAGTTTGGGTATGAAACATTAAGCATTGTTGATTGATACATGCAGGTTGGGATAGTTCAAAGTGGTACATTTTGCTCACAATCAACGTCAAGGATGGCAGTTATTGAAACAAAATGCGCAAGTAATGTTGACAAGCAAAACGTTAAGTTTTCTGAGGTTATACGAGCTTTTTCATTGGTATTTTGAAAGGACTACTTTTTGTTTCAGGGCAACATTAGTAATTCTGTGGTTTATCCAGCAATGTTCAACTGGAGTAGAAATGAAAGCACATTTTTAATGGCTAAGAGTGAAAATGTTAAGCTTGAAATGTGGGACGATTGCGAGGCTTTGTCTTTCCTGGACAATGGTGACCAGATGATTTCTTTATGGGGGTCGCCCCAAATATTGAAAATGCAAATTAAATTCACAAGAGAAAAACTTCACCAAAAATATTAGGAAGTGATAAAAATTATTCCGCCATATTGAAATGTGTTTTCAATGATTCGTAAAATATTAATTTAAAAACATATACAAATATATATGTAGAAAAAAGCAGCCAATAACCGAAAATAAGGACAGAGTGATACATGGGGAGTGCGTGTCCCTGGGCGGTAGCGTACCTGAAAAACTTGAGAACCCTCAGAAAAAAATACCTTCGGGGCTAGTTTGAGAATCGCTGTTAGCTTACAATTATTGAAATGATTACATTACATACGTTTTAAGGTTTTATGTGCACTTTAATAATTCAAAGTCATGAAACTCACAGGTATTTTAGTAAAACTAAGCCCATTGCACTTTATTTCGAGTAACATAAATGCCCACTTTGAAATTAATACGATTGTCTAGTTTTATATCACTAGTAAGTGTCGCAAAATATTTGTTCCAAAATTAATCACATCATGCAAATTTTATTCTTTTACAGAACTAAGGACAACCTTTTTTGAATTACTCACGATCACACTCGAAATGAAAACAAAAAACTGCCGTGTTACAGAGTCTCATGACTTTTCTGATTTATACGGAAGTTCAGAACATAAGTAAGCAAATTAGTAATTAAGAACTGTGTCACAAAGAAAAAGAAAAACTGCTTAACTCATTATAGACAATACAAATGTAAAAACGTCTCACTCTCCCTTCTGCTTGTTGTTTGTGTTTGAATGCAAATATTACATTTCAGAAGTTCAGAAGAAACCCTAGTTGTTGATTCGAAGTACTTGGATCATCGGAATTCCAGCAAAGCCAATGCCCTAAAAATATAATTGACCCTTCTCCATTATTCTACTCGTGCGGAATGGAGGAAAGAATCATCCGGAATTTCAGAAATCGACACAGCCTTTAACACAAAAATGCGCTTTGGAGTATCACGTTACTGTGATGCTGAGTTCAAAGCTTTCGGGGTGACTCACGGTCTCGTTTTAGGTCGCTAGGGTTTACTTAAAAGCCCATGACGATATACAGGCAACGTTTTGTTGAAGGCACCCAAGAGCACTCAGAAATGAACATTTTTGATAAATTCCGAAACTTCATAACTTCCTAAGGAGAGTAATGTTCTTTCACGAATTTCACTAGTTTGAACTCAGTATAGTACAAAGTGGTCTACTTCCATTCGTAATGGAACAATTACTACATAATATTACTAAGTATTTCACATTACTGAAAATGTAGGAAATAATCACAGTAATTTATGTACAAATATATGAATTCCCTTTAGAGAATAATATACTGAAAACTCCTAATCAGAAGCAATTTTGTTATTCAAATTCTGTGGTTACTGTGCTATTTATGAAAATTAGTTTTCAAATCTTCCGGTTGATTCAATGTGCCGCTAAAAGGGGGAATAACGTGCTTCACACTTCTGATACAAACGCTGTTACACGTACCAAATGCAAAAGTTTTAATATTAGCCAACTTTTTGAGCACAGGGTCACTGAAGCCTACATGTTATCTCGTGCAAGTATCAAGCGGGCACCAAAAATTGATTATTTCTGTAAGTAAATTAAATGCAGGATTCGAAAAGACTGTCAAAAATGTTCTGCACAGCTGAGACGATAACGTAATTAAAGAGCTGGTTGTAATAGAAGTATTTTTGAGAATAATTTATCTAGTAAAATATATTTTTCTCTTATCATCGTCTTAATGAAAGCACACGCATACACACATTCTCAGAACCAGGAGATATTCATTCCTTTTAGTCGTTCTACTGAAAATCAGCTCAACCCATTATTCGTTTCTTCAAATTTTTTTTTTTTTATAAAATTATACCATCTTGCTTGATTTGTCAAATTAACAAAAGGAATCCTTCGGCAATTAAGTGCCCATAGGATTTTTTCTCTATAACGGGAGGATGTGGCTTTTATAAAAAAATTGCATTTTTTATTTCACCAGGATTTAAAATGGTTTATAGTTAACCAAACAGTTTGGCAAAATAGTGGGACAGCCCGGTCAGAATATATTAGCACATGTGTCGAGAGATTGTAACCCTTGTGTTTTTTGGAAGTATTTCATCTTGAGGTCCACATTGCTGTTTCCAAATGATGACACCGGATATCTCTTAAAAGGGAATTTTAAACGATGGCAGTACACGGTGACACATCCCCACATTTACCTATCTGCTCTTCTCTCAAGGAAAAGACACTTTGGTTAAACTACTACACATCGTTTCGTGACAACTTATCAAAACTATTATTAACTAAAGTACATTTATTGCTGCATTCAATTTGAGATTTATTCACATGTATGCTTGTAATAGAAAGTAATGCAGTAAAATGTATTTTTTTTTCAAGGAATAAAAATTATGTATACTGGGATTTACAAAGAATCACGGAAAAGAAACCATTGAACTTTGAATCCCATTTGAACAAGTCACAATACCGCGAAAGAATAAAGTTTTGAAAACTAACCATGAACTTAATTCTGAACAACCCATTTCCTTGGGGTTCTAGTTGTATAGTATGACTTTGGGGATGATTCGACATTTGGAATCTGTTCTGTTGAAATTCTAAGCAGTACTTGATTTGGCAATGTCTCTGTTAAATTCTGACATGAATATTTACTTTCGAAAAGAAAGTAGTGCTACCATGAAAAAGGAGAGAACACTGGTAGCACACCAGAAGGAAAGTAACGTCTTTTGCCATTTGTGAAAAATATTTCAAAATACCTGTATTTTAGTATACTTGGCTCGATAATTTCCGCAAGACTTTTTTTTTCAGTTTTACGATTTTTAGGAAAATTTAAATCATGGAAATCTGCTGCTGTACTTATGTAAGAGCACCGATGCTTAGTGATGTGATTTCTTCCAATGAAATGACAATAGCAATTTAGACATGCAACATTTAGTTCTGGACTTCACATCCGTGAATGAATGGAGTCCGCAACAATCTTTGCTTTAGGAAAATTCGCATTTTCTTAGGAATGTGAAGGTACGATATTATTCTTTTTAGATTATGTGAGATATGTTACTAATTAAATTTTTGTATCAAGAGCTACAATTCCAATATAGTGGACATTTGATTGCAATTCATAATTGTAACATTGCTCTTCGAAATTCTTTAAAAATAATCTTAAAGGAAAATGTCGAGTGCCACTTTACAAAGAATCTACAAATGAAAAACTGCATAACTGAATTCATTAAACTGTATTACTTTTGACATTTTCAAGCGAAAAGCGTTTCTTAGTCTTTATCTTTTTTTCACACACAAACGTTTCACGCGAAAAACCTATAGTTCGTATATTTAACTAGTGCATGTTAAAATAACTTGACTTATTCTAAAAAACGCAATTCCAGAATACCCTATCCTTGCCTTCAGGTTCTGGGTATTTAAAATAACCGCGAAAAAATGAACATATAATCACTTCCTTTATTCCGAGGATTTTTAGTGTACATTTATCATTCTTCTAATATATCATGTATAAGATATTCATCATTCCACAGTTAATATTTTCGAGTTATTACATTTTAAAGATAACATTTTATTTGATGCAAAATTTTAACAGCTTGCTGCAAAATACTGCGGAAATATAGTTATATAAACATTTGATAAGACTGAGTTTCACAGAAAATATTACGGTTTGACTTTCGCCAGATTTCTGTGTTGGAAATATAGGATGTTTACAAAAACTCATAATCATGGAGCAATATCAGTTGATCCGCCCATGTAGAAGATAATATGCGGAATGAAGAAAAAGTAGAGTAGCTTGATAAATAAGAAATGCATTTTATAAAATAACTTAAATTCATGTATGTGCACAATAAGGGCTTGAGTATGAAAAAAAAAACGTTTGGAGTGTTGAAACTAAAGAGAGTATTCCTGAAAAGCAATACGTTTTAGCATGTGTTTGATATAACAAAATTCAAGAACATATAGTATTGCTTTTCCCGAAGTTCCATCAAATTTACCACACCATAGGACTACAAATATAACGCTCAATAGAGAAATTCTGATTTACACGAGAAGCCGCCACACCTAAATAAATTGGCTGACCATTACCTATCCCTGGTGTTAAAGCTTCGCCCTACCTAGCTTGAAGGGAAATGGCATTACTTTATAATAATTTTATTAGATTTTTGGTTAAAAGTAAGACTGAAAACGGTTCTCCTTCTGCAGTTACCGTGTTATCTAGATTAACATTTGAGGCACATTTTTATTTCAAACAATGCAGATTTTCTTACATGGATATTAATGTGTACACTACGTATCACAGTCATGGCTTTTAGATATCGTATTTCAAATTTGCTCTCATTTTGCCTTGCTGAACTTGCACGTTACGATATATTTTCCCCGTGTTTTCTGATTTACCAAACCAACAGTCCTTACGAGAACAGGGAGAACACATTTTAATTTCGAATTATATGAAGCCTGTAAATTCCTGAAAACAATTTACTTTTGATTCTTAACACACACTCTGTTAAGCTTTGTACGGAAAATTCTGCAGCAACTATGGAAGAATTTATCCGAAGTGTATTTGCCATAGATATGGCGTTTAATATTCTCTTGCTATCTGAAACAGCACACGTAATATATTAAAGGTGAATTTTGTGTGGGATACAGTTAAATACGTCTTCGTATCCTTTTTAGTAATACATAATAAATAATCTACGCTGGTCGGGATAAGCCTATATTTCTGTTAGTCTGCGATATTCCATTTCATCTGGTCGAAAACTGAGTGTACTAATCCTTTTGGTAATAGTTTTGTTCATTCTAATTAGAATTTCTTATATTCTCTGCTTCAAATAAACTTCATTTTAATTAAAATTGCTTATATTCTCTGCTTCAAAACTACGTTTTTCAATTTAAATCTAAATGAACATCTGAAAACACTCTCCTTTCTGCATTTTATTCGAAATGTCGTTTTTGACGAAATTACCTATAGGTCACATATCGTCAGAAAAAAGAAGCTCTTGAGTGTATATGCTTAACATTTCTTTCGCTATTAAGCCACAACTTTTATTCCGAATCTTTTTGTGTCCTACAGATGTGGTTTGACGTTTGCAGTGACAAGTATTGCGGGATCATAAAGTTATTAATATACAATGGCGCCCACTTCTGTCGTGTTCTGTATGCTTACCATGTTCCTGTACTATCCTTCTGCAGTGCAATTTCCACTGTAGCAGGGTCCTTTGCGGACAAGCAAGAGCAATTTTACCCCAATCCTCTTTGCAAGTTTTCTAAAGGCCGTCAATTGTTTTGGGTCGTCTACTGTTAAAGACTCGTTTAAGTAACCAGAAGCAGCAGAAATCCGTGGCAGATGCATCTGGCGATTTGACAGGAATTGAAGAGAATGTTATAGCGTGAATCCCGGTATCAGTTTACATCATTAGAATGTATACCATTGCGCGCTTAGCCGTATGGATGAAAGCCTTATCTTCGTGGATCCGAACGTTTGAAGTCATAGCATCGTATAAAGATGGAATTGCTTCGCCTTAAATTGCGTAAAAAGCGTTTGCTTGATAATAAGCTCCATTAATTTTTGCGTTATTCGCAACGTTTCGCAGGTTTAACTAGCCGTTATAGCAATAATCTGCCACAACCATAAATCCACGTGAAAAACTTTTTTTTTTGTATTCATCTTCGCATTCCAGGTATGCATTGGCACCCTTAACATAATAGTATATTGCCCGGATATTGTTTGTGTCAATAAGGTATATCCAAACTTCAACCAAAGTGACCACAAGCTTCCACCTGTCCATTACTATGTGTTTTCCATAAAGCTTCCTTGGGTTAAGAGAAACGTCCAGAAGCTTCCCCCGCTCCGAAATGTGGCGCGAAAGAAGCTTGTGGAGGTTAGTCTTAAACCGCTTTTCTAGGTGTAGCTCAGATATGTTAATGCGGTTTACAGTTCTCTGTACGACACCCACATGCTGACCAATCCTGCATTGCGTTGCTGAATTATGTTTCTTTACAAGAAACATGACTTTTTGCACCATCTCAGCGTTGCACTTTAGTTCAGGCTGTTCTTTTCGTGGCGTTTGTGCATCACTCGCGCAAGCTGCGAGGTTCTCCTTTTTGCACCCTTAATTACTTGACATACGCCATTTTTAGAAATCACACAACCGTTTTCTCGCACCTCTTTCGGATTTCTATATGCGAAAAGCCTTCTTTAAAAAGCGCAACTACATACCCTTCCTAGATTCTTGAATGCATCTTAACATTACGAGAGCAAAACTACAATTGCTGTTAAAGCGGAAGTCTGCTGCTGTACGATAAACATGGCAACGCATTCGTGATTCACACCATTTGAGCATGACGCGCATTTTAGTTTGCCACTATGAACGGGAGTCAACCTCTGTATATCGGATGCCAACGACCATATGTTTTGAGGAAAATTGAAGTGGGAATGTTCCTTTGGAATTTGGACATCGGGATCTTGAAAAAATATTAAATATTTTGGCTTAAAATCGTTTTTACTAAAGTTTTGGTAGTTTTTTTAGAATGCCTTGATATATTTTCTTTTTTTTTTTTTTTGGCTAATTCTCTGGATTTCAATATTAAACGTCTTATTCATAGTAACAGCGTTACTTGAAATCAAACGAATACGTCAGAAGCTCCTATTTTTAAAGACAAACATCTTGCTGTACTTCACAGAATGCTAAACAACACGTGCATATCTTCCAAAAAATATATTTTTCATATTTAATAGATTTAGAAACATGAAATGACGAAGCTGATTGAAACAAAAGCCGTTGTAATCATCCTTGCATAAACATTTAATCCACTTTTCCAATACGTAGAAGAACAGCGTAAGAAACGGATAAACTTTTGCTTATCTTGTTATTTCGCGAAAAGAAAGGAGTTGGTCTGTTATCCGCTACTGAATATTTTTACGATCTTTCAATGAACTCTGACCATTTCCATCTACCGAGGGATACTATGCAAAATGCTACGTTTGTGTTTGGGGTATTTTGAACTAAATCGTACACAATGCATTCTTGTAATTTGTTTAGCCTCACCATAGTTCAATTATTCAAACGTACATGTGAACTGATCGATATGGTAAGTAATATTTAATGAGAAAAAACACATGAAACTATTCATTCAATGACTATCAGTTATATATTCCAAAAAGCTATCTTACAAATTAAATGAAACAATAATTGTGAATTTTTCTAAAGACGAAAAGACAGCAATTCGCCTTTAAATAGGCTTCAGAAACAGAATAAAAAGAATCGCCTTTGTAAAACAAAATGGAATATAGATCGGATATACATATATTCGGAGAAAGCCACTATAGTACATTGTTACAGAAAGTTATCTCAAATAAATATTGATTTATATGTCAGCGCACTTTATTTAATTCTTATAAGAAATGATTGCTGCATTGTCAGAAAAGCCATTGAGTCGTTTTTCAAGATTAATCGCCGATGTTTTCCTGTGTGTGCACTTGTGTTTTTACTTCAAAGAAAAAACTGAAAGTTGCATTGGCTTATTACGAAGTGACATCATAGTCCTAGGGAATGGAGCAGCCTCGAGAATAGGCAGAAGTGTCTTTGTTCATTTCTCAATGTACTCTGATGCATAGTATATATGGAGTACATTATTGAACTGAGGAGAGTTCAAACTCAAGGGATAGAACATTGGATAACGGCCACTCGCACATCCGATTCCTGACGAAAGCGTCATCTGCTCCGTGACACAAATATTGACCAGTTTCTCACTTCGTGAGGCATCCCGGACATATTTAGCTATCGAAATATCGTTCAGAAAAGGCATTCAAAATGGAAATGAAAACCATTTTAACATCTACATTTTTAGTTGAACTCCAGAGTCTGTGAGAAATATCTGTTAGTTTCCTAATTTAGTTAAGACAGAATACATTTTTGAAAATTTATTCGTAGCAGTGTTTTACGTATCTTAGAAATTATGAGTCATTAGTACCAAGTTAAATTTCATCATGCTGTCCTGTTTTTTTCTGCTGTCAGAAAATTCCTTAATTTTGAAATGCTTTGTCATGGTTTCCTAAAAGAGAAATTATCGGCTATGTGCACGAGATATCCGTGCAGATGTTGGATTTACTGAAATCTGCCTCTCCATTCACACGATCCAACATCTCAATCCTAATTTCTTCCCCTTACGGCACAAAAAAGCGTTTTTCTCAGCATATATAACCATGTTGATTCCGCTGAAGATGTAAATTGTAAGAAAATTTGAAAATGCACCATGATTCTTCGCCGCAGAGATTCACAAGGCCGTAAATAAGCACTCCGGACAAAACATTAGTCACCCCTAACAGAAAGACAGTAGGAAGTTACCTGTTCCAGAGAGGCCGCGTGTTGAATTTAGTCTGCAATATTGGTCACAAGGCAGACGCTGCTGGGTCGCAAAAAGGATCCATCGTGATTGGCAGAAAACACAGACACAAATTGAATGAAGTCACCCAATTCGTTGATGAGTCGAAGCATATTTTCCAGAGGGTCTACAAACAGCGGTGTAATTCGCAGTCAAGTGAAAATCGGCGACGTAACAATGGGCGGAAAACTATTCTCACCAATAGGGACCACTGCCATGTTTCACGACTGGTAACTGAAAATCGGTTTAAAACCAGGTTACAATTGCTCTAAACAGTCAATGAAAGTCCACTTACACTAATTTCCGAAAGGACATTGCGACGAGAACCGCACGCGATGGACATCTGGAGTAGAGTACCACGAAACAGGCCCCTTTCAACAATATATTACAATGTCTCACATTATCAATGGGCTCAGGAGCACCAAAACGTTACTGAGAAAAATGGTAAAAGAGTAATTTAGTCTTATGAGCCTCGGTTTTGTTTGTGCTCCAGTGATCGGTGGCGACCAGTGCATCTAAAGCTCCATGGAGCCTTTACTCCTGATTGAGCCGAAAGTGTTGTTCAAGCTGTAAAGTGTTCTGTGGTGATTTGCGGATGTTATTCTTACCACAAAATGGGCACTCTCGTTGCAGTGACAATGAATATGAATCAGCATGCGCACTTCCGCATTCTGAAAGACGAAGTGTTGCCCTTTGCCCTACACCTCCAGGAGCAGTATCACAGATACAGTATTTATCAAATAGGATGACGGTTTTTAAGGGAAGTTTCTTTTTATTCAGTTCTTCCATCACAGCTGGTACGAAATCATCGTGGAACCACACAGAGGAAAGATCTGAGTCCATCCACGCATTCTTGTGTGCACTATAATGTACAGGTACTATACGCATCGCGTTGTGTTGAAAACACTGTGCCTGTTGAGCTTTTCTGATCAGCAGAAGAGGAAGTTGATAACGCTTGTCGGCGTTACAGTATGCTAACAACGTGACGTATTGTTTTTGTTATTTACTAGGGGCTGTGCCTCTAGGTTCTTTTCCAGAGTAGAGCTCGTGCCCTGCAGCCCGATCTTCAAGTACATCACATAAAATAAAAACTGGAAAATTCATATAAATTTAAGTTTTTATTGCCTGCCTAAGCAAATAAGTATTAAAGAACTGATAGAAATATCGATTCCAAGATGGCGGCTTGTTTAGAGTTTTTGTTTCGCCTCTGGTGAACTAACTGTTAGATTTTTGCGGAACTTTTTACAATTTCCTTCTATTTTTATTGAAGGACTTTGCTCCGCCGCCATTCCGAAATTTCCGAGTTTTTTACTGTCGTTATTTTTTGGAAGGGGGGACTTTTGTCGTTTGAACTTATACGTCAGAATTTTCGATAAACGTCTTAGACTGTCCCTTTGCGGTGATGCCATCTGACGAAATGAAAATGTTCTCCCAATTTTTCAATACTTTTTGCGCTGTATCGATTCCAAGATGGCGGCTTGTTTACAGTTCTTTTTTTGCACCCGGTGAAGTTCCTGTTAGAATTTTGCAGAACGTTTTTCAATTTCCTTCTGTTTTTATTGAAAAGCTTTGCTCCGCTGCCATTCCCAAGTTTTAGAGTATTTTTACTGTCGTTATTTTTTGGAAAGGCGGACTTTTGTCGTTTGAACTTATAGCACTTACTAAATTTACCTCCAAGGAAAACAAAAGCGGTCCAAAAAGCATTTTGGACTTTAAGTCCTACCAGCATGCCAATTTTTAGATCTCTAGGTAATTTAGAAGTAGTGTAACAATTCACGAAAAGTTCAAGCACACAATGTTCCAAAGCCACCATTTTGATTTATTTTCTTGGTTTCGTACCTTTCTAAATATACGGTCCTTAAGACCTATCGGCATGCTCATTTTCAGATCTCTACGTCATTTAGAAGTGACAGAACAATTCGCGGACGAACACACTCGCATTTTCCCTCTTTGCTTTTCATATACGAGGCATAAGTCGATATTAATATAGGTATTCACGTATGCAGGCAGAAAACGCCGAACTTTAATAAAAGCGTACCGACATCATTAAGCATTGCGACATTACCAGATTGATGTTGTTGATCGTTCTTTCACCCAATGAGAAGAGAGTGCTAAAAATAGCTTCGTCACCATGGCAGCAGGTCACGGGGCCAGAACGTTTTTCTGTGGTTATCGTGAAGACAGACAAGACGTTACTTTCTTTCCTTTGCGTATTTAAAAATGCTTAAAAATCAGAAAATGACGTTTTCTTATTTATTTTTTTAAAACCGGGATGATAGTTGTAAGTTTATCCTGTAAAAATTGCAATGCGTTATGATTCATAGTTTGCCATATATCCGTTTTTTTTAATGGATCCCATCGCGAAATAGAGAATCTTGTGAAATTTAAAAATTCAATTTCTCGTAAACTAAATCGAAATTCAGAAAAAAGGGCGACGAGGTGCACAATTTCGGTCACGGCACTACATGCCTACAAAGTTTCACGGTTCTGTTGCTGTTAGTGAGTACAGAACGCGACCTGTTATCACTTTTTTTGCTTACCTTAACTTTGAAATACAGTTAGCTCTTGAAGTATCACCAGAATCGAAAAACGATTTATTTCACATATTTCACCGTGTTCTCCACATAATTCTCTACAAACGATGTAAATTTCGTATTTTGTGTTCAATACGCTTTGTGCTGCGAGTTAGGAAAGCAAGAGTTTCGCGAAATTCCTAGAACAGCGGCAGCAGCAGCAGCGGCAGTTACTGTTTTTTTAGAATAGAGAGATTTAAAAATTCAATTTCTCGTAAACTAAAAGGAAATTCAAAAAAAAAAAAAAAAAAAAAAAAAAAAAAAGGTGACGAGGTGCAAGCCTTCGGTCATGGCCCTACTAGTCTACAAAGTTTCGTGGTTCTGTTTCTGTTAGTGTCCGGAACCCGACCCGATAGCACTTTTTTGCTTACCTTAAATTTGAAATACAATAGCTTTTGAAGTATTGCCAGAATCGAAAAACGATTTATTTCAGCGTGTTCTCCAAACAATTCTCTACAAATGATCTAAATGTCGTATTTTTGTGTTCAATACGTTTTGCGCTGCGAGATAGGAAAGCAAGGGTGTCGCGAAATTTCTATAACAGCTGTAGCAGCAGCGGCGGCAGTTACTTTTTTTTAGAATAGAGAGGTAGCTACTAGATTTCTTTTCGTTCGTGGCTGCAAGGGTTTATGAAATGAGCATTTTGTAAAAGAGAACGGTCTCATCAGCACTGTGTACAACAAGAGGAGTTGGTTTTTCTTCCTTTATCGTCTTCTCCAACATTTTTTGAACTCTTCCGCAAATTTCTCTTTTGATGAGATACTTTCTACGGGTGACTGTCCACTTCCGACCACCATGTCCTTTCTTCCAGTTAGATGGCGAGCCCTTGCTGAATACCGTTCACTGCCGCCAAATCGTTTATTAAACGCCACTAATTTTACCTTGATTATCTGGACACTTACAGATAGTCCTTTACTGCGTTGCTGTACGAACCATTTGTAAATGGCTGCATCAAGTTGTAAGTTCTGACATTTTCGCATAACCTTTCGCTTTTTCACCCATTTTGCACGCGTGCTGTTTAAGTTCATCCTCTTTCATTTCTATGCCATACACAATAGTACATCCAACGTTGTTCTCGCCAAAGAAGACGTTTTAACAACAATTTCTCCTCAACTTCACTAAAATGTTCAATTTCTGCGCGTGTTCTAACGAAACATGTTTTCTTTTTGAAGCCATAATTGAACGCAAACTCAATGCGCTTCTATATACAAACTAAAACTACTCGTCTCATGCTTCTAAATGCAAACTAAAACCTTTCAGATGTGGCCGACCTGCGTGCCGTCACAGCACCGCCTGGGTAGCAATAAATTAAATGGCCGGATTATTAAGACCCGCACAAGATATAAAGTATTTAAATTGAAGGCTGCAGAGCGATGACTTCCGTTTGATGTTCTTAGTCCACGTCAAATGTCTGTATTAATTCGAGAAATTCGTTTTTTTTCATTTCGATTGTGTAAAAGAATTTACATACAGTACATCATGATTTCGTATCTACATGAAATGCATGATATATCAGTAAAATTGCGATTTTCAAAATATTTCTTAGATTTGCTCATGGACTTCTTTGCCAGTTGAAGATTTTGTGGCAAGAAATGTAAATCAACGGACTAGTTTTCACAGGATGTTCTATTTTGCGATTGCCTTTTCACAATTACTAGTACAAATTAAGTGCAGAAACGTGCATTTTCCTCATAACTGGACAAATAAGAACAAAAACGGATGCAGTGTGTGCATTACATTCACGGAGTAAGTTCACCAAAAGTAATGTATCAAACTGAGGTGTCATTGTGATATAATCTGCCCGAATGCGTTATTCACGTGAATTTAAATAAATCCACATTCAAACGTGTATTTATAAATAATCATAATAGGCTTTCTTTGTAATAACCTGATACGGAATCGTTAATGACAGATTTAAATCATCAAGTGGTGTAGCATATGATTTCATAATTAAGGTACTAGTGAAAAATATGTAATTCATCCCTTTGGACGGTGTACTAAGTGGAGAATCATGTGCACTCAAAATTTTGATTATACTGATAAACTGTGCTTGTTGCTTTACTAAATGTGTTTGCACAAAATTGCTGATCGATTCTTTGTACTCGTCAAATTATTGAGAAATTTAGTAGAAATACAGGCAGTTACAGTAATTCCGAAGAAATAGATGCATGAGCATTAATCATGTCACTGTGGTCTATACACGATATTAAAAAACGGAGATAGTTGCAAACTAAAAGATGAACTTTATTTACAGCTAAAACCAAGTTAAAAAACATGCGGGATCTTTCGGACCCACTATGGGTCCATCATCGGGCACCGCATGAATAGGATTTCGATCTTTTAAACTCGGAGATCCATACCACACTGCATCACCATGAAGGTGCTGCTCCCAAATTCACGCATGCGCACTCGACATAATACACAGGGCATGCAAATAATGTGAAACTACAAATAAAGCTGATTATGGATTACAATGTTAAATATAATGGTTTAAAATATAGTGTTTATCAAAAAGGATCGCGACACAGTTGCCCCACTACAAAAACATGAGGTTTAATCTATCCCCTTAAAAGCGATTGACTCCAATGTTAAGGACTTTAGGTACATAGGATCTACATTTCGGACAATTGCGACCTGAGTGTCCGAACACAAGTATAACGTCCGGACGGGATCGAACGCCTCCGCTTTGTTCAGACTAATAAATCAAGGTCTGCACACCACGGATTGGAATAACACCACTTGCTTAACAACGACCACAACAAAACCAAGTATGTTATTCACAGAAAGCATATACATTACTATGCTTTCTAATCAATGTTGCAATGACGACACACCATGTACATTGCCTTTATCTTGGAAACACCATATTTTAAACCATTGTATTTATCATTGTAATCCTTTATCGTCTTTATTTTGTGTTTCACATTATTTGCATGTCATGTGTATTATGTTGAGTGCGCATGCCTGAATTGGGAGCAGAACCTTCATGCTGATGCCTTGTGGTATGGATCTCCGAGTTTAAAAGATCGAAATCCTATTCATGCGGTGCCCGATGATGAACCCATAGTGGGTCCAAAACATCTCGCATGTTTTTAGCACGTCTTTTGTAAAAAAAGGTTGTGCTTATGTTATCGGTGCGTCCGTACGTCCGTCTGTACCCACGGTATCTCTGCAAATATTAGTCCGATTTAAAAAAATTAGTTTTGCATTCGAAAGCTTGAAATATGCAAATGATGATCCTAGATTTCATTTTTTTTACGTTGTACAATTTCGCCGCTAGAGGGCATAAATGCAGGTGATGTCGAATTCAAAAAATACGTTTTATTCCACATATTTGCTTCTAAACATCCGATTGAAAAAAATTATATCATTCGATTCCATTTATGCCGAAGAGTATTTTGGATATAGCTTCTATTTCAAATTACGCATAGATTTTCCGCTAGGGGGCGTAAAAGTAAATTGCATTTTTTCCGATAACTCTTCTTCTAAAACTCCGATTTGAATTTTTTTTCGGCAAAAACATCTCCTGATGCACAATCTTTTGCATATAATTTCGAATTTTTGATAAAGAATACTTTGGCCACCAGGGGGCGTAAGTGTTAATTTTCGCTTCTGATGTATTTGCCATAAAATCTGAGATTCTAAAATATCGATTGAAAAAATTATTTCGTGGACTAATGCCACTTACATCAGGTAACCCTTTCGTAATATTTTCTTCCTAAAAAATTCCACAGTTTCTCCGCCAGGGGCGTAGATGTATATCTTATTTTTGTCAATATCTCGACTTCTAGGAGTCCGATTTGAAAAATTCCTTCTTTGTTGGATAGTGCTCTCCGTGTGACATGTTTTTCATATAAATTCAAAATTTTCAAGTAATTCATAGACTTTCCGCAAGGGGTAGTAAAGGTAAATTGCGTTTTCCCCTATATCTCTGCTTCTAAATCTCCGATCTGAAAATTTTTTTCTGCACCGGATACAGCTCCTAAATGGGAAATCGTTTGTACATAATTTCTAATTTTTGTAAAAAAATGGTTTGGCCACCAGGGGGCGTATACCTTAATTTCCGCTTCTGATGTATTTGCAGCAAAATATGAGCTTTTAAATTCTCGATTGAAAATAACATCCTTTGTAGACCGATACTACTCATGTCGACAAAGCTTCTAGAATTTTTTGTTATTAAAACAGTGCACGGTTTCTACGACAGGGGCGTAGATGTATATCTTATTTTTGTCAATATCTCGACTTCTAAGGGTCCGATTCAAAAAATTCCTTCATTGTTGGATAGTGTTTCTAGTGTGACATGTTTTCCCTATAAATTCAAAATTTTCAAGTAATTCATAGACTTTCCGCTAGGGGGCGTAAAGGTAAATTGCGTTTCCTCCTATATCTCTGCTTCTAAATCTCCGATCTGAAAACTTTTTTCTGCACCGGATACAGCTCTTGATGGGAAATCGTTTGCACGTAATTTCAAATTTTTGAAAAAATTGTTTGGCCACCAGGTGGCGTAAGTCTTAATTTCCGCTACTGATATATTTGCAGCAAAACATGAGCTTCTAAAATCTCGACTGAAAAAAAGTCTTTTGTTGACCGATAGTACTCATGTCGAGAAACCTTGTAGCAATATTTTCTTCTTGAAATAACGCACGGTTTCTACGAGTGCGGGACGTAGATGTATATTTTATTTTTGTCAATATCTCTACTTCTAAAAGTCCGATTTGAAAAATTTCTTCTCTGTTGGATAGTGTTTTCGCTGCGAAATGTTTTTCCTATAAATTCAAAATTTTCAAGTAAATCATAGACTTTCCGCTAGGGCGCACAATTGTAAATTGAGTTTTCTGCTCCTAAAACTCCGATTTGAAAAATTTTTCTTGTATCGCATACAATACCTGACGGAAAATATTTTTCACGTAATTTCTACTGTTTGGTAAAGAATGGTTTGGCCACCAGGGGTCATAAGTGTTCATTTCTACTTCTGATGTATTTGTAACAAAATCTGGGCTCCTGAAAACTCGACTAAAATTTTTTCTCCGACCGATACCGCTCATATGGGTAAACCTTTCGTGAATACTTTCTTTCTAAAATAATGCATGGTTTTTCCACCAAGGGACGTAAAGTCACATCTTATTTTTGTCGATAATGCAGTTTTTAAGAGCTCGTAAGCTCACGATTCCGTTTACAGCAATATCTGAGGGATTAAAGACCCGATTGAAAAACTTCTTTCTTCCGTCAGATACTCTTGTTTTCCATACCGGTTCCATTGACTTTGAAGAGCTTTGATAAATTTAATTTGCGTCAGAACGGATTCAAAAGACGTGCTTATTACACCCGAAAATTCGGTGTCATCTTTCTATATGAACTTGGTTTTAGCTGTAAATAAAGTTCATCTTTTAGTTTGTAACTACCTCCGTTTTTTAATATCGTGTATAGACAGCAGTGACATGATTGATGTTTATCGGTTGGCACGAATACCACAGACGTTTGGAAATAGATGCATACTCCTTTGTTACAAATGTACTTTATAATGAACATGATTTCCAAACGGAAAAGATCTGTTAGAACAGAAACAGTTCCTTGACTTTTATCATGGAACTTATCCGGAGTTTTTTTTCTTTTTTTTTCTTTTTTTTGTAGAAACATTGCGATATGTATCTTAGAGTGCACTGAACGAAATTTGTGCTTGCAATATCACTATCTTTTTTTGTGTATGTTTTCAATATCAAGTCACCTTTTCAACATAAAAATTCAATCAAATATTGCTTGGCTTCGAGTATGGCTACGCCCTCCCACAAAGGTTACACATCATTATTTTTGCAATACTGGATTTGTTTTTTTTCATAATTCCATTTTTTCACTTCTCGAAATTTCGTTGCATTTAAGATTCTTATAGGATTTGATCAGTTTACAAAATACATATATTTCACAATCATCATCATCATTGTCCACAAGTTTCAATCCACTGCTGGACGAAGGTCTCCCCAAGTTCCTTCCACAATGGTCTGTCTTGTGCCAGTCTCTCCCATGTTACTCCCGCATATTTTCAAATTTCATCCGCTTTTTCCCCATGTGGTCTTATTTTGGGTCTTTTCCTGTCCCTTGGAATCCAGTCCAAAATTTCAGCTGTCCATTGATGGTCTGTCCTTCTGGCAATATGTCCAGCCCGTTGTCATTTCAGGGATTTTACTCTGATCATGATGTCTTCCACTCTTGTCATTTTTCTGATTCACGAGTTCCTCTTCTTATTTCTCCTGGTTATACCAAGCATGCATCTCTCCATGCCTTATTCAGTTGGCTGCAGTATTTGTAAATCTCATTTAGTTAAGGTTCACGTCTCTGCCCCATTTGTAAACAGTGGAAGGATGCATTGACCAAACACTTTTCTTTTAAGACATAAAGGCATATTGCTCTTAAAAAATATACTCTTTCCTCCAAACGCTCTCCAGGCAAGTTTTATACACCGATTAATTTCTTCATCAATGTGACCTTCACTTGATGTCTCCTGTCCAAGATAAATGTAGGTATTGGTTATCTCCAGCTTTTCTCCATCAATCGATAAATCTTCATTTGTTGTAAACGCATTGCACATGACTTTTGTTTTCTGAAAGTTCATTTTTAATCCCACTTCTTTACTCTTCTCAGCAAGTTCATGGATCATACTCTGCAGCCCTGATGCGATAGTTGCAAAAATGACTACGTCATCAGCAAAACGAAGGTAAGTTACATAATCTCCATTAATCTTTAACCTTTTGTTTTCCCAGTTCAGTGATTGAAATAAATTTTCCTATGTCACATTATACAGCTTGGATGTAATTGTGTCACCTTGTCTCACTCCCTTTTCAATTTTTATGTGTGCTGTATTTTCAAAATGCCGAATCTTTTCACTTGCATTTTCATAGATGTTATTAATAATAATAATGTATGCATCTTCAGTACTGCAGGATGTCTAAGTCATTGTAACTGCTGATGATTTCATCGAATTAAAGGCCTTTTAATAATCGATAAAAGCCATGCACAATGGAAGTTCATATTCCCTCGCTCTTTTAATTAGTTCTTTCAGTACGTGGATATGATCTGTAGTGCTGCGGATACTCCTGAATCTAGCTTATTTTCTCGGTCGAGCTATGTTCGTTGTCACCTTCAAGCGGTGTGAAAGAACTTGAGTGAATATTTTATAAACCACTGATAGGAGGCTGATAAGTCTGTAGTTCCTGAGATCCTCTATATCACTTTTTTAATTTAGCAGGATCATTTTAGCATTGTTCCAATCCTCAAAAATCTTCCCTTCATTAAGGCATCGAATGAAAACTTGGGCGAGTATTGTTTCAATTTCTCCACTGGCTTCTTGTTAGATGTCTACTGTAATTCCATCTTTTCCTGGAGCTCTTCCCCGTTTCATGTTCTTGATTGCATGTGTAATTTCGGCTGGGAGGACTGGAATAGTTCTGGTATATTTTGTAATAACTGGAGTACATGTATCATCCCTTTCATATAGTTTTGAGTAGAAATCTTTAACTCTTGTCAAAATCTCACCTTTATTTCTTGTTAGAGAACCATCTTCTTTGCTCTCTTTATTCTTTGACTGTTTTCAATTGCTTTCCTCACTAGTTCACAGTTGAATTTCCTAACATCTTAATTTTATTTCTTTACAGGAAATATTTTTTATCGTAAATACCATATTATACCCGGAAAGTTATAAATTATTTTAGATAAACATTAATATTATCATCTGTTTCACAAAGGCTTCTTATTGCTATAGTTAAAAATTCAAGAGCTGAGCGCCTACTTTATATCAAAATGTTTTACTCAAGTAATGCGAACAGCATCATGAAATATTTTTTGACACTTTCTTATTATTTATGTTGTCAGGCGTCGTCAACCGGCAATCAAGATTATGTTGCGAATCAAATTCCTGGGCAGAATTTATAGAAAAATGTTTTTTTTATGAAAAAATATAATTCTTCAAATATAGTGGAATTCACTTCGAAAAGTAGAGTTTACAACATTTTGCTCATTCATTTTGTTAATTGGTGACATCTCAAATAATTTATGTTTCCAACTGGCGTCCAGGTTAGAGCAGAAATTATCTGGAAAATCCTACGGCTCGGTAACCATTTTTGTATCTACAATTATTCTTATTCGGTAATATAAAAAACCCAGGTGAAACATGGAATTTGATACAAAGATTTGGATACGAACCACATTTATGTTAGATTGCATAAAACTTAAATAGTAACAAGTAATCATCAGACATGCAAAACCTTTTAAGAGTTGTAATACTGTTGTTTAGAATTCCACACTCTATAATTTATAAAATGCAAATTTGCCGTTATTATGATTACCAAAAAACAATCATCCTTTTCACTTCCCCAAATATTTTTTTACCAGCTTCACTTTTCAGGTTTAGTAAATTTTGTAATTGAGTTATATGGACGCATTTTATACAACTGTGATGAGATATGGTTAAAATTTGCACTTTATATATTTTTGATGAGGTTTCATAAAATTGTTTTACACTTTATAGAACTTTGATGGGGTATGGTTTAAATTTGTTGTTTATACATCTTTCATGAAGTATGGTTTGAATTTGGATAAGCGGTTTCCGTTTCCACATGAAGCCGAATAGTATCTGAAAAGCTGAATAACTGCAGGAGAGTAACGCACCTGCTACTGATCTTACTAAATAATTCTCATAGGTTACTGAATAAACAGGAAGACCGCGCATCCCTTTTCTTAGCAATCTGTAAGTGTCATAGTGATAGTAATATTTGCTGATTTTGAAGCAAATAAAGAACTTTTCTTCGTCAGTGTCAATTCTGCTAAAGTTAAACGGAGCTGCCTTGCAATAAAGCTTGGAAAAAACATCACCATTAATGAAATGAAATGGAAATTTTAGTGCTACGTTTTAATACGTTATTTTTGCACATTCTTATTTTGCCTGTGTAGGTAGTTTTGCCCTGACTATTAAAATATTTTTCGTTTTCACATATATTATGGCTGTCACCAGGATATTTATAGCTTTCGGAAACAAACCAGTGTATCTTGAAGTGTTTCACTTGAAATATTCACGTGCACAAACCACTGCGACTTATGTCGTAATTTTGAATGTTCGACTTAGATAAATTAATGCTGCTTGTCTACAATCCCGTTTTTAGAATTTTCAGCGAAAATACCCGAAAATTCAGTTTTACTTTAGCAATTGCCAAACACGTCCAGAAATCAATCATACGTAATCATTTTTAAAATCTATAAGCGGAATCCTTTTACTAGAGGATCAAATCTGGAAAGAAATTGTAATGTGTGTAAGGCGTTATGTCACTTGTTTATTTATTACAATTTGGAATAAATTTCACAAATTGATATTGTGCTTCCTGTCGGATAATTGAAAGACAACGATCAGTCTGTCCCCTACTTAGGGAGAATGATGCAAATGAAAACTTCAGGAAGAAATCTTGGAAATTTATTTTGTGTTTTCTAACATATAATTGAAGGAGCAAAGAATTGCTTGTCCCGTATTTCAGGAGAACAAAGAAAATATTAAATTCAGGAGATTAGGAGTAGCATGTTTTATTTGTTACTCAATATCTTAGAATAAAACCCAATGTGTTACTAACATCGTAAGCAAACAAGTTACCAAAAAATTATTGAAAACAAAGATGAAATGTCTCCTCCTTTGAGAATCTCAAACGCGTTATACATTCTGCTCATCATACACAGTTATTATTTAACGGACGCGGATTATATTAAAACAATGTGCTTCGCCACCGCCGTAAAATTTAAAATATTGTTCTTCATAAATTCTTGTTCTCAAACTGACCTTGTGCCAGGGACCACGGATGGTCTAGTGATCAACGTTCGTGACTGCCACGGTTGATCTCAAGCAGTTACGAACGCTCGAACTACTAAATATTCGCCGTTCGACGGATATGCTCGTGAAGCCGTCGGACCTCGGGTACTGCCACTCCCGGTAATAAATAAGGGCGTCTTTCTAAATCGCTTCCGTGTCACTTTCCTATTGGGCACTCAATCCCAAATTTCCTATTTCAAAGGGTTGTTTAAGACCTGGGGTCAGACACTCCCTTCCTAAAATCGTCTACATATGATCTGATCTGTCCTTGCGACTAAACGGGGTAACAAATAGGTCAAAATTGTTGCTATGTTGAATAAATCTCTAACACGATCTCTAACTTAAAACACTCATTTTGTTAAATTACGACGAGAAACTGTACATAAAATATAAACATTACACTGGCATTCCTCTTTATTCATGTAAGAATAAATATTAGGCTTTCGCTCATCAACCAAAGGGCATTTTCAAGGAATTTGTGTATTGATCAAAAGTATGGACCTGCAAGTGATGTGGAACACGCAATCCATAGTATCCCTGTGCATTCGCTTTGTGGGGCGATACCGGCTCGTAATCGGCATGACATCAACTCGAAAATGTTCTGAATGTCACACTGTTGAAGGTTAATTCATTCTCTTGCGATCCGAATTAAAAGTTTATACTGGAAAATTGGCAACCGAGCCTGACCGTCTGGGCATCGAGCGACCATATCTCACACTTGTTCAATGGACGACAGGTTAAGCGAACGAGCTGGCCAGGGAAGACGTGGAAATTGACGGGCATCCTGCATTTCCGCGTACCATGTGGGCGGTCTTGTTGAAAGGTGGTATCGGGTAACATCCACAGATACACTAGCACTTCAGCTACCACGCTGTCTCCATGAGCCGTTGGGTAGTCATGGCTCTCCAATGCATAAGAGGCGGGAACATGAATGGAACCAGACATTACCACCACTGGAACCCCAGTTTCGGTCCCGTATGACGCGACATAATCTATGCCTTTAGCAGCCTTTCATCACACTGTCGCCGTACAAGAATACGTCTGGCATGGTTCATTAGGATGAATTGCTGTTTGTCGGAAACTATATAATGGCATTTGTCACATCATTGTGGCCTTTCGTGATTCCACTGTAGCTCCTGACGTCTGAGATTTAAGGTCAATGCAAGTCGAAGAAAAGAACTTGGGGCGACGAAGCTTCTCTGAAGCAAATGGCATCAGGCACACCTTGAAGGCAACCCTTGATGTTATACAGACCACCATTCTTGTTCTAATGTTAGGGACTTGGCTGTTCGGTTCGCCAACGCCACACCAAAGAAATGATGGTCTTAAACAGGGTTCGTCAGACACCAGGGCTCCAGACTCCTCATATCGGTGAGACAGACCTTTCTCCTCCTACTGACTCTATATTCGCATTAGTTGGATCACGTTTCTTCCAAAACGAGCGGCGACGTCAGGGATGGAATGTCCGATTCTTTCAGTCCAACACATATGCTTCTCTGAATGTCCATCAGCTTTTCGTACAGTTTTCGACAGCTGAGACGGTGTTTACTGAGTTATTATCATTGTTACTGCCTCAGTTCCCGCAAATCGACTAGGGCAAATTGTTGCGTACGTTCCATGTTTACACATCATGAGAGAGAGAGACGTTGGAGCGGCTGGTGTAAATCGTTTGCATGCGCACTGTGGATGTAATTTTATGCACCTTCCCGTTTGACTTACGCATCCTCCTAGTTTCAGTCCGATTTTGCCCGTTTTACGTGGTGTTTCAAATTCAACAAAGTGTATATATATTATGCAGGGTGTGCAAGTATACGGATATCGCATTTCAGAAGTCAGTGCTTAAAAAAAATCATGGAGTGAAAAGCACTCGGTGAATTGAGTGCAAATACACAGGATTTAAACTTCGCCAATATTTTTTTCCTACTTGGTTGTACAGTAAAGGTCTAAATATTTATAAATTACCGGCAGGTGAGCTTAGCTCACGATTCAAATTCCATTCCATGAATATCACTGCGCAGAAAACGTATCGTATTTATATAAAGATTTTATCTCAATCATATTACTGAAAACTAATTCATATAAGAAAAAATTAATTTAGGCGAAATGAATAATTTAAAGGCTTCAGCGGAAGATCGTGAAGAGTAAGAATAATTAATTTTAAACATTGTGAGGCTCGTTTAACACACGAATACGAAAATACAAGTACATTTAATATGCTAATAAAAGTTTACTTGTTTAATCCGAAAAAATTCCTTGCCACTCTGTTCCTTTAGATATTTTCTTTGTTCACACTCCATTATTTTAATCCTTGAATTAACTCTTTAATTTTGTTTGTGGTGTTCCATTCCTTGTTTAAAATTCTTATTTGTTCAGATAGTTTAGGTGCTTTTTTTCTCCGTTTTACATATATATTTATTTCAAGTGAAATCCTGGATTCTTCTGAAGCATATAGATATGGCCATCCTACATATTTTACCTTTTACAGTAAAAATTCCAAATAAACCTAAATGAGTCTTACTTGTTTCAATTATCTTTACTGATTCATAAAAAGTGATAAAAATTATTATAAAATATTTAGGAAAATACTATTATTTTTGAATATTTATGCTTTGTGCTAGTAATTCTAACTTTGCATTTTATAAGTGGTATTTGCCAAATTTTGATATGATGATGTGTATCACAATATTCGTAAAAATGTTATGGAAGCGGTGTTTTGAAAATCTTTGTATTGGTAATTCTAAACAAAAAGCTTGAATTCTACCGAATAAAATTTTTGAATTAATTTTACTATTAATTGGAAATGCAACTTTTACTACATATTAATTTATTTTCTTTACATTGTTAACTTACATGCAGAGTTGTGCAATAAATATTAGGTAGCCTTATTATATATTCCATTCTTTTTTGACAAATCGGGAGGAATAATTGTAAACAGGGAATCTATTTTTCATTTTAATATTATATCCGGGTAAATAATGTTACAAACGGTGAAGTGTAAAACAAAGATAAACTTCAGAATTTCGGCACACGCGCATCAGTTACACAAGCGCTTCCTTCCAAACCTGAACTTAAAGGTCCAATGCAAACATTTTACCAAATGATTTTATATTCAATTTTTCTAATTAACAGCTAGTGAATTTAACTTGTACACATGTATCTTAATGAAGATTTTATGAAACAAAAATATAAAAAAGAATAATAATACCAAATGAAGGATATTTGTGGCATACACTTAAAAAGATAAATTTAGAAAATAGTAGTAATGTGGCATAAAGCATGTTTTCTCTCTTTATAGCTTTACAGAGTAATTTGGGAAGTACAGGAAATCATTAAAGTTAATTATTTTAAATTAAACAGGGTTATCATCGTGGAGTATACAGCGTACCTCTTTATATTATAGAATCAGAGGACCCACTTCTCATATACATAGGATCCACCCAGAGGACTTTAGATATCAGAGTGAAGGAACATATACATGACACCAAGTCTCGAAATTATAAGACTGCATTATTACGCCTTAACAATAAAGGTTCTTATTATCCAGTTTTACAGGAGGTTTCCATTGTTACCACGCCTTGGGACAAAGCCTCTTTGCTTTTTGCTGAGAGTTTGATGATTTTCATCAAGGGGAGTCATTCTTGTAACGATTGTCTACCAATGAAAATTTCAAAAAATATCCTACCAAGGGAATCAAATAATACTCAGGGTGATAACCCTTTAACGCACCATCACATAACCAGCAACTCGGCAACCACGGTCTCCCCGTTAAAACCCTGGCATGCACAATGAACACACAGATTGAATCCTGCACCTCTACCCATCTGTTTCTTAAGGGTCGGAACCTAAAATTCACGAGCACATCGAGCACATCTGAGGATGATCCCAAGACGGATCGAAAGATCTAATGTTGTTTTAATTATCAGTTAGATTATTTCACTAGGTTTGGTGTGTCAAGTTCATCTGTTCGGTTTTTGACTTTTACAGTTGATTTAATCGTGAATAAGAAGGCAACCTCTTATCCGATGACTTACTAAGCATGAATATTTCAACTATTTAACTATTACTATCCTTCCCAGCATGTCTGTATGTGAATGAATTTGGAAAAATATAAAATAATAATGGCACTCCCGTTGGTATAATTTGTAAGGTAAAACTAACTAGAAGATCGAAAGTTATTTGTCTCGTGTTTCACGGTAATATTATATTCATCAACTTGGGGAAAAGTATTTCGGATAAAAAAGTAATTACTGCTACACGGTACTTGTGTGAAGTGATTAATGTTTATTGTATATGGAAGATCAAAATGCCACTGGCTGAAGCAAGTACCTCCTCATTTTCGTCCAGCAAGGCGCCATTTATCCAAATATAAGGCATATTGTAACTTCGGGAAAACTGCCGACAAAAAATGCTGAAAGAAAAAAGAAGGAAGGAAAAAGAAGGAAAGAAATAACAGGAAAACACGACATTATAAGCAAACAAACAAACTTTTTAGTGTTGCACTTATGATAATGCAATAATAAGCAAGGTACGAGCGAAACATGTAACCGTTTCAAATGCTGAAGTGGAGATCAGACGCTCATGTTACAAAATTGCGTTCAGTATATGCAATGTTAATGAAAGATAAGAAAAAAATATAAGAAATTTCTTCTCCTGTCCTTTTCTTGAATGTCGTAACAATGCCCATATATTCAACTTTGTTTGAATGAAATTGTTTCCCATACAATAACTTTACATGACTGAAAACGCCTGGAGATAAATAAATAAACTATTCTTCTACATTCTTTCAGAAACTTTCGAACACCAAGAAAATGTTTTGCAAATATGCAAAATTTGTTGTTTATATAAAATATGGATAACGTCCTAACACATACAACTGTTAAATCCACCGCGAGATACAGCGAAGTGTCTCAGCAAATATTGCTGTCAACTAGGGCTGCTATCTTTGATGACGACCGTCGACTCTTGGAACTCAGAGAGGCCCCTCTGCAAATTGCGTTTGTAACAGTAATTTTGGAAACACATGCAGGATTGGGAGCATCTTTCTCTTTAAAGCATAGCAGAAATATGTAATAATTTCAAAAGCACCGTTTACCATCAAATGCATGTTGGCTGATTATGAAGGTCTTAAGTTGAAGCTAGTTTCATTTTTTCCAGTTGAATAACAGTTTTATTGTTGTCACAGTAATTAGAAATAATAGCTTTTTTGGTATTGATTCAGAGTCCACTGCAACAATGTTCCGCACATAGCACTTCATAAGCTTTAAAACAAGTGGTATTATGGTTCTGTATCTACATTAGTTCTCGAAATAGCCTTTTAGGTTTATTTTCTTTAGTTGCCTCACTGTTGTATCTCCTGTCATGGTTATAACATTTAATAACATTTTTGTATTAGCCCAGGATCCATTCCGCCAAGATAATCCACATAGCACTTGTCCTAAACTTTAATACAAGTGGTATTAGATTTCTGTTCCACACTTAGTCCAGCTCATTTGCTTACACTGACTGCTTGCCTTTCCTATTCAGGATTTCACTCCCTGCTGCACAACACCTTGACCCAAGTTAGGTAAATGTTTCTAACGCAATTTGCTGACGGGCCCCTCAGAGGTTCAAGAATCGTCCGTCGTCAGCGAAGAAAGCTGCCGCGTCCTCTCGTGATCTTCGCCGCATCTCCCAGTGGATTTCAAAGTTATCTGTATTAGGACATTACCAAAATATGCCCCCGCGATATACTGAATATGAAACAAAGTAATGTCTGCAAATGCAAGGCAACAGTAAAGCGCATATTACGGTATATATAATTACAAATCACTCCAAAATGTAGTAGTCATCGTTTCCCACAATATACTCTGATCCTATAAAACTATGTCGGCTTGGACGCAAAGAAGAGCCTAAGTGCGCTTCCTACATCGCCCCGGTTGATGAACTGCTGTCCGTCCAGGAAATAGTACAACTACCAAAAAAGGTGGTTGTCCTTTGATGCAGTGTCAGGGGCAATAATGTGGTGCGGCACTATCTCCCGGACGTGGTCCGTGTTACTGTGACAGGTTACTCGTGCTTTCTTGTTCTTGCCGAAACGGTTTTTCTTTATGATCTTTCCAGTGAGATTCGTTCGGGGTGTTTAGAATGCTCATAATATCTTCTGATAATTTTTTTATTTCATGGTGCAGATTATAGCCGCTACTAACTTCTACAGTATGATCGGGTTTCGGAAAATGCCAAGGATTAGGTTAATTATATTTTGTTCTGTATAATCAAAATTATATATACAGAGCACAGACGCACAACCTTTTTGGGTAGTGGGCCAAAAAAATGAAAAACTATCTTACAAGAACCGAATGCAGTTAATGCGATGGCTGAGCTTGAACTTTGATGTTACCTATCTGATATTTGGTCCGATTGTTGTCGTTGTAATGCGTAAAATATTTGGTTGTCGGAAAAGTAATGACGTATTTTGGCACCCGATTGCAGTTGGGCTGTTTTGGAAGTACTAGAGGCATGCGCATCTCTTATATCGATATGACATTCGACAGGTGGCAGCTCTAGCTGCAATCTGAAAGGAATAGTGAGCGATTTAGTTAGATTTGAAATAAATTTTAAGATGGAAGACCATACTGTGCATTTCCGCCATATTTTTATGTTTTAATTCCGTAAAGGGAAGAACGCGCGTCAAGCTTGTGAAAAGTTCCGTAAAGTGTACGGTGATAATGCTCTACAAGAACGTCAGTGCCAGCGGTGGTTCGCAAAATTCCGTGCTGGTGAATTGGAACTCAACGAATTTGTCATGACTTTTCTGACAACTCCTCGGTCCGGAAGGCCAACCTAGGTTGATGACGACCAAATCAAGGAATTGATCGAGTCAAACCCACGTTACACTGCACGAGATATTGCAGACACATTGCACATCCATCATTCAAGCGTTCACGACCACCTGAAGGAGCTGGAATACGTAAGCAAGCTCGGCATTCCTCCTCACCTCTAGGAACTACATAAGATTCATTAACCCTCCTGTCTAAGTCTGCATATTCATACACCCAGGAAAATTGTCGTCCAGTTGTCCCCACAGTCAAATCCGGATCATCCAATTCTTCTATTAAATACAATAATTTCAAAGACATTAAAGCAATCACCAATAAAAAATACGGCCGGCACGACTGTCCCCACACTTTCTATCTCTTGACCCACCATCACACTACGATGAAAATTTAAAGACATCAAAGAACTCACGAGACCACACACAAGCGAGTGCATTTTCTAACGTGGCCAGTGAATTTCCTGAATTTTTAAACTCTTAATAATTGCAGCTTATAAAACATGTAGAATAATAATAATATTGTGAGCTTTCGACATTTTTCACTTAATGTTTCTTGATTAATAAGGCGGGCAAGTATATTGTAATCTGAAACCCTAATGCTGGAAATGCAAAGTCATGCAGCGTTGGGTAGAGAATCATTCTATTTTTTCACCGACCCAGATAATCAATCGAACGAGAGAAAACTTTGATGTGCAAAACTCCTCAAATACAAACCTAAAATGTTCAACAACGTAAATGGTTTCAGGTGTTAAAAGTATATTTTAAATCGCGCATTTAGAAGTGGAGACATTGAGAAAAACACCTCAAACCTTGCGGTCCCTAGCGGCGAAATTGTGCAAACTTTTGGGAAGAAATATCTGAAAAAATAACTTCATCCTGTCTCTAGTCCCCTAGATATTGCTAAAAAAGGAAACTTGAGATTACGTCCTCCAGTGGCACACTTGTTCGCTGAGGAATATTTAAAATCGCAAGAGAAATATTTCGCACAGCAAACACTCTTCAACAAAGAAGTAATTTCTCAAATCGTATGTTAGAAGCAGAGATATCGACAAAAATAAGATATAAATCTACCCCACCCCCTGGCGGAGAAATTGTACAATATTTTAAGCAGGAGGTGTTATTAAAGGTTTTCCGCGGTGAGCGGTATCTGTCCAAGAAACAGTTTTTAAAATATATTTTTGTGAACCACAGATTTTGCTGCAATTACATCAGAAGCACAAATAAGGACTTATGTGCTCTTTCTGTCAAACCATTCCTTACCAAAAATTAGAAATACTGTGCAGATCATTCGGAATCAGAGCTCTATACGATGTGGGACGATTTTTTTAAATAAGACTTTCAGAAGCACAGACGAAATGATTTCTAGCGAAATGACATGCATTACTTGAAAAACGGACTGTTTCTAAAATTGTTTGCGGTATAAGTGGCATTGAAATGATACACTTTTTCAATCAGACTTTTAGAATTAATTTCATAGCATATATTTGTTTTTAGAAGCAAATATATGGAATAAAATGTATTTTGAATTCAATATTATCTGCTTTTACGCCACATAACGGTGAAGTCCTGAAAGAAAAAAATAATACAACGATCATCATCCTCATAATACACGCTTCCCAATGAAACATGTTTTTTGTCTTATATCGGTGTCATAGTTGCAGAGATTGAGAGCCCACACAGAAGGACAAACGGATCAATCCCTCTTTACAAAAAGGCAATGTTCACAATAAAAACACAACAAAGGCTATGGCATCATAAAAAAGGCTACGACTAGCGTTTTATATCTTATATTAATGCATTGCATATCTTATCGCACACGCTCTCACCCCTCTCGGTACCGGCGACCCCAGTGTAGAATATAAATTGCTAAAATGGCAGCAAATTTCAATGGTTATTAAAACGTTTATGAAATTGCATTTATTTCTGTAACTTCAAAATGAAAATGCTTTAATTACTTACGATCTTAAGCATGTAAATTTGAGTAATCTGCTTAACTCAAGCAATAAATCCAGTTGGCACTTCTCGATCCGCCGATGCATATGACTTATAAATTATTTTTTAGCTGGGACCTTTTTCTATTGATAGGCAAAATCTGTGTTACTTCGGGACAATATTTACAGATCTGGATGCTCAGAAAAAATTATCATGCCATTGAAATTTTATTACTCTTAAGTTCGAAACTCCGCTTCACATGATTTTGAAGCTAAGTGCTCCTATTTTATTCAGCATGAAATTTCGTGTTCTTATCTCGTGGTCGCTATCTTATTAGGTATAAAGCCTATTCATTTAGTTACGAGAGGAGCAAAGTTTGCTCATAAGTTTCAAAAATGTTCTAATTGAATATAAATGAATAATAGAAATCATACCACAAACTTAAAAAGTATAAGCCGGTTTTTCAAAATATATCGTACGTAAACACTGTCTTTGACCCGATAAAATTAAAACATGTCACTAAAGTTCAAAGGGGAACATTAATTCAATGACCTGAAATGCTACAAATTCGGAACAAAGACTTTTAACCAGACAACGTGGAAATGCAGTTATATTCGTATATGCGTTCAAAATTGCAATTTGCTTTCATTAAAAAAGCGAAAAAGGAATCGGTGCAGCACAAATCTTATTTGATTTGATTTAAAAATTAAGTATCTTTAACGGAGAAAGTAGGAGATTTATGGATTCATTTAAAGTTTCAGGTTAAACTTCAACGTCTTATCCATACCTTGGAGACATGTACGAATACAGATTTATAAAGTGAAACAGATGTGTTTGCATTACTGAATTTGGAAACTCATTTATAATAGAAAATTGTCCCTTGGAGCCATGTGCGAATACAGATTTATAAAGTGAAACAGATGTGTTTTCATTACTGAATCTGGAAACTCATTTATAATAGAAAATTGGTACCATTTATTTTTAAATGAAAGCCACCATTGTTTAAAGTGCAAATTCCGAAGGTCTTATTATATGATATTAACTTTAAAACCAGAAAAAAGAATTTCTGTTTTTTTTTAATAGTATGTAGTAAATTATTTTGAAAATATAATACACTAATGAGTGTACGAAGAAATATTTTGTCTTGAAAGAAAATACGAATTTCTTCCTAAATGCTCTAGAAAGCGAAATATTCAAGCAGCCCTTCATCAAATACATCTTGTTTACGAAATTCCCTGGCCACGCTTCTGTTGATACTGGTGTTTGAAGATGCAGATTGGGCCCAGCATTAATTTTTTCCGCTTTGGTCTTATTGCGGTTAACAATCTAATGCTGTCCTGCCTCTATCATTGAGGATCGTTTTCTGGCCGCTCTTGTATTTTGCAGACGAGGTTTTGCCGTGAACACGGTACGCTTTCATAACGCTAGACACAGTAGCTCTCGATACCCTTACTACCCTGGCGATTGTTGTCATCGAGGCACTAAACAGCCGTCCACCAACAATTAGCCCTCTTTCGAAGTCTGTTAAGTAGCTCATTACGTCTTCACCCTGAAAGAAATTTTGCATGAAGACAATGTAGATGCACTTAAACCGTACCTTTAGGCGCTAAGCAAAGCTATTATATATATATATAAAAACTGTGCCATTGTCAGTTGGACAGGTATGCTCCTCTTGTGAATATAGATATTGGTCATTTCCTTACATGCAATTTAGATATTGTGGAACAAGTGACTTTGCGTAATGCTGTGCGAATGGGATCGAAATTTCGATATCCTCGCAAGTTTAATTTTGGTCGCTGTCTTGACACTCTTAAATCAGATTTGATTCACTTTGCTCTTAAAATAGCGTATAGATTCCACATGCCATATCAGGGGTTTGTAATGTGGATTTGTCAGGTTTTTCATGATTTTAGGAGTCAGCTTACCTCTTTGAGGATTTTCAAGAGACTCATGTATATAAATGGCACAAGCTGTCGGAGAAATCATCATCTCAATTCAAAAAGCTTAGCTTGCGTCATTACTTAGCATTCAGCTTTAGCGATGCATACACTCTCATTCTTCTCTTCACCTCCTTTTCATTCTGATGTTTCCTGTGGTGCTCATGCTCCTTCCTAATTTCAAAGACGGCTGGACCTACGGCGTCACGTCTTTTCCTAGCTGAAAGAGCTGTCAGCAGCATACATGCAGTCGACTAAGCCTATGTTAGGAGCAAGACACATCAACCGTATGCTAGGTTCGGAACGATTGAGGTTGCCCGAATGTTTGAACGACAGTTGAACCTTTGGTTTGTGTTCTTGTGTATGGAATGGATGGAAGAAATTGTAAACCTTAAGAGGGCCTTCATCATTACTCCGGTTGACAAGGTTAATAACATCTTCGCTCTTTGGTGTAAGAAATTGTCCTTAGAAATTATTGATAAATCGCTGAGCATTAGTCAAACCTATCAAAGTATAGGTAATAACAAAACTATTATCTATACCAAGCTCATCGCCTGCCAAAAGACGCTTAAATTGGGTACTTTTACCTTGGTTTACCTTTTATTTATGTTATACCTAAGTTTCATAAAATACCTCAAAAAATTTAATTTATTACCAGTGATCATCTTTGTTATGGGCAGAGGGCCGGTGTTGTTTTTGACGGCTATTTAAAACAATTACTTAAGTCATTGGGTGCCACATGAATTATTGGAGATAATGCTTCCATGTTAAAGTTTTGGAACCAAGAGGAGAGTCCAATTAATCATATTCATACTTTTGCTTTCTGCAGTTTGTTCACTACAATTCCTTTGGACAACCTCATTGCGGTGTGTCTTAAATTTTACGACAAGTTAAGGACCTACATCAACATCACCAGAGAATATTGTTTTTTTTTCTGGTGCACTTTTGTATTGAACAAAATCTCATCATGATGCGGTCACATGTGTACCATCAGATTACAGGAATCCCAATGGGCAGCTCGCTTTCCAGCACCCTGGCCAAATTATACTTGCATTTCTATAAAGGTAGGACCTATATCTGCACAAATTGAAAGCTGGATTTTTTAGATATATTGATGATATTATTGTCTTTAATATTCCAGAATTTTTGACTTGCCAAAGATATTTATTCTTCGCAACTTACGTTGGAAAAAAACAAATCAGTTGATAATCGTTCACATTTTTTGGACATCGACATCATCTGGGAGGATATGACTAACAGTGGAGTTGAGGTCTTTGATAAAAAAAAATTGCCTATAATATAATTCATTATAGTAATTGGAGTTCTAGTGTTTCTATTACCATTCACAAAAACATAGTGATCAATTTAATCCTCTGAATTTGCAGGATCTGTAATAAAAGCTCTGCTATCATTAGGAATTTAAAAAATCTCTTTGTTACTTTAATGAGGAATAGTTATCCTTTTAAATTTCTTAAATGCAATTTTTCTCAGTTGCTGTCTTGTCCAGAATTGGGTTTGGACATTAGAGATACTGCAGCCATTACTAACTAAGGGCCCTTTAATATTAATGACGTAGGACACATTAGAATGTTTTGTGGGCAGCTAACAGCACCTGCTTACTAATTACAACAGAGTGTGCACCTATTCCGCAGTTCTTGGGTTTTTCATTTTTTTTTCAGCATTTGTGTGTTTTGGGGCTACATCGTTTTGTGTTTTGGTAGGCTACAGTCGTTTTCTTTCCCGCAACCGCGTTTTTGCACTTTGACTTTCTGTTCTTATTACCTTCTACTTCGCTTTTCTTTTTTGCAAGCGCCTTTTTTGAGTCTGTGCGTGGTATGGAATTTGAGTTCATTTCATGGTGCACTTCACTGTCTGCTGTTGTGAGCAGCTTTTATGAGATTTTGTTTCTGCTCTTATTCTTGTGGCTGATGATGAGTTCTTATTTTTAACGTTTTGTCAACATATGAAAAGTCAAATATCTACCAGACGTTTTTTTCTTTTTTGGTTGGAGGTTTAACGACCACCATGAGCAGCTTAATGGGCTATAAACAGTCGCCCGTCCCTAATTTAGGGCAACTGGTTCCAGGGAAGGGAGAGAGCCAATGCCGTAAAGCAAACACAACATCCATGACTCACCGAGATTCGAACCCTAACTCCTTCCGGACGAATGATCATAAGCCATCGCTTAGACCACTGCGCCACCGGGGGCGGCCTACGAGATGTCGTCCTGATTATTACTGGTAGTGTTTCGGTGAAGTTCATGTCTTGCTCGTGTTTTTATTGTATGTGTTTTTGGGATTTGTTTGTTTAATTATATATATATATATACTATCGATAAAAACATACCACGGTAAACCACAATTTAAAAAAAAAAGAAAAAAACATTATTGATGCAAAGAGACTCAAAAAAGCATTATAATCAAAAACAAAATTCTCAAGCCGATCTCATCAAGGGAACACCGAGACTCGTGGTTCGTGATCTTTCTAAACTCAGCAAAAGCCGGAATAACCCAAGACCCGCTGAGGTGATTCTTAGGTCAAGGGAAACAAAAGATAAAGATCAATCTTATATACGAAGACCATTTGACAGAAAGGGAAAAAACCCGATCACGTGGTCCAATCGTGACAGTATGCAAATAGGTGTAAGCTGTGTAAGAAACCTGTGAAGTAGATTACTAAATAATTAGCCTCTAGCAGCCTACCAAGTGGCATTTAGCAACCTAAGTTATTAAATTTGTAGGGCTTATGTTAATAATCTCTGAAAAATGTAATTGTTGACGAGTTTCGATGAAATTCTTGGCTCTGGAATCATCAAGTAACTGCTTGAATAATCTTGTAATAAACCTGATTGGTAGTTCATTCTTGCAGAGTCTTCTCCACAGATTTTTTTTCGAAAGGTCATGATCCACGAGGTGGTGTTCCCCTGATGAGATCTGCTTGAGAGGTTTGTTTTTGATTATAATGCTTTTTTGAGTCTCTTTGCAACAATAATGTTTTTTTTAATTGTGGTTTACAGTGGTATGTTTTTATCGATAGTACGAGGGGTGGTTCTTTCCGGATTGCTGCTTTAGCTCTTCTGTACGAATTCTACGTCCGTAAATTTTATTATAACTAAATTCAGCTTGCATCAATTTTATTAGTATATATATATATATATATTAATATACTTAAACGTACAAATCCCCAAAACACATGCAATGAAAGCACGCGCGAGACATGAACCTCACCGAATCACCGAAACACAACCAGTAATAATCAGGAGGACATCTGGTAGGCCGCCCTGGTGGCGCAGTGTGTAATCGATGGCTTCTGGTCATTCGTCTGGAAGTGGTTATTTTTTCATCACATTTCGCTCATCTCGTTCATTTGAATGAAATTTGAATTTACTTGCGAAGCATGTGTTTGACTTTCTTTTAGGATTCTGGTTGGTGCGTCACGATTTACTTATCTTTTTTTCCCAAATTACAGCAACAAAGAATATTCAGAGATTTCCGATTTGAATTGAGGAAACACGCGGTGTTCAGAAAAGCAAAGCTGGAATTTACCTTTAATTAAAAACGTTTTGTATAATTCAGACTTTGGCAATTTAAGCTTATATGTCAAAATTTGTTTTCAAATGCCAAAACACCCCATGGAACACACTACGGAGTCTGCCCCGCTGGGGATCTATGAAGTCCCGGTATCTCTCTCCCCCGAAGGCGAGAGAGCCATAATGATTAATATACAGAAACAACGGTAAAACTCTATCAGCCATTCAGCAAACTTGGAAGGACGTCGAGAGTCAAATTCTGTAAATACACAAAACATTTACTTTTCCTTTCACATTCTCTCATACTTCACAAAACAGGACAGAACAACAAGAAAGAATAGCACTTCTTCGCCGTTCCAAAAGCAGGCAGGCTGCACTCGACTTCTCACCTGAAAATACACACAGCTCCAAAGGGTTAGAAAAACTTTAAAGACGAAGGGAAAAAGTTCCCTTTTCCCAACTTTGGAAAAAATCCCCACTCTGAACACCAGTGCACCTGCGCAGTATTTTTCAAAAAAAATATATGAAACATATAATTTTTGTTCTTAAAATAAAGTTTAACACTTACCCACATTTAATTTTAAAATAAAATTTAACACTTACTTACCGAATACATGCGATATATTTTAAACTTAAAAATATATTTGTTTCTCTCTGTTCTCTCACCTACGGTTTGAACCTTTCTTTACCTGCACCATTAGTTCCATAAATATTTTAGTACAAGTAAAAAATTTCAATAATGCATTCCGTAGAAAAAAGGACAAGTTTATTGCCACTAACTGTATATCCATGGTTGCCTGGTACTCTTTCGCGAAAATTATTGTTTTACACTAATAATTCTTTCGGTCACACTAATATTTAAATATGGGAAAATACTCTATAGAGACTTCAACAGCATCATCTTTTCGTCCCTTTTCCTAAAGACTAAGATCTAAGTAACATCATTCTGACAAACCTGCTTCTGACTCGCAAACATTGCTTTGAATGGGCATATTATAGAAGGGTTAAAGTACCAAAAGACAATGGACGGATCGAAAGAGCGGCAATACGAAGTTTTATTTCATCACAACTTTTGGAAACGCTGATCTAAAAATTCGCATTTTATATGAATACCTCAAATCGATTTATCCTCCAGGACAAATTTCAATCAATGCGTACATATAGTTGTCTCAGTACGTTTAAAATGGAAATGGCTTCAAATATTTTTCGACTACAATCCTTGCGATATTTTTTTTTTTTTTTTTTTTTTTTTTTTTTTTTTTTTGATTGGAGGTTTAACGACCACCGTGAGCAACTCAATGGGCTATAAGCAGTCGCCCGTCCCTAATTTAGGGTCACTGGTTCCAGGGAAGGGAGAGAGCCAGTGCCGTAAGACAAACACAACATCCATGCCTCACCGGGATTCGAACCCGGACCCCTCACGGACGAATGATCAGAAGCCAGCGCCTTAGACCACTGTTAGACATATAAGATGAACATATTTATTCATAATTTATTTCCTTACTGTAAGCAATAAAAAGTCAGCGTAACCATAGTAGACCTCAAATTAAAAGAATGATTTGCACATAAACTGTGTTGCCTCCGTCTAAGGAACAATAACATTTCTAGCTTTTCAAGACTGCATGTTGAAGGGCGTTTCAGAATAGTTGAAATAGCACCGAAATACAGTGGAAAATAGTGAAGGAATATTATAATTACTTTTTAAAATAATTCAACTACAAAGCACAGCATAATTTCGTCTGATACATAAACGTAATTCCATTTATGTAATACTGTACGTTTCAGGAGTACCAAATTATTTGCAAAACATATGGCCTGTCCATATTTCAAAACATGTTGCCATAAAAAAAGAGTGCTTGTATACATATGTTTTTCTCTGTAGGCTTATTTGACGAAATTTACAATTTTAAATGTATTAAATACACTGACGGAAAAAAATCCCAACACCACGAAAAATTAGTTGTAGAGGAATGAAATGGCGGCAATATATTTGTATAAGTAACATATTTAATCGATTAAGGTTTCAAGCTCACAGCTTATTGTAAGCGCGAGAAGAGCTATTTTAAATGTGAAATGCTGGTATATTATTAACCGGTGTAACCGCCAGAATGTTGAATGCAAGCACGCAAACGTTCATGTATTATGTCGTACAGGTGCTGGATGTCAGTTTGTGGGATGGAGTTCCATGCCTGTTGCACTTGGTCGGTCAATACAGGGACGGTTATTGCTGGTTGGGGGTGACGCTGGACTTGTCGTCCAATGATGTCCCATACGTGCTCGATTGGTGAAAGATCTGGTGATCTAGCAGGCCACGGACCCATGTCGACACCCTGTAGAGCATGTTGGGTTACAACAGCGGTATGCGGGCGAGTGTTATCCTGTTGGAAAACACCCCCTAAAATGCTGTTCATGAATGGCAGCACAACAGGTTGAATCACCAGACCGACGAACAACTGTGCCGTCAGGGTGCCTGGGATAACCACGAGAGTGCTCCTCCTGTCATAGGAAATTTCTCCCCAGACCATAACTCCAGGTGTAGGTTCAGTGTGTCTCGGCCGCAGACAGGTTGGTTGCAGGCGCTCACCTGGCCTCCTTCTAACCAACACACGGCCATCACTGGCACCGAGGCAGAACCGGCTTTCATCAGAAAACACATCGGATCTCCACTCCGTCCTCCAATGAGCTCTAGCTTGACACCACTGACGTCGTAAACGGCAGTGGTTTGGAGTAAGTGGAAAGCACGCTACAGGGCGTCTGGCTCGGAGCTGTCCTTCAAGTAACCGATTTGTAACAGTTCGTTGTGTCACTGTGGTGGCAACTGCAGCTCGAATTGCTGCCGCAGACGCGGTACGATGCACCACGGCCATCCGCCGTACACGGCGGTCTTCCCTCTCAATAGTGCCACGTGGCCGGCCAAAACCCTGTCTTCTTGAGGCAGAAATTTCCCTTGACCACCGCTGCCAAAAATCATGCACAGTGACTACATTCATGCCAAGTCTTTCTGCAATATTGAGGAAAGAAAATCCACCTTCTCGTAGCCCTATTATACGACCTCGTTTAAACTCCGTGATCTGTTGATAATGGCTTCTTCGTCTTCTTAAAAGCATTCTTGACTAACATCAACACCCTACGTCGAATCTCAACGATAACTAACGCTCACGAACGTTACAGCGCGTGTTTATAGCAAACCTGCTTTGCATGTTCCGAGGGGCGCTACTAGCGCCACACGTATGCGCCGAGCGCGAAATTTGCATAGACGTCATCTTACAGATGTACTCTCACCGCCTACCAACTGTCGTTTATCTTCACAACCCCTTCTTGGTGTTGGGATTTTTTTTTCCGTCAGTGTATTATTTTGTAGTTAATATTCTAGAGAGGAAGCAAAAGGATTGCAAGTAAAACTTAATGTGTTTGATATGTTTTGGACACGCCAACCATTATATTACCACGTTCTAGAACGTAGGAAAGGGCGCTTTCTCTTCAGTTGCTTTTAACTGGCAATGCATATTTATTATGAAGTTCTTAATTTTCAAAGAACGTTACTACCCTACTAGCTAACAGAACTACTACTTATTAGTAGAAATTCCACTTTTTCCAAACCTTTTGACAATGGATAAAAATGCAACAAATAGCCAGTTTCACTATAAATAAAAAAAAACTAAAAAAAAAAAACAAGAGTCAGTTTACTTGATTCGTTCGTTGACTCTTCCTACTAAAATATACTCCTGGGATGGAATATTGAGTTTGGAAAACCAAAATCACTCATGGAGGAATCGTCACCATGCCCTGAATAGATTTCAGGTTTTGCGAAATCTATTCATGAATATGTGGAAATGTCGCCATAAACAGGAGACATATCCAGGGAAGACAATGGTCAGTTATCACTAAATTCCAGCGATATAACAGTGTCACTCATTTCGGACGAAAATACGTCGTGCAGCTTACAATCCTATCAATATACGCGATTAAAATCTTCAGGAAATGAAATAACCGAGCTAAAAGATTAACTACAACTGAAATTCACACTAGATCTTTCAGAAGGTCAACAAGTCCATCCTCAGGTATACTACAACATAAGGGCACAAGAAACCAGTCTTATCACAACTCCAGTGGACGCTCTTGACGTAATCACCTACAAACAGCGCAAAAACGCTGATGACTGACGTGTAATAATAGAAAGATTTCAGCTGCTTGAGCCTGATGGTAGCATAATGGGATAGTTCACTTTCTCCCGCGTTTATCCCTTAATCAGGTCTCTCAATGGTTGGTGAATTGAGTACAGTAAATTATCATTACAACAGGATATGCCATAGTTTTAAACAAACAAATTATCAGTAAGCACAGCCGACCCCTTAGAGACTGGACTTGTTAAAATATATGCGTCACCCAAACAGGAGTATGGGTCCCACTGCTTAAAAAACGAGAGAGGTTGATGATGATTTGGATCTAACAAAATATCTGCTCTCAGCCGTTCTGGTCTGCAACGTACGAAATGTCGAGCCGATATAAACATGATCAACCGCTGTGAGTGCAGTAGTCTTCATTGGTATACAGTACACACCATGTCTGATTATTATGAAGCATTATTCATGGCACGACATGAAAGATGCTTGTTCTTTATATTATTAATTAATATAATGCAAGACTGAATTGAATCTGATATTAGAAATATTGAATGTTTTTTCTTTCACCATTAATTTAAAAACCATAAGGAAACTATCTTTATTCAGTAACTAAGAATTAATCTGTTCCCACAGTCCCAGTTTCTGACTTTATATTTTTTTAGCTTTAATATAAGTTTGAAGAAACTATTTCACTTTATAGGCAACGGAAAAGGAGAATATCGTTCATTAATTTAAATAGTTCCGGCGCGCAACTGGAAGACCTGGGTTCAATTCCCGGTGGCAGCCGATGAGAAATTTTCCGTGACTCATTTATAAACGTGGAAAGAGCGATGGTTCTCTTTGGTGGTATTGCTCCACGTCAATTGTCTGTAGTACTTATTCATTCGCCTCCTAGTTATTTGTTCAGTTGCTGCTTATCATCTCTGGTGAATACCCAACATTATGCGGGAATCCAAGAATCAACCTGCCAAGTGGATTGGCAGTTAGTCGTTTGTGAGTCTTTTGGAATTCGAGGCCGCTGTGGTGCAGTGGGAGTATGCCCGGCGCGTAACTTGAGGACCCTGGGTTCAATTCCCGGTGGCGGCCAATGAGAAGTTTTCCGTGACTCACTTATAAACGTAGAAAGAGCGATGATTTCTGTTTGGTGTTCTTGATCCACGTCAATCGTCCGACATAAATATTCATTCGGCTCCTAGTTATTTGTTCAATTGCTGCTTACCACCTTTGGAGAATCCCCAGCATTGTGCGGGGATCCAAGAAGCAACCTGCCAAATGGCTTGGCAGTTAGTCGTATGTGAGTGTGGGGTTATTCAAAGCCGCTGTGTTGCAGTGGTAGCATGTCCGTCGCGTAACTGGAAGTCCCTGAGATCGATTCCAGGTGGCGGCCGATGAGAATTTTTCCGTGACTCACTTATAAACGTGGAAAGAGCGAAGATTTATGTTTGGTGTAGGAAAACAGTAATGAAGAGTAATGGAAATTTAGAGTTAGAGAATATGCTTTGCGATGTGTTGAAATGCTAAGCCGTAAAAAAGCGTTAGCTCATATTGTTAGCTACTTAAATTTGTTTAAAAGCTATTTTTTGTTTGATAAGTCAGGCGCAGTATTTAATACTAATATTAAGGTGGGTCTGGAATTATATCGTGGACTCAATAATTCATTTAGCTCGGTGTTTTGTCTGTTTTTGTCTATCACATAATGATTTGTTGATATCTATGATTTAACCTGAAACAAAATGTTTTCCAAACCATTGCTGGCAGTATATTTTCAAGAAAAAATTGTCTATTTAAAAAAAAAAAAAAAAAAGAAATTTAGTTGGCGTAGTTTCTCTTGTGATTTTGTTTCACGCCTTTTTAAAGGCTCTCAGCAAGAATATTACTAGTTGTCGTACATGAGAGGTACCACTCAACTGCTTGAGTGTTTCAAGATTTTATTTTTCGAAACTAAATAAAAATTAAAATGTATAATACCATTCATTGGAATAGCTAAGGTGAAAAAGCTGCGTTTGTAAGAATAAATTGGGCTGAGGAAAAAAACATGATGCAAAACCTTGTGCACCATAACTATCAGAATTGAAAGCATATAATTTTCACATTTAATATAGATGTTCAAAATGGATTTCCCTAATTTATGCTGGATTCGATAAACTACGAGAATATGGAAATCCCCTTTAACGCGAATAATACTGTATTTGACAACCTGAAAAATTGAATATTACACGAATAATACACTATATGGTCAGATTATTATGAACAACTACCTATAACTCGTTGCTTCACCTTTATCTTCACAACAACAGTCGAACCTCTTGGTAGAGACTCAATGAAATGTCGAAAACACGGAGATGGTATTGCTCCCTATGCAGCAACCATTTTGCGTCATAGAACACCCTCAGTTGCTGTCAGGTATTTGGAGGGCTCGAACAGATCTTACCAATTCCATTTACAAATGCGCAACTGAGTTCATAACCGGCGATCGAGGAGGACATTCTTGTACGGTAAACTTACTTGAATTTTCTTAGATGCACTTCGCAGTCACTTGGGAAATATGCTGTGTAGCATTCACCTGTTGAACCTTGAAGTCTTGATGCCAAAAGAGTATCGTTACGAGCTGATATTAATGGTTGCCATGGTTGTTCACATACCAGAGGTTACGACGAATGCGACGGACCTAAAGAAACTCATTTAAGTGTCCCAAAATCGTTATATCGCCTCCATTAGTCAACTTGGCAAACTGATTACATCCCTTTATTTAGTTAACGACGCACACGCACCATTACATAGCAGTGATAGAGTTGTAACCGTGATACGTCAATCCAAAGGACGTGTTTCTAGTTGTCTACACTCTAGTTCCGATGTCTTTGTAAAATGCAGCCTCATCCATTGGAGGCTGCTAGTCAACAACAGAACGCCAAATGGTACGTCTGCGAACGTCTATTTCCCCCTTGGTACGACGGGTAGGCTTTGTGCATATGCTTGTTGACGCCTCCACATAAATGTCCGATCCTATCTGTTCCCCTGTAAACGTATTGCGCTTCGAATTGATGTGAGACATTGTGTACTGTACTCTAGATTCAACTCAACATTCTAGGACACATTTTGGCCGTTGGTGGAAATTATTGCTGTGCATCACGTTGTCTTGACCTGCACATGCGACTGCTTGACGTAAAAATCCCATCAGTGTTGCCTTTGCGGCAATTGAACAACCGAGATGTTATCGTAACTTCTGTCTGCCCCTGGTCAAAATCGCGTACTGTACTACGTTTAAACAAAATTCCCTTTTCCTGACTGCATTCCAATGCGCACAAATTTGCTCAATTTATATACATCGCCAGCATGAGTGTATCACTTGAGCGGACGCGACTTTTAAGCTTTGCACATTGTCATAAGGCGATACGTAATTATTCGAATTTTCGTAGTTCTTTACATACAACCTACGCCTGAAAGGTTCTAAGACTGACGTAATATAGAATATAAAGAAGTACCATACCCACAATTAATGCTTGTTACCTTCAAAATACCTTTTTCTAAATAAACGCAAAGATTCCAGCGTTTCTTAAGTTCCTGAAAATAATACAGTAAGGCAATTTGCGGAATTTTCGAAAGGAGTGTTGTCTCGGCTGACTGGATGCATTCAATTTCTGCACGATACTGCCGTTTCAGTGCCCGTTTTATCCTGGGAATGAGAAAGAAGTGGTAGGGCGATACATCCAGAGAATAAGGCGTATCTTTAAACACAGTTGGTGAACCAGCTATTATTGGACTGACAACGCGGTATGTTGTCTTACGTTATCATGTAGCAAGAACCAATATCCGGATTTCCATTCCAGCGGAATGACGGTGACAAATACTACTGCGTAAGCGTCATCAAACTTGTTTCCATAATTCTTGATTCACCGTTAGACTTGTGGGTACTAATTCCTTAATGGACTGCACTTCTCGAATGAAAAACGCTGTCAACATCGTCTTGGTCTTTGATGATTGCATGCCGGCTTTCTTGGTTGATGGTGAGTGGGTGCCTCTGCATTCAGTGTTATCATCGCTTGGTTTGTGGACCATACTGCAGGCACTATGTTTTCTCACCTGCAATACTTCTGGAGCGAAAGCTTGATCCTCAGGGTGCTGTGCCCAGAAAATTGGAACATATCGATCAACGAGCCTCTTTTTGGTCATCATTAAGAATGCGGGTACGAATCTGGCATTAAGTTTTCCTTTTTCTTGATCTTCGCGTACAGTCTCATGATAGATAGACTAAACGCCTGTCTAGACTGAGTCAGATTATCTACCCTTGTTTTTTCTTCAAATTTTGTTGACCTATGAGGGACGAAGCAGAAGTCTTCCTCAGGCAATATTGTTGTTATTAAACAAACAAATTAGCCAACAGACAGTTTCGGGCGTTTTGGTATTTAGAGTGTGTGACGTATATTCTAAATTAGCTTTCCTTTTTAGTTTCTTTCCCTATGTAAATCTTGAGTTTATTCTCAGTTATCTTCACTCTTAAGGTAATGTCTTTTCTCTCAAACGAATATTGTTGGCAACATAATTGTGGTTGAATGAACGTGACGTATGCCTGATATAAGATAAGAACGAGAGATAGAAACGACGACTAAACTGTTGCTTGGCGAGCGTTGCAGGAGAGCGTTGTGTTGTAGAGCGTTGCTGGAGAGCGTTGTGTTGTAGAGCGTTGCTGCAGAGCGTTGTGTTGTAGAGCGTTGCTGGAGAGCGTTGTGCTGTAGAGCGTTGTGTTAAGAGTTGTTTGATGTGTGGAGAGTTTAACGCAAAGTACTATGTGATGTTATGATTTGTTGTGGAAGTGCTACATCGTGAGTAAAGCATCTTTTCCGTAAGTTTGACGTCTGTTGTTTACATGTTTCGTCTGGCCGTTAAGGTTTAATTTAGGCACTATATCATCTTATGGTTATGTTTTTAAAATAACGTACAAGTACGAAAAGACTTCTACGTCATAAGTGATACAAGAATTTTGCGTCATGGTCGTTAAAGGGTTAAATGATGTCCCATTTCGTGGTGTATTTCGTCTGTCCGCACACGGGAGGAACGTCCAAAACTCGGATCATGAATAAAGAATTTCCTCCCGTTAAGGAAAAGTGAATACCATTTGAAACCTCTTCTGCTGGTTAAGGATGTGTCTCCATATGCTCAATTTAACTTTCTCTAAATTTCAGTCGCTGGTTTACCAAATTTCCAACAAAAAACGGCTGTTTACTCTCTGCTCTACTATGAGAAATGGAATGGGATGACAACGCTTGGTATGACTCGCTTATGTCCGTCTGCAGCCTGCCAGTAAAGGTATAAACCGGTTTCCACCAGTTTGATGATTGCCCAAGTGTTGGTGTCTTTTGGCATTCACGTGATAAAAGTGCATACCAGGAGATATGTGGTTATTCGTCCAAATTATTGGACGTAGGTTGTAGGGTCAATGTTTCCGTATTAACGTTTCAATTTTTGAAGAATCTACGCCGGACAGAGAATCTAATGTAAATAATACGATACAATATTCCTCACCTTATGAGTGTATTTAAAATTGCAATCTTTTAACGACATGTGATAGACATTTCAAATCGGTATTCTAAAACATTTTGCTCGCTTGGCTGTCAAAGAATGAATCTGTTTGCCATAACACTCTTCGTATATTTATGTTAAGAAATCAACGCAGTCTCGTCGGCGCATTGGTCTAAGCGATGGCTTCTGAGCGCTCGCGCAAGATCGGTCAGAATTCAAAACCCTGTGTGTCATAGATGTTGTGTTTGACTTAGGGCACTGTATCTCTGTATTCTCTGAGCTAAATAATAAACTGGCAACGGTTTATAGTCCAATGATTGTTTCAGGATGGCCGTCATACTCCCCATTCCACTACCCCACCCCCAAAAAATATCAACTCCCAAAACCTAAAAAAGGGCAGATTAAATGAAATCCCATTAGCACAGAGTTCGGTGAATGCGGAGCATGAATAAGTTTGACCAAAACGTATTTTAATTGTTTTTACTTAAATTTTTTTCAGTAGCACATTTTTTTCAGTGTTTTAAAGCATTATAAAGGAGAGTTTTACTTTGGTGAAATATGTAACTTGTTCATTGCATTATTCAAGGAATGAAAGGTTTAATTTAACCTTTCTGCTAATGTTTGAACTGCGAACGGTGGGAATCCAGGATTTTATCGAGAAATCATTTGAATTCGGCGAAACATTAGGAATTAAACAGCATTAGGTGATAAGAAAAAAAGAAAATAACTTCATTTTGGCGCTTAAATTTTATGTTTCTTTAAATTTGTTTCAGAACTTTGTCTTATAAACCATATGTTGCTTGAGATTCCGTATTCGGAAGATGTTTCTCAAATTCTGCTTTACATGGTCTTATTAATCAACAGAAATGCGAGCTATAAATCACATATTCGTAGGAAATAAACTCCTACAAATCATCTCCTAGAAAATTACTTCAATGGCTAAAATTTTAAATTTCTATATTGAGATCAACTTTTCCTATGAACTGTGAGTTTAAATCTCAAATCCAGAAATACGTAGCGCGGAAATTTGCGTAGTTTATCATTCTTATTTTTAAGTACCAAAGCTCTCTACAACATGATTCATATCTCACACCGTTTTGTACCGAGAAACAATTGTTCTGTTGCTGCCTGGGTTGGGTACGGCAGTTCATGTATATCCTACTGACCGTGAATTTACCGATAGAAGTTTCTCGAATGTAAAATTCTCGAAACAGTTTCTTTGTGCTGTACGAATCTGTAACGACAAATTTAATTCCGAATGGTACAAGCAGTAATACCTTCAAATAGTTCGAAGAATCTCATGGCAGATAACAATTTAACAACATTGCTATAGTTTCGTGCAATCGTGATCGCGTTTGATACGTTTTGATAAGTACAAAAGGTTTTTCACAAAATTGTTTTTCAAATTATCTAGCTATGATCTTTGCAGTGTAGTATTCGCAGTAATTTCTAAAACAATATTACTTTAGTGAGATATCTAGATTTTAATACAAAGAAAACTCTTCCTAGCTTTTTCTGAACATTTATACTTTGTTTTATAAACCGAGATGTAAGCAGAAGTTCGGTCGTGCAGAACAATGCTGCACTATTGTTCCTTGCTATACTATTAAAATTCGCACCTATTCTGTGAAAATACTTTTTAGTGTTTTGGCACCTACACTTTTAATTTAGGCAGCACAGTTGAGTGCAAGGAGAATTAAGAACTTTGCGAAAAAGAAAACAAAAGATGAAACATTTAAACAACTTTATTTAAAATAACTTTAAACATTTTAAATAACTTTATTTATTTAGAAATTACTGCAAACAACAGAGAACAATACAGTTAAATTGTATATTATTTAATTTATCTGTAAAGTAGAGGAACACATATCTGCTCCAATTTGTGCTACAATAAGACACATTTTCTCTCTTTCACTTGATCACAGTACTGTAACATGCTAGAGAGAAATTAAATTTCTGTTGTTATCGTTATTAAATTTGTAAAAACAGGTGTTGTAGATTTACTGGCAAAAAAATAAAATAAAATATTCAATCGCACAAGACTATATAACTTCATTTAAAAACATTTTCAATTTTTATATAGATGTGTGTGGTTGATTTATAGAAAACAAGATTTCTGTTTCACATGAGAACTAATGATGAAACAATGTCGTTTTTAAGATCAGTTCTGTGATTACGCTAAAAAAAAAAAAAAGAATTTGTTTTACACACCCGTTAAATAATAGAGGGTCCAACTTACGTCCGCAGAATGGCAGTAGGATCTCATTGCATGAGCGCGAGGTGTTAGAGAGGTATGGATATGCGACCGCTCATAATTCTATGAAAGTCCTCAGCAAAACGCGCAGAATTGCAGTACAAAATTAGCTTACCCATGATTCATTTCCACGTCTTTCAACATACTCTCACTTGAATAATGTTCTTATGCGAGTGGGAAACATGATGGCTCCAAAAATGTATCGTAATTCTGGAATCACCACGTCACCAACAGGAGTGAAGACACGAGTCCTCCTAACTGTTCTGTTATCTAACATGGGCGTTATCCTTTCCACTGTGCTCAATTTTCGAAACTTACTTCTAAGACAACAGCTGCGCCCATATCAAACACAAAAGGCCTGTTTACGTCGAAACATTTATGTACCAAGCCGTATAGCACTATTTTTTCTAGTACAGAGGTGGGGTACCCCAGTTTCCGTGCACCCACAATCTTCTCGCGAATGAACACACTACAATGTGTTCACATCAGTCCTTCGAGCGATGTCGGTGCCAGCATGTCTTCAGGTGACTGGCTTTGAACAGTCCGGATCCCAGTACCATGGAGTACATTTCGGGCGATCTGGAATTTCGACATCGAGTCGGGAAACGAAACAATAAATCACTCTAAAGAGTGACTAAAAATCTCGCAGCAGAATATAATGCAGTTTCCCCCAAAACGCATTAACGTCTAGTGAAAAGCCTTTAAAGCAGGCGTAATGGAGGATATGATAGTAGTAATGGGTAGACCAACTCCAAATCGATATATATTAATCTTATATTACAGAGAGTTAGTGGATAGAAAGTATCATGACGCGGTTGACCAGTGTATCATAGAAACGAGGTTTTGAGCAAATGTTTAGAATAAAGTTAACTGGAAAATAACAAAATAATTAAGAAAGAGGTACCAAAGAAAAGTAGTTCACAGCAAATGGTAAACTAAGGGATGTGTTGCAGTTATTAAAACCAATTAAAAACCTGAAAATGTATTCTGCGTATTTCATGCTGATAGCAGTGCAACAACAGTAACCGAAAGATTCTTGCATTCCGCAACTGATTTCACATTTAGTTTTCGTTAAAAAAAATGGTCGGAAAGTTTTGCATTTCCATTAAAGCAGCGATTACGACAGTGTCATAAGCGGAGCTCTGGCTTCCCGCGAAGGCTCTGCATAGGGTTCCGTGACGCTTTCCGTGAATAATCCCTTGTGACGCTCTCATTTTCGACAACGAAAATAATCTGGAAAATCTAGATACATCCTTAATATACTTATACACTGAATGTTCATAATGAGAGTAGAAGTGCGCGCTTTCCTTATTCATGAGCGTTTCAGCTTGGAAAAACAGCCGATTGGTGATATGTCGTTGTTTAGACTTTCACATTTTTATTAGAGGTTTAACGACCACCGTGAGCAAATCAATGGGCTATAAACAGTCGGCTGTCCCTAATTTAGGGCCACTGGGTCCAGGGAAGGTAGAAAGCCAGTGCCGTAGGACAAACTTAACATTCATGCCTCACCGGGATTCGAACCCGAACACCTTTCAGACGAAAGATGAGAAGCCATCGCTTTACCACAGACTTTCATATTTAGTTAATATATTTACAAAAATTGATGAAGTTAACCTAGGTCTCGAAGGAAATAACGCTACTTTTTTCACGGCCTCTGACAAAATTCGGGCATACAAGAGAAAGGTGCAGTTCTGGATTGCATGTTCCCGAAACCAGCACTAACGGATTTGCATGAAGAGCTCGAAAGAAGCGTCCGTGAAACTGACGAGATTATTGGAAACTTTACTCTGCACCTACAAGAAATAAGTGATGCCCACTTTCAGTACTTCTCAAATGTAATGCGAGAGAATTTGGAAATTTATGCATTGGAAAAAATCCGCTTGCAGTTGAAGAGAAGCCTCAGAATATGACTGCAAGTGAATTGGAAAATCTTACATATCTGACATCTGTGTTTCTAAAAAGGCAGAGTGTGACGAATTACCAATAGGCTAATTTTGTAGCAGCGTCAAGAAACATTACCCATGTTCATCACCGGAAATGGTTATAATGCACATTCCCTTTGTCAGTTCGCATTTGTCCAAGACTAGCTGGTAAACTTATGTTTGCACAAAATCAAAGTATCGTAGCAGGGTAGATGTAGAGTCAGACATGCGACTGCAACTCTGTTACATAAAGCTGGAAGTGAAATAACTTTGTAAGGAAAAGAAACCACCCCACTCTTTTCATTGAGTTCAATAACGAATACTTGTCCTGCATTGTAATATCATTTTCTTTTTTCCTTGGTGGTCATTGTTATGAAATTATCACTAATATTTGTTGCTGCAGTTACACATTTTAATGGACACACCTCTCATGCTACCATTACTAATATCGAAGATCTATATGTGTGAAATCTCTCTTATAACATATCTAACCAACTAAAGAAAGAGGCAAAACCCGTGCAATTCATACGCGCGCCTATAAAATGTCACCAGTGTATCACCAAACAAGAGAAATAAGGACAAAAGCACAAAAAAGGATAATTCAAAACAGTCAGTGGAAATTCAGAAAACATTTATTAAACATGAAAATCAAACACTTTAAGTTCCTAGTGAAAATCAAACAATTTAAGTTCCTAGTGCGAACATAAATTCTGGAATTGAAGTTTTTTATGGCTTGCTATCAGCAAAGGGACGACGATTGCTGGTGAATGCAAAAAAAAAAAAAAACACGGAGGTTTATTATATTAATGATCACTCTTTTACGTGTATGTAGCTACATATACTAAAAGTGTTTTAACAAGCATATTAAGACTATGCAAATTAAAAAAAATCGGGCAATTTTAGTGAAAATTTGTATTTGAGAGAAATTTTTTCTTTGGTTATTATAATTTTTAAATCCTCCATTCTGCTTTACGTTACCTATCCAAGCTGTGTTCTGCTTACCCTCCGTTCCTCCACAATGACGTCAAATGAAAAAGTCAATGGCAGGATAGATCGCCAAAGAACTCGACTTTATCCTCTATTAAATACATGCTTTTAAATATGAATATACGTTTTGGTCGAAATTTTTTGCGGAATAATTTTGGAAGGTGGTTACCAATATTTGTAATTATTTCCTATAAAATTTAGAATTAGTAGTATGTCGATAAAAGCAGTGATTTAAAGGAATTTGACCGTAAGATTTAAAGAATAAAACTATAAATTCCTCTATGGGGACATAGATTTGAAAGTGTTTTTTTTCTTTTTGAAAGAATGAAAAACAGTAACATTTTAAAATTAAAGCAGTAAAAAAAAAGACAGTTACCATAACATTAGCTGTAAAAATCACATCAGTATGCAACAATAAAGACGTTACCAGATTAATATCGATTGTAAATAAATGCAAGCTCTTTACCTTGTTAATTTTGGTTCCTGATTTTAATATTTTAATGTCGTCTTAAGAAAAATAACAGTGGGGTTTTTTATTTGAATGATACAGCAACGGCGAGGTTATTTAAATGGAAATGTGTTATAAATATTGAAGCTTTAAAAATTGAAAAATATTAAAATCGGTTTAAAAGTTACATCGTGAAAATTCGCAGTGAGATGAGAGAGATATTTCCTATCTGAGGTTGAGAGACCCGAACCCTCAGCGCTCTGCGCCTTTTGTCAGGTGAAAAAGAGAAATATTAGATGTTTGGGAACAGATTTCCCTGATAGAATAGTACGAAAGAAAAGTATGGAAATATTAGAGGAGAGGGAGTAGACGGTTACCCGTTAAGAAGTGAAGTTGTAAGCTGCCCTACATACTTACCTGTAACAACAAGCCATTTCAAGTGCTATTTCTCTCCGCAGAAAAATGCCCGGTACATCTGTGCCACAGAAGAGCACAGGGGGAAAGGAAGGAAAGGACACGGGAGAGGGGAACCTGGAAAAAAAAATCATCACACACAGAACATCTTTCCCAGAGAAGAATCGTCTTTGAATCCGGGTAAGACAAAACTGGCCATTTGCTCAGTGTTGCTCGCCAGCCAATGAGAGAAAAGATTTTTCCCCATTGGTTTACAGAATTTTTTCACTGGTTTACTTTTGTTGATTCTTGACAGGCATGTCAGATTAACCATAGCTGAGGTGGTGTGATCACAAAGTTACACCGATCGAGGTTTCAGGTGCAACATTTTGCTCGGCTCTTAAAAGGGCCTTTTTTTTTTTTGTTTTTTTAATTAAGGAAAAACAACAACAAATTTTAACAAAAAGGCAAGACCAACAATACCTTGTTTTTTTTTTTGTTTTTTGTTTTTTTTTAAGGGCAGAGATATTTAGTACAAAAAAGATAAATCTTTTATGCAACATTTTGCTCGGCCCTTAAAAAAGCCCTTTTTTTTTTTTTTTTTTTTCTCATTTTAATTTAACTAGGTTTCTTCACATGGGTGAAGTATGTTTTCAAAACAGAGTACGGCTCTTAGAGGATCCCACCCCCTTTTTTTTTTTCTTTAACGAGATTAATTCACATGTGTGAAGTAAATTTGCAATCAGAGTAAGGCCCTTAAAAGAGCCTTTTTTTTTTTTTTTTTTTATCAGAAATTCTTCATAGGTGAGAAATAACCTCTAAACCTAGTCCCAATTATTGTTATTTTTTTTGCTAGGGTAGCTGTGAATTGGGTTAAAAAATTCTGTGAATTGGTTTACAGAATTTTTTCACAGGTTTACTTTTGTTGCTTCTTGACAGGCATGTCAGAGTAACCATAGCTTGGGGTGGTGTGATCACAAACAGAGTAACCATAGCTTGGGGTGGTGTGATCACAAAATTACACCGATCGAGGTTTAAGATACTCGTTTAGAGTATGCAACCTTTTGTCGGCCCTTAAAAGAGCCTTTTTTTGTTTTGTTTTGTTTTTTAATCAGAGAAAAACAACAACAAATTTTAAAATAAAAGGCAAGACCAACAATACCTTGTTTTTTTTTTTTTTTTAGGTGGCAGAGATATTTAGTACAAAAAAGATAAATCTTTTATGCAACATTTTGCTCGGCCCTTAAAAGAGCCTTTTTTTTTTTTTTTTTTTTTTTCTCATTTTTAATTTAACTAGGTTTCGTCACATGGGTGAAGTATGTTTTCAAAACAGAGTACGGCTCTTAGAGGAGCCCAACCTTTCTTTGTTTTTTTTTTGTTTTTTTTATTTAACGAGATTAATTCACATGTGTGAACTAAATTTGCAAATCAGAGTAAGGCCCTTAAAAGAGCCTTTTTTTTTTTTTTTTATCAGAAATTCTTCATAGGTGAGAAATAACCTCTAAACCTAGTCCCAATTATTGTTATTTTTTTTGCTAGGGTAGCTGTGAATTGGGTTCATTTCTGGAACTTTATTTAAGATAGTTTTTGGCCTTTTATAACTGTCAGTTTCATTGACAGTATAGTTAATGGCCGCTCTGACCAGAGGATTAGGATGAATCTTAGCTTTTTCATAGTATCTGTAAGCTAAGTCACACATCGTGTAATGGATGGAATTAATATTTAGCATGCTTCGGATAGCATGGTTTGAAGTTCTTCCATCAAGTCCAACCATATATCGTAGGGTTTTATTTTGAAATGAGGTAATCTTATTTTTCTGCTGTTTGTTGCAGTTACCCCAGATAGGACAGGCATAAGTAATAACAGGGCTGATACAGGCTTTCCATATCAAAGTTTTGTTTTTCCTGCTAAGCCTTTTATTTTTTATTATTGGCTGGAGACTTCCTCTGATCTTAAGGGATTTGGACACAGTTTCTTTAATATGCTTGTTCCAGTTTAGGTTGTGGTCCATAAAAAAGTCCTAAATATTTAACATCATTTACCCAAGGTATTTTTTTTTATACATTTCTATTTCAAAGTCTGGATTGTGATTGCATTTTATCCTAGAAAATAGAATTGCTTGAGTTTTTTCGGTATTGATTTTAATTTTCCAATCTAAGAAATATTTCTCAAGTTTTTCAACATAATGTTGCAACATGAAAGTTGCTTGATTTTTATTTTTGGAAGTATAAGCGAGTGCAGTGTCATCAGCATAGAGAGCTGTAGTCAGATTCCTGTTATTATAGTTGGGAAAGTCTGACGTAAAGATGGAATACAGCGTTGGTGCGAGTACACTGCCTTGAGGTACACCAGCTTCGATTTTTTTTTTTTAACGATTTTTTCCCATTGATTTTTACACAGAATGTTCTGTTAGTGAGGTATGATTTGATTATGTGTATAATCCAGGGTGGGAAATCATGTGCTATTAGCTTGTAGATAATTGCCTCATGTGGGCATTTAACGAATGCTTTTGCCACATCCAGAAATATGGCTGCTGTGTGTTCCTTTTTTATAATTCCTTCAGCACATTTTTCAGTTATTCTAGAGAGTTGGTGCACCGTGGAGTGTTTATCTCTAAAACCTCCTTGAGTAAATGGAATTACTGGGAATTCCTCACAGAATTGCTGCATTCTAATAAGAATTATTTTTTCAAAGATTTTTCCCATGGTTGGGAGCAACGAAATCGGTCTGTGATTTTCAGGAATTGCCGGGTTTTTGCCTGGCTTGGGTAAAAGTATTACCTCTGCTGTCTTCCAAATATCAGGGAAGTAGTTTATTTTAATGGCACAATTGTATATTTTAGTAAGGGTTTGCACATATTCTTCCGGTAATGTTTTCATAATTTTATTATTTATGCCATCATTGCCTGGTGCCTTTTTATTTTTAAGATTATTAATATGAAACCTAACTTCCCTTTCACTGATGGGTAGTGGTTTTTCAAAGTCAGGAGGAACAAAAAAATTTTTTTGGCCCTTAAAAGGCCTTTTTTTATTTCTTATCTTTTCAGTTTCTGGCGTTCCGGACCCGCAAGAGGTCGTAGCACCTTTAACTTGTCTATCGGACGTAAAAGAGGCCGTAGCATTTTGTACTTTTGGCTGTTGTTTTCTTTGCCTTCTGCTTCTATTTTTTTTAAAAGAGACTTTCTGTTTGCTTTTAATTGGGGATGTTAACACAGGTTTTTTTTTACTAGTAAATTCTTCATAGAGTTGTGCACTTTGGGCGATGACTCTAGAATTTTCTACATCCTCCGCGTGTCTAAAATAAGTATTCAGGGCCTTTTTCATTTTAATGGCTACATCAGTGTCAGGGATGTCATTTATTTTAAACTGTTTTTCTAGTGAGTTTGCAAAAATTTCTGCTTTTTCTTCGTCAGTTCTAACTACCGTCCCATCTTCTTTTTGAAGGGGTGGGAGTAATTTGACATTTTTATTTTGCAAGCTCGACGTAAGATTCCATAGAGTCATTTTGTTTTTTTTATCCGAATTTTCAGAGTAGTCAATATGAGCCTCCTCTAATACTTGACCCCATGACCCATTCTCGAATTTTCGGATTTCTCTTTTAATTTGTCTATTTATGCAGCAATAAAGGTCATAGAACGTTTTATTTCTTGTTCTTTGCCACTTGCTTCGGTACCTATTTTTTTCTTTTATAAGTTCCAAAATTTCTTTGGGTAAATAGTACAGATTTTTTTCCCTTTAGCAGGAGTTTGACATTCTTCCATAATTTTTTTAATGGCGAGGTTAAAGAGTTTAATAGCTATGTCAGTTTCTTCTTTGCTATTACAGTCTCCAATTACTGGGGGTGGCACTAGTTTAATTTTCCCTTCAAATTGCTTGAAGTTAGTGACCATTTTGGGTGCTACCTTCACAGTTTTGTCAGTATAAAGCTGGAGGTGAACTGGATTGTGGTCAGAGGAGAGTGCCGCCTCAGTATAAATTTCAAAGTAATATTTATTATTCTTCAGGAGTGCAAAATCTAGTATATTGCTAGTTCCTCTGAGCGCAGTTCGTGTGGGTTCAGATGGCGCCCCCAAGTCAATGTTTTGGTTTAAAAGATATCTGAAAATATTGTTCCCACTTTTATTAGCTCTTGGGCAGTGCCAATAGCGGTGTTTACTATTAAAATCTCCCGCAATGACCGTAGGAATATTTTCTTCGAAAAGCTTATCTAGAGCTTCCCTGGTAATAGTGTGTTTGGGATGATTGTATAGTGCCGTAAATTTAATCGGGTTATTTTTTGTTTGAATAATAACCGAGTGCGCTTCCATGCCATCCTCTGTGTTGCATATCGCTTCACTTTGCTCTAGTTTATCTTTCACTGCGATCAAAATTCCCCCACTTTGGGAGGTTTTGTCTTTTCTGTAAACCTTGTAGTTGGGAATTTTGAATTTAATTCTGTCCGTTAGCCAGGATTCATTAATTAGCGCAATATCAATTTTTTTGTATTTTAGGTAGGCTAAGAATTTTCTATGCTGCCTTTTGATGCCTTGCGCATTCCAAATTAATATGTTAAGTCCATTTGTTTCAGAGGAAAGAAATTCGTCCTCGGTTTTTTTTTTCATCATTTTTTACTGTATCAATTTTATTTATATTGCTGTTAATTTCGATAACTTGGTCAGAATTACAATTGATTGCTTCCTTGCTTTTGACCAGTTTGGCAGCTAATTCTGCTATTTGATTGATGGTCCATTCACCATTTTTTTGTTTTTTATCGGTTTCTCCATTTATTTTTTTTTCCGTAAGTTTCTCACTCGTGGACATTCCTTTAACTTTTTTAATTAATAGGTCAAATTTGCTTTCTTCCTCAGAGAATGAGGGAAAGGTTTCACTAAGAGGGCGTTTTTTCTTCCTCAGAGAAGGAGGAAAATGAACGGCCCTTAAAAATGCCGTTGTTTTTTTCCCCCTTCCTCAGAGAAGGAGGAAAATGAACTGCCCTTAAAAATGCCGTTGTTTTTTCCCCCTTCCTCAGAGAAAGAGGAAAATGAACGGCCCCTAAATATGCCGTTGTTTTTTTCTTCATCGTTGTTATTAGCATACTGCAATTGAGCCTCTTCATTACAGTTATTTTTTTCTGCCTCTTTAATTTCTTTGCTAAGCCTGCCAGCGAAATATTTTGGTTTTTCCACGGTTGGAGTAACCAGTTTTTTTTGCTTATGCGTAGCATTTTCATCTATATTTTTATCAACATCAACAATTAATTTCTCTATCACTTTTGTGTTTTGGAATTTTTTTTTGCGATATTTTTTTATTTCTTCTTGGGGCACAGAATTCTGTATCAGGCCCTTAAAAGGGCCTTTTTTTTCTCGCCTAGATATTTGTCAACATCGGCAATCAATTTTTCTGTCACATTTGTGTTGTGGAAATTTTTGCGATGTTTTTCAATCCTTTCTTTTAGCACAGAGTTCTGTACATTGCTTTTAGGGACAACTCTTCTTTTTTTCTCTGTGTAATAAATTAATATTACGCAGGTATTTATTTGTGTCATTTTTCATTAATTCTGTGTCATTTACAGCATTCTTTATTTTTGAGCTTAACTTATGCTCATAAGATGACTGAGGTTGTTCTTTTATTTCAACCCTTTTTGTGTTTTGTATTTGCACAGTAACTTTATTGAAAAAGTACTCGGCCCCAAAAAGGGCCTTTTTTTTTTTTTTTTTTTTTCATTGCAAAAGCCTGACGCCGAAGCTGTCTCAGGTCTGTTTTCTATAAAACCTTCCTCTTGGGTAAGGTTGTCCGGAATTTTCTCGGACTTTTCATAAATCATATCTGGTATTTTCTCAGATATTCCATCGCCCGGGCATCCCACCGGTGTTTTATTGAAATCTGAAAATTTTACAAATATCCCATCGCCCGGGCATCTCTCCGGTGTTTTAATGATATCTGAGATTTTATCAGATATCCCATCGCCCGAGCATCTCTTCGGTGTTTTAATGATATTTGTAATTTTTTCAGAAATCCCATCGACCGGGCATCTCACCGTGTTTTTTTCATATCTGATATTTTCTCAGATATTATGTCTGGAATTGGCACAGACATACAAGAGTCATCGACAACTTTTTTGTCAGATGACGTGCCTAGAATTTTCTGAGGCACAGAATAAGAAAGTTTTTTACCTACCAATCTTCTTCTTGTTCTTTTTTGGATACTATTACAAAGTTCCGGCGGAAGGTTCTTAATTCTTCTAGATCTTCTTGGATCTGGCTTTTCAGTTGTCTCAGGATTTCCCGTGAAAGTAGATGTGGAACGGGAAACGGCATCGCTTTTCTTGGCGTCAGGCTTTTGCTCTACAACATCAGAACTTGAAATTCTCTTAATTTTTTTGGATGGGCTTGAAGCTGAAACGAAGAGAAGTGGATTCGAGAAAATTTTAATTGAGCTTTGAAAAAAGCTTAACAACTAAAAGATCCCCTAACCGGACTGATTCGGATAGACTGGTAACCCAGAAACTATCTAATCGCAGAACAAGACGAACGGCCGACGACGACGAAAAGCTTGCACTAAAGTTCACTCGCAGGAGCTCACACGATGTGCGACCTTCCTGCACGGAATCCAAAGGGCAACTGATGATAATGGCGCAGTGAGATGTGAAAAATAAGGAATATATATATGTGTTCCAAAAATCTTATTTAATAGGATAACAAAGTAATTTACCAAATTGCAGCGCTTCAGCAATCTTGTTTGTTGCTGCCCTGTAGTTTCCTATGAGAGGAGCGAGAGCGTTTTTGAATCGATTTAAATCCATTGATTTCAACGCTAGGGATGTTTGTAAGAAGTTCTCTTATTTTAGAATTTACGGGTTGCAGTCCTGAAATCTACTCTTCTTTCTCTTTAGACGACATTAAAGTATTAACATTGAAGCTTTAAAAATTGAAAAATGGTTCAATTTCATTTCTTGGGCAAACAAAAATCGTTTTAAAAGTTACATCATGAAAGTTTGCAGGGAGATAAGAAAAACAAAGAAGATATGTTTTTATTCCAAAGGTCTTATTTTATGATGAGTCTCGTAGATGGCGGCTGGTGGCCTACTCGGCAACGTTCGATTCCATGCCACTTTCCTATCAGACGCTGTAGCCCGAATCTCCTACCTTCCTATTTCTATGGGTTGTGTAAGACCTGGGGTTAGACACTCCTTTCTTAAAATCCTCTACATATCATCTGATCTGATCTTATTTTATGTGATAAGAAAGTAATTTACTAATTTGAAGCGCTGCAGCTCTTGTGTTTGTGTGCGGCTCAATAGGTTCTTATGATTCAAGAGAACTTTCTAGAGTCGATTTTAATCCATTGATTTCAATACTAGGAATATATGTAAAAAGTTCTATTTTTAGAATTTATGGTTAGCTGTCCCGAAATGCTCAGAGCTGCGTCCCGCTTTTAAAAAATCGAAATATTCATTGAAATTTTACAATTTACAGAGATATTTCCTCTTCTTATCCAATGAAAGGAATCCAAGCTGTAGAAAACGACATTTTTTTTTATTGCCATAACCGCCGTAGAAGTAAACCGCATGTGTTTGGAATTCCTCGTTCTAACTGTGGAAATTATTTCGTTTTATGAAGTGAAAGGTAGCTGCAAGTGTGCTAATTTGTAAATTATTTAATTATTTCCTTGCGTCATTAATGTATTCAATATAAAGATGTTGGATGCAACCAGCATTTCTTCGTTGTTTACCAGTGGGTAATATTTACGTGACGTCGGAAGTGGATATTTGAATATTAAAGTGGCCCCTTGTTCAGTGTTATCGCTATAAGATTTCCCCCTTACTTTTGCCCAATTTACAAAACTGTAACTATTTGGAGTGTACAATCGAACTAATGGAGCTGCAGGGCGACGAAAAAGAGACATTTTATAGAAGAAAAAATAAAAGTTGCAATTTGGTGTTCCGTGTTTATTTCAAAGAAATGTGGGTCAACACCTCCGTTAGACATGGTAAACGTTTTCATGACATATTTCTCGTACACAGTGCGTTACATTTTCACGCTCTTATTTTCAGATATTGACGGAATGTTTTAATCTAAACTCTGAATTTTTTTGCAAAAACAAAATATCTAGATGCCCAGACCAATACGAAATATGGAAACGAACTAGAGTTATAAAAGAACAACGAAAAACTTCCCACTGAAGAAGGGTAGGCGATCTACTTAAAAACAAAATGCAAGGGTAATGTTAAATAAAAAATATGTGGATATGTTTCTTTCTTAGGGGAAGGAACGTTGAACTTATTTCTATATTTACAGACCAATGTACTCCAACACTGGAGACATTCTTGGAGTCCGCTGAGGAAGATTGCTACGAGAAGTTGAGCATAACCTAAGTGAGCACCTGTGTGCTTCAGTGTCTCGCTCTAGGATTATTTCCCTCCACTAATTCCATAATATTCATGGACAATAAATCCTTTTCAATGCGATAATGAACAACAAAAAACTCAACTCAGAGAGAGCCAGATGTCGAGACTTCATTGCCTTTACCGGTGGATTACCAAGTTGCTTGTATTAGGACATATCAAACTTCCAACTGAAATCTCAGGGATGCAGGTCTATTATACATAAAGTCAGGTGGTGTAATTTGAATCCCTTTTTAACAAATTATTCAAATTGGAATCAAAAGGTATTATAGTGAACATTCAGTTTGAGTGAAACATTCAGAAGAGTAATGTAAAACAAGCTCAACCGTGTAGGCGAAACGGGTCGTTATACGGAATATTCGTTTTAGCGATAGAAAAAGTAAAATAAAAACAGATTCCTAAAATATGGCATCAAAGGTAGTTCAGAATGTTAAAAAAAGTAATTTGGAAAATTTACTTTATTTAACAGAGTTCTGCGAACAGGAGCAAACTATCCACTTGTAAATTATTCCTAAAATATAGCATCAACGGTAATTCAGAATGTTAAAAAAAGTAATTTAAAAAATTTATTTTATTTAACAAAGAATTCTGCGAAAAGGAGCAACATATCCAGTTGAAAATTATTTTCGTCACACTGCTTTGGAAGTTTCACAGCACTTTTTAAACCTATTTAAATCATTAGCCACAGACAAACACTTCAATGGATTTTCTTATCCTTTAGGACAACAAGAATCTTTTGAAATGTTCAAGATACTTGTTAATGCATGGGTCAGAGTAGAAAATAAATGCCTCCTAGGTCACCTTTAGATCAAATGTCCCTTGAAATTTGTACAGCTTCTGTATTAATTTGTATCGATTAATTAGTTCTTCTTCTGTGGGTTCATCTGAGCATTTAGTTTTCATACAATAACGATGCATTGCCGTATTTAGAGTTACGCAGCCCTGTGCACTGCATCAGTCTTGGAACCCCTTCACTTGTCCCACAGTTCTAAAACAACTGTTTCTTGTTGTTGCTGCATTCCACCAATTTTTACCTTTGCATGCTAATTTATGAAGACGTATTGTATTCGTGACCAAATCCGTCTTCCAGATTTCAAAAGAAATGCACACTTTTGGTTCTGCCGAACACGATTTCCCAATTTTCACGGCGGCGTTTCTGTGGGTGGATAGCAACTGTCCAACAATTCTAGTGTAGGTGTCAACACGAAATTTAAAGTTAACTCTTTTCATATGTGCTGTGGAAGAAATCTCAGAAGTTACCAGTTGGAAAGTCTTTGTTAAGGACATCGAATTGGAACTGTTATAAGGATTAACCACAGTGCGGACGTCTATGCTTCATGCATTCCGGGATATGCTTTCCCATATCATAGGTTTCCATCACAGTCATAGTTTCCCGTCTCTGGACGAAATTATTTGGCGGGTCTTATAAGACTAGCTTTTCCAATGCTACTTTACACTAAGGGTAACAGAATTGCGATCGATCCTTACGTAGGACTTATTGGGGAAAACTTTCAAGGGATAGATTGTTAGTCATATTAAATACCTAATTGAGGAGCAAAATTTTCATTTCATTCTAAACATTCTGCCAGAAACAACACCCCAATCTTTGAACTTAGTCGTAGTGTAATGTTAAGTTATATTACAGTCAAATTATAATTTTAATTAGCCCACATTTTTAAGCTCGTTAAGGGATAATTGTAGATAAATTCTGCGACAGCTACGGAAATAAACTCAATAAACCCTGATAAATTATTGACGTGCTGTCTTCGTACGATGTCATCAAACCACCATCCCTAACTAAACAATAAAAACTTTATTTACAATAAAAGATATGATTTAAAAAATATTTTAAAGGGCAAGATCTTTCGGGGCTACAATAGCACCCGTACTCAGACCACCCAACAGTGCCACAGAGCTCTCGGAAGCGCCGCAATATATAACTAGTCCCCCACGGAGACCCACAATGCATTTGTGCAAAAACACTGTGTAACGTACCAGGAGATGTGACGTACCTGCCAGAAGGACGCACACGACATAAAGGCAGATAGCAATTAGAATCAATGTCCGCGTAGCTTAATTGGTAGAGCAACTTATTCCGGAATGAGTGGACCCGGGTTCGAATCCCGACGTAGACCAAAAATAACGGAGAAATTCACTTCGTTATAACTGGTGATGCCAATTGAGGAAAACAGCAAAACAGAAAGTAATACAAATAATATAGTTGATTAATTAAGTAAGGTCCTCTTCTTCAGTAGGTTGAAGTGGAGAAGTAATTATTTTCCTCCATTGTCTAGGAACAAAGTCCAAGTTGCAAAATGTAGTATCATAAGGAATTATGTACATACTCTATGTAAAAAGACGGTTTGTTTGTTAACAATGGAGGAAAGTACTATTGTATTAGGCCAATCGGGAGAGTAACCTCCTTGGCGAACAGCTGTAGTAAATAATGTAGAAATGGAGTAAGTTCGAAGTGCATATTTGTAATCTGACAATCTAATGTTCAGACTTCTAAGAGTAGAACCTATGTAGTATTTAATATCTTCGTTAGGGGCCGAGGGAAGCTATGGGATAAGATATATTCCAGCTTTATTTAAAGTTGCGACTGGATCTCTGTCGTTACGTATGGTTGAAAAAATGTTTTTGGTGCAAATTCCAAATTTAATATTTTATTTATGACATACTTTCCGCAATATGGACACTACGGGAGGGATGAAGTCAACTTTACCAACGTATATAGGAGATGCAACCTCCGTTGACAACGTCGTAAATCTTAGTCTTTGAAATTTCTGTAGAAGTTCTCGAAAGAAACAGGCGGAATATCCAAATGATATGGCCAAGTTCTGTATAAAAACTAGTTCGTCCTGACGTATCTTACGGTTAGAGGAATGAGTAAACGCACGTTTAATTAAATAAACGTAAGGCTGAAGCTTTATGTTCCGGGGGTGGGAAGAAACATAGGGTATAAGATTAGGTATGAAGGTCGGTTTTCTATAGACAGATAATTTGATAAGATTTTATGCCAAGTCACCAGTCAATAAGATGTCCAGGAAGGGAAATATACAATTTTGTTCAAGTTCCATACTGAAGGTGATAGTAGGATATTGGTTGGAAAGACAGGTGGTAAATTCGTTCAGAAGTAACATGGAGTGAGGCCAGAAAATCAATATATCATCCACGTATCTTAAGAAGAGTGCCGGTTGATACGTGAATTGGCTCAGTACTTTATCTTCTAATGACTGCAGTAAAATTTCCGCAAGAACAGGGGATAGAGGAGACCCCATCGGTGCCCCCTCCATTTGTTGGTAGAATTTGCCATCAAATCTGAAATAAGATCGTTTTGCAACCAATTTCAAAGCAGAAATGATTGCATCGACCTCAAATGGGGGGATTGAGTAATCAGCAAGCAATTTCCCTTCAATAATCGAGTGGACTTCAAGTGGAACGCTTGGAAACAGAGACACTACATCAAGAGAAGCCATAACAAATGAGTTTCCCTTGGGATCAAAAGATTTTATTCGTGTTAATGCCTGGGTAGAACTGTTAATGGATACTGATGAATTTGCAGTAAGTAGTTTTAGGTAAGTTGCTAAAGCTCTCTCCAACATACAGGTGTGGCTTGCATACCGCGAAATCAACAGTCTGAGGGAGCTGTCTGGTTTGTGGGTTTTGATTTTCCCGAACAACTCAGGGACTCTTGTACCAACAGGAGGCTTCATTTTGGTAGAAATGGACGTAGGCAAGAGACCCCCGTTCCTGAGTTTGCTTAAGTCAGCGACAGTCGCATTTGTCGGGTCAGAGCAGAGTACACTATGTGGAATCAAAGCTATAGCTTGGTACATCGTATTAATGTAATCTTTGCAATCTAATAAGATAATTTGCTGCGACTTGTCAGCACTGATGATTGAGAGATCCGGGTTTCGAAAAAGTTGTAATAATTGGTTGCGTTCATATTTTAGAAATGAAGAGGTTTTTTCATATTTGAAAGGGAGTCAGCTAAGGCATAACGAGTGATATCTTGTTCCTTTTCCGGCAAGGCCCCAATGACATTCTCCATCTGAGGTAAAGATTGCAATGGTCGAAAAGGCATAACTGGATAGCTGAACTTGAAACCATTATTGAGGCCGAGCGTTGAATATCAGATAAAATAATGGAGCTATAGTTGATGAAAGAATCTGGTAAATCACGATTAGTGGTTCTATAGCTGAAGTTCGTGGGTTGGAACAGTTGGGGACTGGTAGAAACCAGATTGCATAATTTACGAGTGTGTCCCTGGTTCATGGAGGTCACTAAAGTCTGTATAGTGGTAAAGAAAACCAACAAAGTCTTACCTAACAAAACAGGATGGGAGAGCCTGGATAGTTGAGTGTAAGCGTTGTAGGATTTAAGGTTTAGCAAGTCCAGGTAACTTCTTTTCCTTCTTATTTCTTCGGTTAGCCGTTTTTGTTAAGCATTAGCTATTACATGTGCATCCTGTTGAGATCTGGCAAACGTTCGTATTCGCAGAAACTTGGGCACCACACCGAGTGAACGGCAGTTGAGTAAAAACTGAGGTGAGTTTCACTGCAGGCTAGTTTTCGTCGGATGTTACAGAAGGTCTTAGTTGCAGCTTTCATGCTCGTGCGCTTTGAAGTGCTACAGATTCTACCAGAATCCCTCACACGTAGTATCCCAAGGTTTGCAGCTAAAAAGAGTATTACTTGTTAAAAATTCGTACGTATGGAACATGATAAATTAATGGCGTGCTGTCTCCGGACGATGTCATCAAACCATCATCTCTAACTGTACAATAAAAACTTTATTTACAACAAAAGATGATTTAAAAATATTTTAAAGTGCAAGATCTTTCGCGGCTACAATAGCACCCGTCCTCAGGCCACCCAACAGGGCCACAGAGCACTCGGAAGCGCCGCAATATATAACCTGTCCCCCACGAAGATTCACAATGCATTTGTTCAAAAACACAGGTGATGCCAATTGAGGAAAACAGCAAAACAGAAAGTAATACAAATAATATAGTTGATTAATTAAGTAAGCTCCTCTTCTTCAGTAGGTTGAAGGGGAGAAGTAATTATTTTCCTCCATTGTCTAGGAACCAAAGCAGGTAAACCAAGTTGCAACATGTAGTACCATAAGATATTATATACAGACTCTCTGTATAAAAGACGGTTTGTTTGTTAACATAAAGATCTTGCCCTTTAAAATATTTTTAAATCATATCTTTTATTGTTAATAAATTTTTATTGTACAGTTAGGGATGGTGGTTTGATGACATCGTACGGAGACAGCACGCCATTAATTTATCATGTTCCGTACGTACGAATTTTTAACAAGTATTACTCTTTTTTCAATAAACCCTAACAGGGAATTTGTCCTCATGCTATGTTTTATTTTATTTGCGAAGCAAAGCCAAAACAGAAAAACCAAAATCGTCATTTCTGGTTCTCTCTGACATCGGTTGGGTTCACACCTGTGATGGGGAGGCTTCCCAATAAGTCGGAGCCTGGATGATGCATTTGATTAGCATTTTTCAGCAGTGCTTCTTGAAATCGGGTATTTCTCCTTGTTCGATAGGATGAAACATTGAACTGATGTTACATGCAAGAAATATTATTTTAATTGCCTTCAGATTTTTACTTTTAGAGTACGTTTTGCAATTGTCTATGATCAATAGGATTTTTTTAATAATTATTTTCCTTTTCTTTTTCGCCAAGTTTCCGGTATCATACTTCAAAAATGTGAACCGTCACCCATCCTTCTTTTTTCCTATATATGGTGCGGGTGAAGATTTCACACGTTTGAAACAACGAGGTGTCTGTGAATAAAGGGTTATCTAACCTAGAGTTTTATTGCCTCATATATTGGCAACTGAAAGAACAGTTTTCGCTTTTTGGCAAGCTTTCAACCGTTGAAATTTTAATTTTAAACAGCAAGATACTTTTGTGTCAAGGACGTGAAAAAAAAACAACAACAAAAAAAAAACGATTTAGTTAGCATTAAACGCATTTTGCATTATATCCAGCCGAGAATTATTTTGCTTCTCCTTCACAAACAATTATAATGTTAACAGATATATATTGGCAATGCAATATTTTGAAGTGTTGTAAATTAAATTTTCGTAGCCAGCCTTGAAATGTTTATTAATTATTCATTTACTGATACTGTTTAGACCTTTTGCTATCAGCATAGTTTCGCCAATGGGCGAAATAGAAGAGCGAATATTCTTCATCAAATCAATCAGAATTTTTTCCAACAATGGACATTTTCTAACTCTTACACGAAAACGATTCGGAAATAAAGTGTACCGCCATGCTGCTATAATCTTCTGCAAATTCTTGATAATCTTGAAAAGAATATATTTGATATGCCAAATAATTTGTAATCTGTCTTAAAACGATTTTGTCAACTGTTTTCAAAATCTCAATTTCCTGGTAAATTGCAAAGCATAAAGATGGCACGCATACAAATCACGATCAGAAGGTAAACATTTAGCACTGCGCTCAGTTCACAAGCCAAACATTCCGTAAGTAAGAATATTTAGACTAATGAACTTTGAACTTCAGGTGATGCCGTAACGGGTGTTTCCCTACCTCAACACGTTGGAGCCTCGCACAACAACCTTTCAATTGTTGATCAATGCACTGGGACCGATTCACCCTCTTTTATGTTCCAGTCAGGCAGTGTTTTAAGAAAAGCCTTGATCCACACCAGAACCCGAATTGCGCTTAGTTTTATGTTACAAGTGTCTTATTAGTAGGGTAGCTGGAAAGACAGACTTCATGTAATTGTTATATGGAGAGGAAATTCACATAGCGTCTCATGGAGATGAGTGTAGTCGGACTCAGTAATAGGTCAACATTGAAAATGTCGCCATAAAGAGGGTCGTTTTTCCCATAGTCTGCTACAAAGTTTTAAGACTTGCTTTATTGATAACATGTTCCAATATCTATGGTTAGCAAATTTCACGAAGACCCTAAATAAAATTTTAACCAAACTACATAATTTGCAGTTTATTACTTGCAAAAATGTTTATTCAAAATAAAATTTCACAAAAATATGCAAAAAAAAAAAAAAAATTCTGACAACACAGCACTATTGGGTAGACTTGGAAATTCCATCAAATATCCTCATTTCGGTGTGTAAGGAATTTTTTTCTATACAACGAAAGAGTTATGTTTAATCATGATGCCCGATGGTACAGCAGCTAATTATAGATCGATTAATTATGGCTGTGAAACTCGACAACGTCAGTACCAAATAGTTTCAGGGGACAGTAAAAGACACTAGCGTAAATACATTGGGATAATAAAATGGGTATACCGATGCATGAGATGTTGTGCATAGCTACATCATGAAGACAACAATGCTGATCTTTATGAATCCACCGTCGCGGCTTATATATACAAGTAAAAGAGTCACGAGTGATGATGACGTTCTGATTTCCTTTGAAAATATTTTACAGATAATTCGCCTGCCGTTATTTTAGTAATTGGGTAAAATACCCAGAATTTGCCAGAATTTGAGAAAAACCATAAATTTTAGGCTCACGTTTCCTAGGAACTACGATTTACCAAGAAGAACAACACAAAACAAAATCATTTTCAAAGGGTGTAGCGCTTTTAACAGAAGCAAGTGTGAGCATAGATGAAACGTAAACTGTCAGCAAGGCAAGTTTGGAAGTCACTACTTTTGTGCTGTGAACAGGACAGAACGAAAGATGAGCGCCCAGCAAATTTAAGCCTAATGATAGACATCTGACTAGGTATAGAAAATTGCCGATGCTTTCCATAACAGCCGATTTAGACTTGGCAGCATTATAAAGAACGACGCATCACCCAAGGGTTTGTGATGACATGTGCCTGACTACGCATGGTAACATAAATCTGCTACCATTAGAATTCGAAAATTATTTATAATTTGTATATATACTCATAAGTTACACCCGAAACAAGTTTCTGTTTTTCACATGTTTTCCAGAACAAATAACACGTGGTAAATTAAACTTTTAATTTTTAATTAAAAGTTTAATTTAGGTCAGGTGATGCGTAACATCACAGCCTCTCCTTGACAAATGTCAACCCCGCCTTCTCGTGGTGCATCCTGTTCCCACTAAAGGGGCTCTGACGACCGCCAATAGCGGTATAACTATACCATCGGGATCAGAGGAAATGCTATCCCACACTCACCAACCCGCTTGGCCAGCGTGGTGAGTTATGGCCAAACACCTCCAAAATGACTCTACAACTTAAATCTTGGCCCTCAGTCTCCGGCAGCTGGAATGTACCTGGCCAAGGCAGCGGCCAGTGCGACATGAAGGCAGAGGGTGCTAAGAATCCCCGGAGGACCGGACTAGGCTGCCATTTGATGCTGACCTTGGCTACCTATAACGGACGCTCCCTATCTTCTGATTCAAGGCTTCTTGAATTGGAAGAGGAACTACAAAAGATCAAGTGGGACATCGTCGGGCTAAGTGAGGTAAGGAGAAAAGGAGAAGATCTCATTGAACTGAAAAGTGGACATCTCTTCTATTATCGTGGGACAGATACTGGCAGAACTAGTGGTGTTGGATTTATAATAAACAAGAAACTGAAGGATAAAGTGGTAGAAGTTGAAAGTTCCTCTGACAGAGCTGCACGACTCGTTATCCAACTATCGAGAAGATACCAGGCTCAGATTATTCAAACTTATGCACCCACCACAAGTCATCCTGAAGAAGAAATTGAAGAATTTTATGAGGAAATTCGTCATCTAAATAATAAAGGTAAGCAGCACTTGAAGATAATTATGGGAGATTTCAATGCAAAAATAGGGCAACGGCAACAGAATGAAACTTCAGTAGGTAAATTCGGTCACGGCAACAGAAACCAGCGTGGAAATACTCTCGTTGAGTTTGCAGAGGCAGAAGGATTTTTCATCTTGAACTCCTTTTTCAAGAAAAAGCCACACAGGAAATGGACATGGAGACATCCAATTGGGACGACAAGTGAAATTGATTTTATTATGTGTAACAAAAAATTCGTCATCGAAGACTGCAGTGTGCTGAACAAGTTCAACACAGGTAGTGACCATAGATTGGTGAGATGTAAGATGCACCTCAACACTAAACTGGAACGTGGCAAGCTCATAAGACAAACAAAATGTATTGACATAACCAACCTTAAAAAACACCATAATACTTTCAAGTTGGAACTGAAGAACAGATTCTCTGCTTTAGAAGGCCTAACATCGGAAGAAGTGGATATTTCGGAAGTTAACAGAAAAGTAACCAAAGCTCTAATGGAAACAGCAACAAAATTAGCTGGGTCTAAGAACAAGTTGCATGTGAACAAATTATCAGGAAAAACCAAAATGTTGATGCAAAAAAGAAGAGAGATGAGGACAACTAAAGTAGATGTGACTTCCAAAGTGGAATATATAGAGCTATGCAAGACAACACGAAAAAGTATCACTGAAGACGTAAGGAAATTCAACTGTGAGCTAGTGAGGAAAGCAATTGAAAACAACCAAAGCCTTAAGATAGCAAAGGGACATCTCAGTAAGGGAAGAAAACAGATTATGGCTCTGAGAAAAGAAGATGGTTCTATAACAAGAAATAGAGGTGAAATTTTGACAAGAGTGAAAGATTTCTACTCCAAATTATATGAAAGGGATGATACATGTACTCCAGACATCATGAAAGGTACCAGAGTTCTTCCAGTCCTCCCAGCAGAAGTTGCTCATGCAATCAAGAACATGAAGCGAGGGAAAGCTCCAGGAGAAGATGGAATTACTATAGACATCATACAAGAAGCAAGTGGAGAAATTGAAACAGTACTCGCCCAAATTTTCACTCGATGCCTTAATGAAGGAAGATTCCTGAGGATTGGAACAATGCTACAATGATCCTGCTACATAAAAAAGGTGACATTGAGGATCTCAGGAACTACAGACCTATCAGCCTCCTATCAGTGGTTTATAAAATCTTCACTAAAAGTTCTTTCACACCGCTTGAAGGTAACACTGGACATGGCTCAACCGAGAGAACAAGCTGGATTCAGGAGTGGCTACAGCACAATAGATCATATCCACGTACTGAGAGAACTGATTGAAAGAGCGAGGGAATATGAACTTCCATTGTGCATGGCTTTTATCGATTATGAAAAAGCCTTTGATTCGGTGAAACCATCAGCAGTTGCAATGGCTCTGAAATCCTGTGGTATTGAAGATGCATACATTAATATTATTAATAACATCTATGAAAATGCAAGTGCAAAGATTCGGCTGTTTGAAAATACAACACACATAAAAATTGGAAAGGGAGTGAGACAAGGTGACACCATATCTCCGAAGCTCTTTAATGCCACATTGGAAAATGTCTTTCAATCACTGAACTGGGAAAACAAAGGGATAAAGATTAATGGAGATTATCTAACCCACCTTCGTTTTGCTGATGACGTAGTCATTTTTTGCAACTACCCCATCAGAGCTGCAGAGTATGATCCAGGAACTTGCTGACAAGAGTAAAGAAGTGGGATTAAAAATGAACTTTCAGAAGACAAAAGTGATGTTCAATGCTTTTACAAGAAATGAAGATTTATCGATTGATGGAGAAAAACTGGAGATAACAGATACGTATGTTTATCTTGGACAGCAGATATCAAGTGAGGGTCACATTGATGAAGAAATTAATCGGCGTACAAAACTTGCCTGGAGAGCTTTTGGAAGAAACAGCATAATTTTCAAGAGCAATATGCCATTATGTCTTAAAAGAAAAGTGTTTGATCAATGCATCCTTCCAGTGCTTACGTATGGTGCAGAGACGTGGACCTTAACTAAAAGAGACATACAAAAGCTGCAGACAACTCAAAGAAGCATGGAGAGGTGCATGCTTGGTATAACCAGGAGAGATAAGAAAAGGAACTCGTGGATCCGAAAAATGACGAGAGTGGAAGACATCATGATCAGAGTTAAATCCCTGAAATGGCAATGGGCTGGACATACTGCCAGAAGGACAGACCATAGATGGACAACCGAAATTTTAGATTGGATTCCAAGGGACAGGAAAAGACCCAGAAAAAGACCACATGGGAGATGGGTGGATGAAATTCGTAAATATGCGGGAGTGACATGGAGGAGACTGGCACAAGACAGACCGTTGTGGAGGAAACTTGGGAGACCTTCGTCCAGCAGTGGATTGATAATGGTTGACAATGATGATGATGATGAAATTAAACTTAAGAATCAGATTGCAAATTTCCTGCAAACCATGCACACTTAACAAAGAATCACTTTTTGAAGATGACAATCCGTTTTTTTTTTTTGGTATATGTATGACAACGAAGGTAAGTCAGATAAAATCCGGAAACTTGAAAATTTCGTCGTCATTTAGTGGGAATCAGATCCGCGTCTCCCCGATAGCGCCCGAATTGTTTGGTTTAATCCCGCATTCCGTTCATCAGGAGTGATCAGGATGAATTTTTATTAGAAACCCAGGAGTGCCGATTTCTCTTAAACCACATGTCGTATTGAACATTTATACCTATGTTTTAACTTTAAGTTAAAGTTTCAAGTAATCCGCAAATATTTAAATAAATAAGTGCCAATACAACAATATAAGTTATAAAACTAGTGGGAACAGCAAAGCAATAACTGTTCCAATAAATGATACTTCCAGTGCGGAGTAGGATAAATTTTAAAAACCTCATTCACCTGTTGGAGTTATTGATAACATATAATGTATCATCAAAACATCCGGACACTCCTTTTGCATAGCGCATTTGATCTTCTATGTCAGCCCGTAGATATATAAAGTGATGCGCGCGAAAAAAGATTTAGCTACGTGTAGATGTTTATTATTTGTTATTAAGGTTTATTCAACTACACTGCTGGCCACCCAAAATGCAAGACCAAGAAGGGAGCATCCGATTGGCCTGAAATTCGCAAAATGCGTCGATCGCGAGAGGATATGCAAACAATTAGCATTGCAGGGCGTATGCAAATCATGTGCGCCCGGCACGCCACCAAGAAGCACTATAAGAAGGGTGCACAGAAGACGGGGTGTAAGTAGTGGAAGTGTGTTGTGCTGCCGGACCCGTGCGTTGGAAGCTTCCTGATGCCTCGTCACAGAATACGGCAGTCATTACAGCACGTTCAGGAGTTAGCCAGAGGACGAATAGTGGCTTATCGCGACAGCGGTTTATCGTACCGAGACATTGGCGCCTGTATGGGACGACATCCAGCCACAGTGAGGCGAGTTTAGATTCAGTGGATGCAGAAAGGACGGACGGACCGACGTTAGTGATAGCCGCAGCCGCGGCACACCACCGGACGTGAGAACCGGCAGGTTGTACGGCGGGCATTGACGTCTCACACTGCCACATCACGAATGTTAGCGGAGGAATTAGGGTGTGTATCGCAACAACCTCTGTCAGCACGTACCGTTCTACATCGTCTGCAGAAGCGGGGACTTGTCGCACGGCGCGCATTGCTCCGACTACCATGGAATTTACACAACCAGCGAGTGAGGCGGCAGCGTGCCCTTGAATGCCGCATTTTCGCTATGATATGGCACGACATTGTCTTCTCCAACGAATGTCACTTTTGCCTGCAACACAACGATGACCGGATCCGCGTGCGGCGGCACCGCGGCGAGAGACTGTATGACGCTTGCATTATGCATCAGCATACCGGTCCGTCGCCTATCGTTATGGCTTAGGGCGCAATTCGATATGACAACCGCACCCCTCTAGTGCGCATCGCCGGTACACTCAACAGCCACAGCTACATCTCCGACATTTTGGAACCTGTAGTCCTCCCTTACCTGCAGGACCTGCCAGCGGCCACGTATCAACAGGACAATGTGCGCACGCATGTGACCCGCATCGTGCAACAATTCTTCACGGCCCACCAGGTGTCACTGCTGCCGTGGCCCGCCTGTTCTCAGGATATATCGCCCAACGAACACGCCTGTTCGCTGATCGGCAACCGAATGTCCCGGCAAGCACCACCCACGGCTACGCTTGATGAACTGTGGAAACGTGTGGAAGCATCCTGGATCGACATACCACAAGCCCACATCCAAAGAGTCATTAGTTCGATGCCGCGGCGTGTAGCGGCCATTATTGCCAGCCATTGGAGCCACACGAACTATTCATGTATGCCTGTTCCGCAAATCGCACGGGCCTGTAAGCTCAACGTTTCGTTTTTGTATCTGTTGTTATGTGTCCAGTAAATCTGGCGTTGCTATCTCGTGTCCTTCTTGATGTTGCATTTTGGTGGTCAGCAGTGTAAATGTAACTAGATATTAGGAACTTGTATTTACCCAGGCACATAAATCACTAAAGAATACGTGTGTACATTGTTTGAAATTCAAACAGGAGCCAATATATTTTTTAGAAGGTAAATCGCTCATCCTGAAACAAATGTAAATTGAACTTATGCCTTTTCCCCAACTATGCGATCACTAACTTGCTAATAAAACAATGTATTTGTAGAACCTTTAAAATGCACTTTTGTTGTTCATGGTGGATTCTGTTGAAAACTGTAGCTACTTTAAAACTTGGCTACAATGTACGTACAATGGTAGAATGTGGTTAATGCCATTTTCATTTTCAACTACAATTTATGATTTCTGATTGATATGTTCATAATATTAATGCTCAAGAAACCTTCTATACATGTCAGTTCCTCAGAATTGTGGGGGCGTGTTTTAATTGGTACGTCTATATTTTACAAGTAATAAACTAAAAACGAAAGGTTTCACAATATATTTTTATAATTAGATGTTATTGGGGAAAATCAATATTGTTCTTGTCAATTTCCATGTGACATTTTTTTTTACTTAAAATATCCTCCTCCTGCTGCATGTCCCAAATCGTGAAAAAAATCATGTTGGACTCCTTAAATGAGTGATGAACATGTAACTTCATCACTCATTCAAGGAGACCGACACAAGGTGTATATTCTATGGCTTTAATCTTTAATTAGCTTATAGGTGTTTATTATGACACAGATATACAAACTACTAATGAATTATATAGCACACGTAATTGACAAGCATATAGATTTTAAACGGGAAATTGGGTATAATCATTATTCGACATACTAACGCAAGAATAAACTAACATAGTAATAAATTTAGGCAGTGATAAAAAAACAGAAAAAAAAGGAACAAGCACGATTGCATGGTCTCTATTCTCCAGCGACGCATTTTCAGATAAAATGAATAGAGCTTTCATTGCCACTGAAACTCTTGCTATTTTGAAGCATTGAATGAACTGGATTGGTTGAAATTTATCACAGAGTATGCAGTTGAAATGTGTTGCCCTAAGTAAAAGAGTTGCCTCATCCAATGTGAAAAAATTGCTCACATCGTGTTTAGGGACTGATTTACTGATTATATTACAGCTAAGGGCATTTAAAACAATTAAAAATAAGATATGTCGTAAAAACAATTGCTATATCACAGAAAACGGAATACAAATAGGCGTATGTCCTATTTTCTCGAATTTTTCCTTTTTAGTGCCTTGTTTTACTGTAGAGATGAGCTCTTAAGCTTGGAAAGTTACATTTCACATATTTTAAATGTATTATTAAATCATAATACATAGTCATTAAATAATTATGTTTCTATTAATTGGATCCGCTTTATTTGCAGTCTTATTGCATATATCATCCAGCGAATTAGAAGCTTTTATTCAATAATGGTGGGATTGGATCTCGCCATCCTTGTTAGTGTACACCGAAATTTAGCAGAAACTTGTAGCCTGTTGGCCAGGACTGAAAGCATGATAACTGACCTGCCAACTTTAATTAATAGTATGAACACTGTTTGTTTTCGATTCAAAATCGGAAACAATTGCCTTGTTAAAGCATTCTTAAAAGTTGTAATAACAGTTTATGGATTTGAAAACTGACCAAATTATTTTAATGCTTTTTTTGTAGATATAAAACTGGAAGCATTATTTCATTTGATAAAAATATTTTGCCTACAGTTTCTGAAATTAATATATGTGAGTATAGGAGAAATATCGTTTATAAGTAAGATATTAAAAATGAATTTGATGATCCCGTGTGCAACCAATGTGAAGCCTCGCATCTTTAAATGAATATAACGTCGCATCTATTTATAGTCAAGTTCCCGCATTCAAATATTTAAGCGCTCTATTTTTCAGTTTGCAGTTTCTGTCTAACTTCCATGAAAAATCCATCTGGTTGATGTGCGAAAGCTTGGAAACGCTTATGTGTTTATTTCCTACGCCAATAAATCTGACAACTAGTACAGTGTTACTATTTTCCGCTTAGTATAAGTTTGTAAGCTTATTCTGCTTCAGGGGCTAGATTTATTATTCTTCCATTTCGGATTTTTTGTGAATGACATGAGATCGGAGAGCAGACTCTTCGAACTTATGACCTGAAGAAATTTGCGTCGTTATCAACTAAACGGGATGAACTGCGGAGCACAGGGTTAAGTATTGACATGCGTATGAAATATACTAAAGAGCGGAGACTGTTATCACGGCAATTTATTAACAGTATATCTAATTAAACTAAAAGGCAAGAATATTCAAAGCAACAGAATATAAATTATCGGTTTGCTTGTACAACGTACTGGTCATCCATGTAATATATCTCAGAAAACTTCAAAATTTCACCGCCCTTCAGCGGAAATAGAAACCACATCTCACGAGTTAATTTCGAGTATGCTAACCGTTACACCACCCAGGACAGTAAAGTTTTTAATAAATAAGGTTTTTATTGTACAGTCAGAGATGATGGTTTGATGACATCGTACGGAGACAGCACGCCATTAATTAACTATCTCCTATACGTACGAATTTTTTAACAAGTATTACTCTTTTTAGCTGCAAACCTTGTGATACTACGTGTGAGGGATTCTGGTAGAATCTGCAGCACTTTAAAGCGCACGAGCATGGAAGCTGCAACTAAGACCTTCTGTAACATCCGACGGAAACTAGCCCAATGTGTGACTCACCTTAGTTTTCTACTCAACTGCCGTTCACTCGGTGTGGTGTCCAAGTTCCTGCGAATATGAACGTTTGCCAATATCTTAACAGGATGCACATGTAATTTTTAATGCTGAACAAAAACGACTAACCAAAGAAATAAGGAGGAAAAGAAGTTACCTGGACTTGCTAAACCTTAAATCCTACAATGCTTATACTCAACTATCCAGACTCTCCCATCCTATTTTATTAGGTAAGACTTTGTTGGTTTTCTTTACCACTATACAGACTTTAGTAACCTCCATGAATCAAGGACACACTCGTAAATTATGCAATCTGGTTTCTAACCGTCCTTAACTGTTCCAACATACGAACTTAGCTATAGAACCACTAATCGTGATTTACCAGATTCTTTCATCAACTAAAGCTCTATTATTTTATCTGATATTCAACGTTCGGCCTCAATCGTGGTTTCAAGTTCAGCTATCCAGTTATGCCTTTTCGACCATTGCAATCTTTACCTCAGATGGAGAATGTCATTGGGGCCTTGCCGGAAAAGGAACAAGATATCACTCGTTATGCCTTAGCTGACTCCCTTTCAAATATGAAAAAACCTCTTCATTTCTAAAATATGAACGCAACCAATTATTACAACTTTTTCGAAACCCGGATCTCTCAATCATCAGTGCTGACAAGTCGCAGCAAATTATCTTATTAGATTGCAAAGATTACAACAATACGATGTACCAAGCTATAGCTTTGATTCCACATCGGGTACTCCGCTCTGACCCGACAAATGCGACTGTCGCTGACTTAAGCAAACTCAGGAACTGGGGTCTCTCGCCTACGTCCATTTCTACCAAAATGAAGCCACCTGTAGGTACAAAAGTCCCTGAGTTGTTCGGGAAAATCAAAACCCACAAACCTGACCGCTCCCTCAGACTTTTGATTTCGGTGTACGCAATACCAAACCCGTATGTTGGAGAGAGCTTTAGCAACTTACCTAAAACCACTTACTGCAAATTCATCAGTATCCATTAATAGTTCTACTCAGGCATTAACACGAATAAAATATTTTGATCCCAAGGGAAACTCATTTGCTATGGCTTCTCTTGATGTAGTATCTCTGTTTCCAAGTGTTCCACTTGAAGTAGTCCACTCGATTATTGAAAGGAAATTACTTGCTGACAACTCAATTTCCCCATTGGAGGTTGATGCAATCATTTCTGCTTTGAAATTGGTTGCAAAACGATCTTATTTCAAATTTGATGGCAAATTCTACCAAAAAATAGTGGGGGCACCAATGGGGTCTCCTCTCTCCCCTGTTCTGGCGGAAATTTTACTGCAGTCATTAGAAGATAAAGTACTGAGCCAATTCACGAATCAACCTGCACTGCTCTTAAGATACGTGGATGATTTGTTGGTCTTCTGGCCTCACTCAATGTTACTTCTGAACGAATTTACCACATGTCCTTCCAACCAATATCCAACTATCACCTTCACAATGGAACTTGAACAAAATGGTTTATTACCCTTCCTGGACATTTTATTAACTCGTGACTTGGCATCTAATCTTATCAAATTATCTGTCTATAGAAAAACGACCTTCACACCTTGTCTCATACCTTTTGTCTCTTCGCACCCCCGGAACACAAAGCTTCAGCCTTACGCTGTTTAATTGAACGAGCATTTACTCATTCCTCTACCCGTAAGATACGTCAGGACGAACTAGATCTTATACAGAACATGGCCATATCATTTGGATATCCCGTCTGCTTCTTTTGGGAATTTCTACAAAAATTTCAAAGACTAAGATTTACGACGTTGCCAACGGAGGTCGTATCTCCTATGCACGTTGGTAAAGTTGACTTCATCCCTCCCGTAGTTTCCATATTGCGGAAGGTATGTAATAAATAGAATATTAAATTTGGAATTTGCACCAAAAACATTTTTTCTACCATACGTAACGGCAGAGATCAAGTCGCCACTTTGAATAAAGCTGGAATATATCGTATCCCATTGCTTCCCTCGGCTCCTAACGAAGATATCAAATTCTACATAGGTTCTACCCTTAGAAGTCTGAACATTAGATTGTCTGAACACAAATATGCACTTCGAACTGACTCCAATTCTACTTCATTTACTACAGCTGTTCGCCAGGGAGGTTACTCTCCCGATTGGACTAATACAATAGTACTTTCCTCCAATGTTAACAAACAAACCGTCTTTTTTACCGAGAGTCTGTATATAATTTCTTATGGTACTACCTGTTGTAACTTGGACTTACCTGTTTTTGTTCCTAGACAATGGAGAAAAATAATTACTTCTCCCATTCAACAAACTGAAGAAGAGGACCTTAATTAATCAATTATATTATCTGTACATATTACTTTCTGTTCTGCTGTTTTCCTCAATTGGCATCACCTGCGGTTTTGAACAAATGTATTGGGGTCTCCCGGGGAGACTGGTTATAAATTGCGGCGCTTCCATGTGCTCTGTGGCACTGTTGGGTGGCCTGAGGACGGGTGCTATTGTAGCCCCGAAAGATCTTGCCCTTTTAAATATTTTTAAATCATATCTTTTATTGTAAATAAAGTTTTTATTGTACAGTCAGAGATAGTGGTTTGATGACATCGTAAGGAGACCGCACGCCATTAATTAATTATCTCCTATACGTACGAATTTTTTAACAAGTATTAACAGATACAAAGATGAAACGATCGAGCATACAGGCCCGTGCGACTTGCGGAACACGCAGACATGAATAGTTTGTGGTGCTCCCATGGCTGGAAATAACGGCCGCTACACGCCACGGCATCGAACAAAAGAGGCTTTGGATGTGGGCTTGGGAAATGTAGGTACAGGCTGCTTCCAAACGTTGCCACAGTTCATCAGGCGTAGACGCGGGTGGTGCTGGCCGGGAAACTCGGTGGCCGCTCAGTGACCAGACTTGTTCGATGGGCGACATATTTGGAGAACAGGCGGGCCACAGCAGCAGTGACACTTGGTGGGCCGTGAAGAATTGTTGCACTATGCGTGCCACGTGAAGGCGCGCACTGTCCTGTTGAGACGTGGCCGCTGGCAGGTCCTGCAGGTAAGGGAGGACTACAGGCTCCAAAACGTCGGAGATGTAGCTGTAGCTGTTGGGTGTACCGGCGATGCGTACCAGAGGGATGCGGGTGTCATATCCAATTGCGCCCCAAACCATAACGCCAGGCAACGGACCGGAATGGTGATGCATAGTGCAAGCGTCATACTGTCTCTCGCCGCGGTGCCGCCACACGCGGATCCGGCCATCTTTGTGTTGCAGGCAAAAGCGACATTCGTTGGAGAAGACAATGTCGTGCCATATCATAGTAAAAATGCGGCATTCAACGGCCCGCTGCCACCTCGCTCGCCGGTTGTGTAACGTCAATGGTAGTCGGAGCAATGGGTGCCGTGCGACAAGTTCCCGCTCCTGCAGACGACGTCGAACGGTGCGTGCTGACACAGGTTTTTGCGCAACACACCCTAGTTCCTGTGATAACGTTCGTGATGTGGCGGTGCGAGCCATCAATGCCCGCAGCACAGCATGCCGGTCCACTCGGTCGGTGATGTGCCGCGGCTGCGGCAATCGCTCACGTCAGTCCGTCCATCACTCCTGCACCCACCGAATCCAAACAAGCCTCACAGTGGCGGGATGTCGTCCCACACGGGCGCCGATATCTCGGTGCGATAAACCGCTGACGCGATAAGCCACTATTCGTCCTCTGTCTAACTCCGAAACATGCTGGAAATACTGCCGTACACTGCGACGAGGCTTTAGGAAGCTTTCCACGCACATGTCCGTAAGCACAACACAGTTCCACTACTTACACCCCGCCTTCTGTGCACCCTTCTGATAGTGCTTCTCGGTGGCGTGCCGGGCGCACATGATTTTCATATGCCCTGCAATGCTAATCGTTTCCATGTCTTCTCGCGAGCGACGCATGCTGCGAATTTCAGGCCAATCGGATGCTTCCGTCTTGGTGTTGAATTTTGGGTGGCCAGCAGTGTAGTAACGTTTCCCTGCAGATATTTCGAAAGTGCATAGAAACTGCAATTTAACTTTCATTTGTGTTGTTACATTGTGTGACAACAGAGTCACTTCAAACATATATGTTTATGAGACGCTGACAGCTTTTTAAAAGCCGTAACCTATATTTTGCGAGATTAATTCTGATAGAATAATTTGATCGCTTACTAACCAAAATATTATGCACTACAAATTAAAATTTAATTTTACCAGTGAATTACAGAAAGCTACTGCATCACAAATTAGTTTTAATTAAGATGTTTGATTTTGAGTTCACAATGAAAATTTGTTTACTAAAGACCTGCAATACAAATATCTGTGATAACGTCTGAGAAGCTATGTGCTGTTTTCATTAAAAATTAGTAGCGGAACCTCATTTTTAGTACCATTCGTTGTTTTAAGCAACAGCGACCTTACAAACTGAAACCTAAACCAGTAAAAACCTGTGTGAATGTTGGCATACAAGAGAATATAAAAAATGAGAGCAAAAAAATATCCTTCGTTTCGCTCCTTTTCGATTGCAAAAATTGGAACAAAACTTTGCCCAATAGATTTCGAGTTTTCCCCTGAATTTGTGATTACATGGCTGTTATGCAACAAAGTACGGTCAGGATACAAAGCACCGGTTTCCCTAGTAAAAGAACAGACCTCTTTATTTATAAAGTTTTGTATAGTACTACATCTCTTCTTCAACTTCGTAGGGTTTAATAGGAGTAAATCAGTCCGACTTCATTGAGTTTAACTCTTTTCTTATGTCTTGCAGTAATATTGGAATTGTAACCTTTTAACAGGCTTGAACGTATTAACTCTAGGTTATCAAGATGCGATGATATAAGTTTCAACGAACTGATTCGTTCTCAAAGAATTGGGCTCAATACTGGTTGGACGAATTAAGCTGCTACTCAAAAAGGTAGTTTTCCCTTTAGCTTCGGTATTCAATCGGGTGATCAGTGACATGAGATCAGTGTCATAACATGAGAGATTAGTGACATAACATTTTTTTACTAATTCCCTGCTACATATTCTTTAACGTTTACGACCAATCAAAGAAAGGGAACAGAATATGATTGAGTAACTTGTTTCTACCCGAGGAAACAATCTTCATATCATTGGAGACCTGTACTTGGCTATGCAGCATTTCGTCACGGAACGGAATATAAGGAAACAGAAGAGAGCTCTTATCACCTGTGATACCTTGCTTAGTACTGAAATGGGATGAAAAGTAGTTATTTTACCTTAGAGTTCGTAAAACCTTACCGTTTCGTAAACATCTCTGTTTGGGGAGCGTAGAAAATCTTGGTCACCACTTCATTCAGCTATACAGAGATACCGACGTTAGCGATGCGAATGGTGCTACAGGATGTGATCCACATTATGAAATTGCAAATCATGAAAGCGATGACTACTGTGTTCATTGACCGACCGCAACTGGTCCTGTGTGATTCTTGTCCCGTACAATGTAAAAGGGTATTTCAAAGCTGCAAAATTTGCATGTCCTTAAACCACACAAGTTAAGTACCTACGCAAACAGAAATCATAAGTGTTAAGGTCCGGAGAAGGGTGTTTACAATGTGCCATAGGATAAATTTAACTGTCGTGACACTGCAATGCACTGCTGGAGGAAAAGCATGTTACATTGACTGTTCATCAACAGCGGTTGCAACATCTTCCATGACTTGTGAAGTGATAGATTTGCGCTTTCGATTGAATTTAATTCCTAAATACCTGGTTTATCGATTGGTGAGATAATTCTTCTGTGCGCTTCGGGACTGAATAGTCCCCGGCGTAAAATCATACGACGGAGAAATTAAAGAAATGCAGTCGCAGCATTGCCGTATTTTTCATAAAACAGCTTCACAAGAAATGCGTGTTCAGGGATGGTGATGACCATCGTAGCTGATAAGAGCGACATACAACTGTTGTAGCCATTTGTGTACCCAGAATTTGGCGGCAACACGTGTTACGTGTGGTTATGCAAATGAAACTGCATTTTCGTTGCTTGCAGCTCCCCAAAAGGCATATGGTAACATTTCGACAACTGAATATCTCTCTGGACAGAGCTGAATAAGTGTACTTTAATTACGATCACCTGGAATATCCGTATCCATAATTTACTGTCTAAATGCAACACATAGTTATGCAGACTCCGAGATACTTCACCTCATGTCTAACAAATTCTACGAATTTCTGGGAATACGTTGTATGATGGAAAATCACGAATACTTCTGCTGACCCTACGTACAAGCGCGTAATAGGAACGGAATTTAAATTATATACTGCTAAGCCTAACGTAAAAGGCGTAAGGAGAAGTAACTACAGTAGAACGAAGACCAAAGTGAAGTTATCAAATATTTTTTACGTAACATTTTTTTCAAAAAATTCACTAACATAGTTTCACAACACTTTCTCTCGTAGTTAGACAAATTTCTAAATTACTCAAGAGTTTGCTTTCCATGCACGGGTGGAAGAATTAATTCTAACAACTTTAATCATATCAGACAGTTCTAAAGCAGTTGTTTTTACCTGCTGAATATAAACAAATTTTAATGATAAATGGAGCACCTAAATCTCAGAATAAAATTTATTTTTGATATCAGATATACATTTGTCATTTTCATGTAGGACTTCCGTCCACAGGGAGTAGAGTTTAGGTCCCAGCCACCTACAGCGAGATCGCCTTTTGGGTAGGACACAGAAACGGAAGGAATGAGAGCAAGTCTAGCGACTTTTGACAGAACAGTTTGTAGTGAGATTAGAGTACAGTAGATGGCGCCACCGTACAAGTACGATATTGCACATAGATGGGTGAGAGAATTTCATTGAGGACATAGGAAAGGATACCCATTTAACCAGTGGGTCCAGCCTGGGGGCCGTCACTTAACGTGCTCGTCCGATGCACGGCGGATATTCAGCGATTGTTAGTAAATCATACCATCTTTGAAAGATCAGCCCAGGCTAGAACCTGGGGACCCAGCATCGATAATCTGAAACACTAAATACTAAGCCATCCGCGGCTTTTTGATATCAGAACATTTAAATGTTGCGTTTATACCAATTAGCTTTGTAGAAGAAATTTTTAAAAACTTCTCGCTGAACTAATCTGAGAATTATATGACAGAGGTAAAGCTACGTGCTAATATTTAGACGTTACAACAAAGCTTTGCAATGAATATTTTTTAATGTTTCATTGCAGCCAAATCATATTCATTACCTCAAACTCTTTGGAGATTGTTGGCTTTAAACTTACGACTACAGTGTTCACTAGTTATTACACGTCGGAAAACTTAGTGCGTTTGTCATAAACAAATTTGGGAAGAATATCCCTCCAAATGCAATACAAATCATAAATAAATTGTCTTGTCTTGAACTGTCAGTTGTTACAAAATGAGAACAATAAATTTTGCAGTATAACTACACACAATCCATAAAGACACTGAAATTTCCTCTGGTATTTTCGTAAATACGTTATTTAAATTTGAGATAGAATTTCGAAATCTGTTGCATGCTTTAATTCATTGAGGTTCAGCTATGTTAAATTTTTGATTGTTGCATATACACATACTTGCTTGTCATTTATTTTTTTATTTTCTTAACGGATTCAGAATTTGATGTTTTACATTTGGGCTCTGAACCTACATGAAACTCTTCAACTTCAGACACAGCCAGAGTCATTTTACCCTTAAGAATAGTTACCTTAGCATCAATTTCAGCCCTCAACAATTTCACTCACTTTATGAACTTGTGCAAATATTTTCTGATTTTTTACCATTTTAATTTGAAGTATGACTTTAAAAAAAATTGTGATTTATGTTGTACTACACTGGTAATGTAATAATGTAAGGTCAGGTAATGCGCAACATCATAGCCTCTCCTTGACAAATGTCAACCCCGCATTCTCGAGGTGCATCCTGTTCCCACTAAACGGGCTCTTACGACCGCCAATAGCGGTATAACTATACCATCGGGATTAGAGGAAATGCTATCCCACACTCACCAACCCGCTTGGCCAGCTTGATGAGTTATGACCAAACCCCTTCAAAATGACTCCACAACATAAATCTTGACCCTCAGTCTCCGGCAGCAGGAATGTACCTGGCCAAGGCAGCGGACAGTGCGACATGAAGGCAGAGGGTGCTAAGAATCCCCGGAGTTCCGGACTAGGCTGCCATCTGATGCTGACCTTGGCTAGGTATAATGGACGCTCCCTATCTTCTAATTCAAGGCTTCTTGAATTGGAAGAAGAACTACAAAGAATCAAGTGGGGCATTGTCGGGCTAAGTGAGGTAAAGAGAAAAGGAGAAGATCTCATTGAACTGAAAAGTGGACATCTCTTCTACTATCGTGGGACAGATACTAGCAGAACTAGTGGTGTTGGATTTATAATAAACAAGAAACTGAAGGATAAAGTTGTGGAAGTTGAAAGTTCCTCTGACAGAGCTGCACGACTCGTTATCCAACTCTCGAGAAGATACAAGACTCAGATTATTCAAACTTATGCACCCACCACAAGTCATACTGAAGAAGCAATCGAAGAATTTTATGAGGAAATTCGTCATCTAAATAATAAAAGTAAGCAGCACTTGAAGATAATTATGGGAGATTTCAATTCAAAAATAGGGCAACAGCAACAGAGTGAAACTTCAGTAGGTAAATTCGGTCACGGTAACAGAAACGAGCGTGGAAATACTCTCGTTGAGTTTGCAGAGGCAGAAAGGTTTTTCATCTTGAACTTCTTTTTCATGAAAAAGCCACAGGAAATGGACATGGAGACATCCAAATGGGACGACAAGTGAAATTGGTTTTATTATGTGTAACAAAAAATTTGTCATGGAAAACTGCAGTGTGCTAAACAAGTTCAACACTGGTTGTGACCACAGATTGGTGAGATGTAAGATGCACCTCAACACTAAACTCGAACGTGGCAAGCTCATAACACAAACAAAATGTATTGACATAACCAACCTTAAAAAACACCATAATATCTTCAAGTTGGAACAGAAGAACAAATTCTCTGCTTTAGCAGGCCTAACATTAGAAGAAGTGGATATTTCTGAAGTTAACAGAAAAGTAACCAAAACTCTTTTGGAAACAACAACAAAATTAGCTTTGTCTAAGAACAAGTTGCATGTGAACAAATTATCAGGAAAAACCAAAATGTTGATGCAAAAAAGAGGAGAGATGAGGACAACTAAAGAAGATGTGACTTCCAAAGTGGAATATATAGATTTATGCAGGACAGTACGAAAAAGTAATACTGAACATGTAAGGAAATTCAACTGTGAACTAGGGAAGAAAGCAATTGAAAACAACCAAAGCCTAAGGATAGCAAAGGGACATCTCAGTAAGGGAAGAAAACGGATTATGGCACTGAGAAAAGAAGATGGTTCTGTAACAAGAATTAGAGGCGAAATTTTGACAAGAGTGAAAGATGTCTACTCCAAAGTGTATGAAAGGGATGATACATGTACTCCAGACATCATGAAAGGTACCAGAGTTCTTCCAGTCCTCACAGCAGAAGCTGCTCATGCAATCGAGAATATCAAGCGGGGGAAAGCTCCAGGAGAAGATGGACACACTGTAGACATAATACAAGAAACAAGTGGTGAAATCGAAACAGTGCTCGCCCAAATTTTCACTTGATGCCTTAATGAAGGGAAGATTCCTGAGGATTGGGACAACGCTACAATGAATCTGCTACATAAAAGTGGTGACATTTTGGATCTCAGGAACTACAGACCTATCAGCCTCCTATCAGTGGTTTATAAAATCTTCACTAAAGTAATTTCACACCGCTTGAAAGTAACACTGGACATGGCTCAACCGAGTGAACAAGCTGGATGCAGGAGTGGCTACAGCAGAATAGATCATATCCACGCACTGAGGGAACTAATTGAAAGAGCGAGGGAATAAGAACTTCCATTGTGCATGGCTTTTATCGATTATGAAAAAGCCTTTGATTCGGTGAAACCATCAGCAGTTACAATGGCTCTGAAATCCTGCGGTATTGAAGATGCATACATTAATGTTATTAATAACATATATGAAAATGCAATTGCAAAGATTCGGCTGTTTGAAAGTACAACACACATAAAAATTGGAAAGGAAGTGAGAAAAGTCGGCACCAAATCTCCAAAGCTCTGTAATGCCACATTGGAAAATGTGTTTCAATTACTGAACTGGGAAAATAAAGTGATAAAGATTAATGGAGATTATGTAATCCAATTTCGTTTTGCTGATGACGTAGTCGTTTTTGCAAATACCCCATCAGATCTGCAGAATATGATCCAGGAACTTGCTGACAATAGTAGAGAAGTGGGATTAAAAATGAACTTTCATAAGACAAAAGTGGTGATCAATTCTTTTACTAGAAATAAAGATTTATCGATTGATGGAGAAAAGCTGATGACATCAGATACGTACGTTTATCTTGGACAGCAGATATCAAGCGAGGGTCACATTGTTGAAGAAATTAATCGGCGTACAAAACTTGCCCGAAGGGCATTTGGAAGAAAGAGCATAATTTTCAAGAACAATATGCCATTATGTCTTAAAAGAAAAGTGTTTGATCAATGCATCCTTCCAGTGCTTACGTATGGTGCAGAGACGTGGACCTTAAGTAAAAGAGACATACAAAGACTGCAGACAACTCAAAGAAGCATGGAGAGCTGTATGCTTGGTGTAATCAGGAGAGATAAGAGGAGGAACTTGTGGATCCGAAAAATGACAAGAGTATAAGGCATCATGATCGTAATTAAATCCCTGAAATGGTAATGGGCTGGACATACTGCCAGAAGGACAGACCATCGATGGACAGCCGACATTTTAGAATGGATTTCAAGGCACAAGAAAAGACACAGAAGTAGACCACATGGGAGATGGGTATATGAATTTCGAAAGTATGCGGGAGTAACATGGAGGAGACTGGCACAAGACAGACCGTTGTGGAAGAAACTTTGGGAGACCTTCGTCCAGCAGTGGATTGATAATGGTTGACAATGCTGATGATGATGACACTGGTAAATCTAAAAAAATTGTTTTGGTGTATATTGATTTCTCTTCTGTTTAAAAGCAAAGGAATTATTACAATTTTTACTTCAGTTCTCTGGCTGTTGCTGTGGCAAGAGAAGCGATGCTGCTTTTACAATAATTTTCAATCTTTGGATAGAGTAGAGAAAAACGAGTAAAATGACGTTATAGACTCTTTTCCTCAATAAAAACACCGCGGTAATTTGTAGATTTATATTAAAAGGAGATTTAAAGCAGAAATGGTGATTCTTACATAACCTTAATTTTGTTTTGGAAACCTTGACAATGTTTCTCAAACCGTAGTCCATAAAAATTCGCTTTTCCACAGTCGATTTTTGATAGCCACTCTGGTACAGCTAATGAGTAATGACAGATTGTTTTCTTATATTAAAATGAAGAGTAACTTAGAAATTGAAGTAAAACATTTTCAATCATAACAAAATGTTTTCATATTTGTACTAAACCTCAGGCGATCAACATTTACCTAAATATCTTTATTTATCTAAACAATTGTGCTCTTTAAACGATATAGATTTCATGTGGCTCGTTAACGTAAATATATTAAATGGTGGATATTTTAGTAAATATATAGATATTAATATATATTTAAAGATTAGTTTTCCAAAAAAAATATTACTTGTTTGATGCAAAAAGTACTTTATCTGTCTTGTTTGTGTGCTGCTGTTTCTAACGGTGTGGATAACTTGATCTTGAATGTAAACGCAAAGTTTACATTATAATTGCAGCACTAGTGCAAGAGAGTACGTAAGACCCCAATAACATATGAGGATGCTAGATATGCTTTTTTTTTTCATTGCCAATTTATAATTCCAGTTTGCAAGGTTTTTCTCAAGGATCGACCCCGTTACCAGGTCTCAACGGCGACTAGATTTTGCATCCTGGCGCCCAAGATTTTTCTATTTGGGAATTTTTTTAATTTTAAGCAACGCTTTTCGTATAGAAACGTGTTTCAGATCAATGTGTTTTTAAAACAAATGAAATTTAAGGAAATACATTTTTTTTATCGTATTTCATTTTATTTAAATAAGATTAAAATTATTTAAAGCAAATAATTCTGATCTTTGTTCATTAAAATAAAGTCGTTGTCCAGCGTGTGGTCTTTAAAAGTGCCTACATTGGACAGTTTGGCCACGTGACCATGTCGTGATGCAAGAAAATCAGTGCTTAATCCGTGTAATTGCATATTTGTATCCGTATTATACGTATATCAGTATAATTGTTTAATTTGTAATAAGTTTTCCTAAAATTCACATAAACCGTTTTCAGAATAAATTACTATAAGCTACATTTATATAATTAATGCATACATCCGTTCCTCACAAGAAATATAAATAAAAAATTTAGAATAGCCGCCAAATGTTTCACTTGCAAAGTACAGCGAACTGCCAAATCATTAAGTTCAGCTCGTCTTTATTCAAAACGAAGCAACTAGAAGCAAAGCACGGCGCGTGAAATAGTCATGGCACAAAATAAATAACACCTGTTACTATGAAAGCGCGTTGTAGAGTGAAGGTCCCTAATTTCAAATGTTTTGTCGTCCTCAAGCACCGATTATGAGTGTTTTTCGTGTTCATCAGAAGGCAAGGGAAGCAGACTCAAGCGAGTTTGACAAAGGCCAAATTGTTATTGCGAGGCGGCTAGGCCAGAAAATTTCCAAGACGGCAAGACTAGCGGGGTTCTCAATATCAGCCGTGTCCATTACATTCAAGAAATAGTTCTAGGAAGGAAGCCGTCGATATAGTGGGCAAATCTTGGCTCAGCGATGGTAGAGGTATTCGAAGATTCAGTGTTTCATGTGCAGGAAACTATGACGCCTACGTCACCGTCTTTGCACCCCGGGCACATTATTTCATAGAAACGTTATGCTTCTCTAGCAGGTTTTCCTTTCAGTGGGATGATGCGCCAATTCACACTGCCAAAATTGTTTGAAAACGGCTAGCGCAATATATGTAAAACTTCCCGATATTGCCGTCGCCTCCAAATTCCTCAGACTTCAACGGAATTGAGCTTGAGTGGGCTTGCAATTTTGTTTCAAAGCTTGAAATATGATTCAAAATATTGTTTTCGTGATGGAAATGTGGACACTTGTCTGTTCTTGAACATCAAAAACCTACGAAAAAAGCAGTGGTTACTTTTTGCCACAAGAAAGAAATAGGACAAATTTTAGCTAATGAAGTACGCGCAGCGCATATTTCCATATATATGGAATGCATGACTGCAAAAAATTAAACGCGCGTATTAATAATTTATTTTCATGAACAAAGACATATTATGATTTATTAACGGAAGCCTTTTAAAGTGCGAAAATAATGTTGCTTGTTTACTGTAATTCTGTATTTCAAAACCACACGTTTTCTTTCTGATAGTAATTTGTGTATAACGGTACACAGCCATGAAAATAATAATATAAGTGCACCACACAATTATTTATATTTGCTACCGAAAAGTAGTAGTTAATGATCCGCACTATTCAAATGAGGTTTATTCCTTCTGTTGTTCTACTAGATGGATTGCTGCTCTAATAGCGATTGGTTTCAATGTACCACCCGTCAGATAGCGTGTTGTTTTGGTTGAAGAAACAATTGCAAATTTAGATAACCCTCCTTATAATGTTTCCAAAAGTAATTTTCATTCTCATGCTTTTAGGATCAGTCCAGTAGTTTACGATTTACTGTACATAAATTAATTTAGTATATATTCTAAGATTGGAATCTGCATTTTCTAATGAATGTAATAATTAGACGATTGAGGTGATTAATGCCTAAACATATTTTAAATTCAAAAAGATAAATTATATTTAGAAAAGACTTCATCCAAATGAAAGTCAGTAAATAAATAATTACAGCAAATTTTAATCCACTGGGTAGACACTCAAAATATATATGTAATGTTATGCTATTTGTAAAGCTATTTTGATTTGTTAAGGCAGTTGTGACTAGCAGTGGTTAACAGCATCTACTCTTGTAAGCTTACGATTTTCATTTAATTTCCTCAGTAATCCTTTTCGTAGGAATCAGAGTTTTCGCATCAAATGTCAAATATAAATACACAATAACGATGGGAATGTGAACTAAATTGTGTTTCACGAATTCCTTTTACGACTCAGATACCATATTTAGTAATAGTATATTGAATTTGTAAAGACTGCATCTTTTACATGCAAAGAAAAGTGGGTAGTAGGATGCAAAATTTTACTGAGTAAATTCACATTCTCTGTCGATTTTTGGAACCAAGCCAGTCGTTATTCCCTTAAACAACAGTGCTAATATTTCCACTGTAGCCCCTCGTTGTAACGGCGAACTGCGTGTTGATAAAATATTTTTACACATGTCATTCCTGTAATTATAAACATACTCCTTGTATAATTTTGTGGTTTTTAAAGTTTTCCTCTCGGATGCATTTACACGACTGGTTAAATTGAAAACCCCTCAAATGTCAAGTTTACAAATAACAACTTTACAGATTGCTCCATGCATTGCTACGGTCTAATAATGTAAACTTTTCTGAATCGTGATAGATTCGTATGGAATTAAGTTTCTAAATAGGAAATACGTATTATTACCAATGCTGAATACGTACAGCATTGATAAGAGCAAATGATCATAAATAATGCGTGATACCAGAACATCCCCATTCAGCAGTTACCGTACAAGTATCATTCATAGGAATTCAGAACATTTTTGCTCAGTTTAATATTTCCTGTTTGATTTCCATTCTGATAAGGGTTTCACTGTAAAATAGCAATAATAGTGCATAAGAACAGATTTCAATAAGTATCAATGGTAAAATATACAAAAATTTCAGTAAACCCAAACGGATTTATTTGGCTGGAATTCGTATTGAAGTGAAAGAAAGCGAACCAGAAACCAGTGTCACAGCAACCTATTACTGTTTGCGAGTAATAACCAGCGGTCATCGTAACGTTGGAACAGATAAGGAAAGCTTAATCTTACTGTCAGAAAGTGCAGCCACGGAAAATAGACTTACGCTTGCTTCTGGAGTCTTTGCTTCTACTTATTTCTAGTCTCATTTCCTTGTCCGCTTTATATTCTTAAATTTTAAGGAAAAAATTCATAATTTATTTATGACACGTTTTCGTGATGAGCATATTGCAAATATATCGGAACAACCGTTACTGTGAAAGTGAACTAGTTGTCACTACAAAATTGAAAACATTATATATTAATATATTGTATTGAATATCGGTGACGTTGGGTAACGATTTCTTTTTTACGAAAAGCCTTTAATTAGGCCATTACTTTAGCATTACAAGTATATTAAGAAGTAAAAAGTACGGTTGAGTTACTCTAGTTAATCACGTTAGGAAAATGATGTGTATTCATACTCATCTGAAACATTATGGGGCATGATGCAAATATTTCACTCTAAATATTGGGCCTAAGTCATATAATACATGAAAGAAATCATTTGCTTTCATTTGAAAAAGTGTGGACATCAGAAAGCTTTGTTTTGTTACCAATAGTTTTTTCCCACTTATAATCCTACTACGCTTTCTGAGGTATGTAGCAATTAAATCAATCAGATAGCCGATTTCTATTATTGAAAATCTCCTAACAGTAATTTTAATATATATAAGTAGTTCACATTTGTACTTATACATCGTGCAGGGGACTGAAATAAATTTCAGATGAAAGCAAGTTGCCTTCGGTGTTGGAAACATGTCGGATTTTCACTATTCACGGATGCTTATTTCTGTTTAACTTAATCCATTGTTATATAAAAAATTATAGGAGATAGTTTTAAAATGAAATTACTTTTCGGGAACGACTTTCACAGATTACTAAATATGCAACCCTTTCAAATATCTCTCTTTACAAAAATACTGAGGACAGCTGGTAAGTTAAAGCTGTAAATGCTGTAGAGTAGATATTGTACAAATCATACCCTACTAGCTGTTCGTGCATCGTTCATACAAAAAGGTCATTCATGAATCATTATAGACAAGAATGGTTATAGAATTTCCATTTCCGGTTGCATATATACTCTGAGAAAATCATTCTTTTCACCGGAGCTAATGCGAGGCCGGTGGGAATTATTTTTCAGTTATACTTGATAACGTTTTTTATACACACTGAGCTCAGGGAAAAATCAGGAAAGGGAAAAATCGCTGCGGTCAGTGAATCTCTCGTAAACAATATTTCTTTAATTTAAAAAATCACTTTTGATTTTGACATCACTTTCCTCGTAAAGATATTAAAAATTAAACATAGTAAAACACTTTCAGCTCTTTTACAACGCTTTTTGGAAAAACAGAAGTACGCAGATTACAAACTTTTAGCTTCCCTAGTAGAGGAATGGTCTAAACTCTGGCTCCTGACAATTTGTCTGAGATTTCTCCGGGTCCGAATCCCGTTGTGCTTGGATGTTATTTTTGTCTCACCGCACTGACTCTCTCCCTTCCCTGGAACCAGTGGTCCTATATTAGGGACACGCGACTGCATATTTCCCATTGAATAACGCATGGTTGGTGGCTAAACCCACAATAGAGAAATCTGAGTGGTGTTGTTTTTGCTTCAGTACACAGGGAAAAGTCAGGTTTTTAAAATTATTTGTTAACACCTATTTTTTATGTATTCATTCTACACAGTATTCACCTACTTACACTGACGGAAAAAAATCCCAACACCACGAAAAACTAGTTGTAGAGGAATGAAATGGCAGCAATACATTTAGTATAAGTAACATATTTAACCGATTAAGGTTTCAAGATCACAGCTTATTGTAAGCGCGAGAAGAGCCATTTTAAATGTGAAATGCTGGTACATTAATACCTGGTGTAACCTCCAGAATCTTGAATGCAAACACGTAAACGTTCATGCATTGTGCAGTACAGGTGCTGGATGTCAGTTTGTGGAATAGAGTTCCATGCCTGTTGCACTTGGTCGGTCAGTACAGGGACGGATAATGCTGGTTTTGGGTGACGCTGGAGTTGTCGTCCAATGATGTCCCATACGTGCTCGATTGGTGAAAAATCTGGTGATCTAGCAGGCCACGGAAACAAGTCGACACCCTGTAGAGCATGTTGGGTTACAACAGCGGTATGCGGGCGAGCGTTATCCTGTTGGAAAACACCCCCTGGAATGCTGTTCATGAATGGCAGCACAACAGGTTGAATCACCAGACCGACGTACAACTGTGCCGTCAGGGTGCGTGGGATAACCACGAGAGTGCTCCTGCTGTCATAGGAAATTGCTCCCCAGACCATAACTCCAGGTGTAGATCCAGTGTGTCTCGGCCGCAGACAGGTTGGTTGCAGGTGCTCACCTGGCCTCCTTCTAATCAACACATGGCAGTCACTGGCACCCAGACAGAACCGGCTTTCATCAGAAAACACATCAGATCTCCACTCCGTCCTCCAATGAGCTATAGCTTGACACCAGTGACGTCGTAAACGGCTGTGGTTTGGAGTAAGTGGAATGCACGCAACAGGGCGTCTGGCTCGGAGCTGTCCTTCAAGTAACCGATTTGTAACCGTTCGTTGTGTCACTGTGGTGGCAACTGCAGCTCGAATTGCTGCCGCAGACGCGGTACCATGCGCCACGGCCATACGCCGTGAACGGCGGTCTTCCCTCTCAGTAGTGCCACGTGGCCGGCCGGAACCCGGTCTTCTTGAGGCAGTACCTTCCCTTGACCACCGCTGCAAACAATCATGCACAGTGGCCACATTCCTGCCAAGTCGTTCTGCAATATTGCGGAAAGAAAATCCATCTTCTCGTAGCCCTATTACACGACCCCGTTCACACTCCGTAAGCTGTTGATAATGGCTTCTTCGCCTTCTTAAAGGCATTCTTGACTAACATCAACACTCGTCGTCGAATCTCAACGATAACTAACGCTCACGAACGTTACAGTGCGTATTTACAGCAAACCTGCTTTGCATGTTCCGAGGAGCGCTATTAGCGCCACACGTATGCGCCGAGCGCGAAATTTGCATAGACGTCATCTTACAGATGTACTCTCACCGCCTACCAACTGTCGTTTATCTAACACAACCATTTTTTGGTGTTGGGATTTTTTTCCGTCAGTGTATTTTATTTCAAATACCATCTCCTAGAACTTTTTATTCTTCAATTCTGGTAGTGAAACATATTTGATATTCTTTTTCCCATTTAAAAATTAAATAAATAAGTAAATATACCCCACCCAGATAAATAATAATATATACTACTTACAATGAAAAAATCTGAGCGTTGTATATTTTGTATTGTTTTAGCTTTAGTACACAGGGAAAAGTCAGGTTTTTAAAATTATTTGTTAACACCTATTTTTTAAGTATACATTGTACACACTATTCACCTATATATTTTATTTGAAATACCATCTCCTAGAACTTTTATTTCTTCAAATCTGGTAGTAAAACATATTTGATATTAATTTTCCATTTAAAAATTAAATAAATAAATAAATATACACCACCCAGATAAATAATAATATATTTCCATTCACAATGAAAAATCTTAGTGGTGTATATTTTGTATTGTTTCAGCTTTAGTACACAGAGAAACGTGAGGTTTTTATACATTTCTGTTCACCCTATTTTCATAGTATTCATTCTACACACTATTCACCTATATATTTTTTTATTTCAAACAGCATCTTCTAGGACGTATATTTCTTCAATTTTCTAATCTTGAAATAGATTTATTATATTTTTTCCATTTTAAGCAATAAATAAAGAGAAGAAAAACATTTTTTAAAATTTAAATCTACTTCTGCAATGTGTCACTATATGTAATAAAATATTCTTAATTTTAAAAAATTATTTCAAGTTCTTTAGCAAAAACAAGACCACAATCAGCAGAAGCCGTAATTTTTTAGAAGACAATGTGCATCACTAGTAACGGTCATTCTAACGATTATTTGTTCAGTTTGAATACATACTTTGCCAGCCCCGGTGGCGCAGTGGTCTAAGCGATGGCCTCTGATCATTCGTCCAAACGGGGTCCGGGGTCGAATACCGGTGAGGCATGGATGTTGTGTTTGTCTTACGGCACTGGCTCTCTCCCTTCCCTGGAACCAGTGACCCTAAATTAGGGACGGGACGACTGCTTATAGCCCATTGAGTTGCTCACGGTGGTCGTTAAACCTCCAAACAAAAAAAGCCGCCCCGGTGGCGCAGTGGTCTAAGCGATGGCCTCTGATCATTCGTCCGTAAGGGGTCTGGGTTCGAATCTCGGTGAGGCATGGATGTTGTGTTTGTCTTACGGCACTGGCTCTCTCCCTTCCCTGGAACCAGTGACCCTAAATTAGGGACGGGCGACTGCTTATAGCCCATTGAGTTGCTCACGGTGGTCGTTAAACCTCCAACCAAAAAAAAAAAAAATACATACTTTAGCATTCGTTTAGTTAAAATTTGCAATGTCCTAATACAAACAACCTTTTAATCCAGAGGGAGGTGTCGAGAAGTTCAGTTTTTCCCCTCCCTGACAATCTACAGCTTCGGGACCCCTAAGCGACCCGTCTGCAAATTGCGTTTGGAACAGTAGCCCAGGAATCGCTGTCAGGATTCTCAAGGTGCGGCGTACAAATTCAAATCTTACCTACTACATTGACAAGAAAGCATTTGCACTCTATTATAATGCGATTTCTTTCGTTCATACCTGCTACATATACTTCCCTTTTCTTATATTAAAACGATGATCTCTTCACAAAGAGTGGTGTTATTACTTAGTATTAGGTGACTGACCTTTTGCCATTCATTCTTGGTATTGCTTCTTGCTAATGCCCAGCAACTAATACAAAGGCAGCCTATACGGTCAAATGCTGCTTCAGACTGAAGCAATTTGATCGAAGGTATGCTGCAACAGAAATACCGAATGAGAAAATCAAGGGGCTAGTGCAGGGAAATACAAGAGGGCAAGGGCTATCTCTTGAACTAAGGGATATACAGCAATCTAATACCATTTATTTTAAAGCTTAGAAGAAGTTTTATCCGTAATACACTGTCGGAATGGATCCTGGGCTAACAGCAAAATAATTATTAAATGTCATTACCTTGACAGCAGGTAACCCAGAGAGGCAACTAGTGAAATTAAGGCTACGTATGAACTTAAGTTTTTACAATGCAATAACAGCGCTTAAATGGAAGCACTAAGCACATAGCATATAAATAAATACTAGTCCAAGCACCAGGTACCATTTTAGTCATTTTCATACTACTAAGTTTTCTGAATTGCGTAAAGAAATTTACCTGTACGCTTTACGGCAAGAATTATGGGACCATGTCACTTAGGATCCCAGTGGAAGAGAAGACAAAGAGAGGAATGTCAATGTGTGTAACTCAATGGCTCATGTGTTCAGCGTAGGGCTCAGTGGCAGGGAACCAGCTCTAAACCATAGCGATGAGAAGTAGCAAAATGCAATATATTCGGTCCTAAGTAGAACACCATGAGCCGTAAGGCAGCGTTTCCCAAATGAAAATGAAAACCTAGGTGTTTCTTCTTTGGGTTTCCGCTTTTGCACGAAACCCTAAAATACGAGTAAAAGACGTTGAATCGGAACTATTGAATAAATTATTCAATTAACCGAGACAAACGACGCGCTGAGTCCGCGTCCGCGCAGCGCTGTTTCCGAGTCTCGTTTTTCGCGGCGAAATAGTCCAGCCAATGGTGAGGCTGCTGGAGAGACAAGCTGCCGCTCTTCGACGCCACAGCCGGTTTCATCTGAATTTTGTTTTATCCGCCTGTACCCACTCCGCTCGTTCAGTTTCAGTTAAGTGTCGAGAGAGCGTATTATTTCTTTTGTATTTACTGAGTACGTTTAATTTGACAATGGATAAATGGGTAATAAAAGAACAAACAAATAATGTGCTGGTTACAAACTCTTCGATTAGCAGCAGATAAGCAATTGAGTGATGTGCAGCCGGGTGCAAGTTCTAAGAGCGTCAGCATTAGACAGCCAAATAATGTGCAGCTGGGCACGATTTCTGAGTGTGGATCTAATCAACGGCCGCACGATGTGCAGTCGACTACTTTCTCAAAAAAGAAGGAGTCATGGACCTTCCAGTATTCGTAAAATTCTAGGATTACGTAAAATTCTAGGATTACGTAAAATTCTGGTTCATCAAGGGTTCTGATGATAAACCATTATGTGTTATTTGTTATGCGGCACTTTCAAACGAGTCCATGAAACCTTTAAATTTGAAACGGCACTTAGAATTGAAACATCGTAATACAGTAATAAGCCGATAAATTTATTCATAAATAAAAAAAGAGAATTAATAGGTAATAAAAAGACTATGTCTTTGCATTTCTCTCGGGGGCCTCAATCTGAAAACCCTGTGATGACTTCTTATGAAATATCAAACTTAATTGCTGAAAATGGCTATCCTCACACAATTGCCGATAAATGAATAGTTCCGGCAGCGAAAATGTTAGCATCTCTGTGACGTACCTGCCAGCAGGACGCACACGACATAAATGCAGATAGGAATCAGAATAAAACGACCGCGTAGCTCAATTGGAAGAGCGACTTATTCCGGAATGAGGGCATCTGGGTTCGAATCCTGGCGTGGACAGAAATGACGGAGAAATTTACTTCGTTATATCTCGAATATGTGATAAAAAAATAGGAGAACCAAATAAATATGCTGGCGCTATCAAATAAAGCGTCGAAATATGGCGACGGCAGATAATACCGAAGAAACTGTTGTAAATCACTTAAAATGGTATAGTATTTTGGCCTTGCAAGGCAATGAAAGTACAAACATATCGGACAATGCTAATGTAATGTGTTTTCTGAGGTGCATTTTGACAAATCAAATCACGAAGAATTTTTCTCTCGCAAACCTCTGACAAAGAGAACAACATCTGAATAAATATTTAAATAGATTGATAATAATTAGATCAACCAAAATGGCATTGAATGGAAGAATTGTGTGGGACTGAGTGACGATGGAGCACCAGCAATAGCTGGCGCTCGTACTGGTGTTTTCCCGGTGATAAAAGCTATAGCACTGGACTGTGCATGGGTAAATTGTAGAATTCACAGAGAAGCATTGGCCGTCAAAAAGTTCCATTGCTTTCAACTGCAACTTTGCAAGAGTGTGTAAAATTTGTAAACTTTATAAAATCTCGTCCACTGAATTCAAGAATAGTCTGCGTTGTGCAAAGAAGTGGGGAGTGAATATGGACATCTTCTCTTACACTGCGAGGTGCGATGGATATCAAGAGGGAATGTTTTAAAAAGACTTCTTGAAATGAAGAAATAAGTTTTAATGTTCTTAGAATAACATACCCCAACGGCTAGGGACTTAATATTTGAATTCAAAGACAGTTTTCATGACATCAACTGATTAACCAAGGTAGCCTTCCTTTGTGAGATTTCTGATTTACTGCAAATTTAAATCTGACAATACAAAGTAGCAAAGTAACTGCATTTAAGGTGCAAGAGAAGGTGAAAGCTGCAATGAAAAAACTCAATTTGTGGCCCCATCTTAGGGAAGCAGGGAATTACAAAGGTTTTACAAAGCTAACAACTGCAAGAAAGTATTACTAGAGTTCCATGACGGATGCGATTCCAGCTGCTATCAAGGTACATCTGCAAGGAATGGAGTTACGTCTGAAAGAATATTCCTCCTCAATTAATAGCAACAAAGCATGGATAATGAACCCATTTACAATGAGCGTTTGATCCGAGACAAAAGTGCAGGATTCAGATATTGATCTTGTAATTGAAGAGTCGTGTGATAATGCACTCAAAGACATCTTCAACAAAATAGCACTGATGGATTTTTTGGCTGTCTTGTCGTCAGGAGTACCCAGTTTTAGCAGAAAAAGCGATAAAATTTCTAATTCGTTTTGTCACGACCTATAAGCGTGAAGCACTCTTTCCAACTTTGGTTTTCCAAAAAATAAATATAGAAAACGATTGCAAGTCGAACCGGATCTAAGATTAAAGTTATAATATTTTTCTACAAACCCGAATTTTCTACACTGACGGAAAAAAATCCCAACACCACGATAAAATAGTTGTAGATGAATGAAATGGCAGCAATACACTTGTATAGGTAACATATTTAATCGATTAAGGTTTCAAAATCACAGCTTATTGTAAGCGCGAGAAGAGCCATTTTAAAAGTAAAATACTGGTACATTAATAACCGGTGTAACCTCCAGAATCTTGAATGCAAGCACGCAAACGTTCATGCATTGTGTCGTACAGGTGCTGGATGTCAGTTTGTGGGATGGAGTTCCATGCCTGTTGCACTTGGTCAGTCAATACAGGGACGGTTAATGCTGGTTGGGGGTGACGCTGGAGTTGTCGTCCAATGATGTCCCATACGTGCTTGATTGGTGAAAGATCTGGCGATCTAGCAGGCCACGGAAAGATGTCGTCACCCTGTAGAGCATGTTGGGTTACAACAGCGGTATGCGGGCGAGCGTTATCCTGTTGGAAAACACCCCCTGGAATGCTGTTCATGAATGGCAGCACAACAGGTTAAATCACCAGACCGACGTACAACTGTGCCGTCAGGGTGCGTGGGATAACCACGAGAGTGCTCCTGCTGTCATAGGAAATTTCTCCCCAGACCATAACTCCAGGTGTAGGTCCAGTGTGTCTCGGCCGCAGACAGGTTGGCTGCAAGCGCTCACCTGGCCGCCTTCCAACCAACACACGGCCATCACTGGCACCCAGGCAGAACCTGCTTTCATCAGAAAACACATCAGATCTCCACTCCGTCCTCCAATGAGCTGTAGCTTGACACCACTGACGTCGCAAACGGCAGTAGTTTAGAGTAAGTGGAATGCACACTACAGGGCGTCTGGCTCGGAGCTGTCCTTCACATAACCGATTTGTAAAAGTTCGTTGTGTCTCCGTGTTGGCAAATGCAGCTCGAATTGCGGCCGCAGTCGCGGTACGATGCGCCATGGCCATACGCCGTACACGGCGGTCTTCCCTCTCAGTAGTGCCACGTGGCCGGCCGGAATCCGTTCTTCTTCAGGCAGTACCTTTCTCTTGACCACCGCTGCCAGCAATCTTGCACAGTGGCTACATTCCTGCCAAGTCGTTCTGCAGTATTGCGGAAAGAAAATCCACCTTCTCGTAGCCCTGTTACACGACCTCGTTCAAACTCCGTGAGCTGTTGATAATGGCTTCTTCGTCTTCTTAAAGGCATTCTTGACTAACATCAACACCCTACGTCGAATCTCAACAATAACTAACGCTCACGAAATTTACAGCGCGTATTTACAGCAAACCTGCTTTGCATGTTCCGAGGAGCGCTATTAGCGCCACACGTATGCGCCGAGCGCGAAATTTGCATAGACGTCATCTTACAGATGTACTCTCACCGCCTACCAACTGTCGTTTATCTAACACAACCCCTTCTTGGTGTTGGGATTTTTTTCCATCAGTGTATTTAACAAGAAAAGGCATTGCATTTCTCATTAATATTGTATGTAATAGTTTTAGTTTGATTTCTTTACATTTTTTAGGAGTAAATGCTTTTTTTACTATAATATATGAAAACTGTATGAATATTCATATATGTTTTATTTTATCTATAGACCAGTGTAAGAGACAAAAATATTAGTGGGTCACGGAGCAAAAGTATCAAAAATAACAGGACCAAAAAAATGTTTAGGAAACGCTATCGTAAGGTATCATTTCGGAAAAAATGAAAATTAAGCAAATGCATGTAAAGTACTTTTGCATTAATTCATATCAGAAATAGTAAAAAGTATTTCGAAGAAATTAGTATCTCTAAAAAAGACAAATAAGTTAGGTTCAATTAAATTAAAGACATCAGTTTTGAAAACGTGCACAACCCACTATTCATTAGACGAGAGCAAGTTTGTTTTTAACCGTTCTTTTATTTTGGTTTTTTGCATAGTAAATTACAAAACATAATTATAAGCCTTCAAGACGATTTTTCTCCGCTAAGCTTATTAGACATACAAATGCGTTGCTTTTAAAAAAAATGTTTGCAAATAATAAACGAAAAGCAAATGATTCGTATTTTCCCTTTTTACCTCACAAAATATAAAATATTAGTCACACTGTGTAATTGTGCATAAATACTGGTTCGTAATTTGGTTGTATCTGACATATTTTGCTGAAAGGCTAGTGTCGGATAAATATATAAATATTTCTGATTAGATTAAATCAGTTATTTTATACATAATTATGCGAATAATGAAATGACGTTGGTGTCACAGATAAGAAAGAAGCGTGGGAAAGCAGGGATATGTGTCTGAGGAAAAAAGAGCCCGTTATATATAGACCTCTCTAGAAAACGAAATTGAAAGATAGACAGAACAACACCTCTTTGAAGATGAAAGAACTGTTAACGGCTTTTTCGACCTAGTGCAGAACAGTTGAAAAATGACAGCAGATGAACTGATTGCACTTCTTTCTGTGCCATCGATCATTAGTCGCCGAGAGAACTATCCTCAGTGATGTAAACAACTTTTAATTGTGGTCGTTAACGCTAGCTCTCAACCACACACTGCCCGAAACAGAAATCCAATTAAAGAAGGCAAATTCGGATTTCACGTCTTTGGTTTTGAATAACAAAGGATTTATATATTCAACTAATTCATGCTCCAACATATTTGTCATCCACACGTGAGGTATTCCACTTCCCTCAATAAACGTGATATTCTTTAGGTGCAGTAATTACCTTTAATATTCACTGGAGTGAGTGTGTGTCTATAAAACTCTCTCTTTCAACGACAGATTTCTGAGAATAGTTAAGTGCTTTAGGAGGGGGAAGAGTAACGCGTTTCCATAGGTGGAAGCGTCATATATAATCTAAAACACAAACACTAAAAGCGGAAAAATCGTTTGGTATATTTAGTTAGATATTGTTTTCATTGTGTATTTTTAAACATGGTATTACCTATAAGAATCTTTGTTTCAGACTCATTATCGCGAATTTAAGCGAGCTGATTTCATATGTTCTTTGGATCATTAAGAGGTTCACGAAAAATTCGCTTTTTATGAGAAATTGTTCTTAAGAAATGCACCCTATAAATTGTTTGGAACAACACTGGAAATTTAAGAAAATCCACAACCATGAATATTTCCTGATTCTCTGAGCCTGTAAATGTTTTACTTATAAAATCTGCTATTTATTAATTAATTAAATTCGGAACGCACATTAAAATCCCCAAAAACTGCGGCATACATTTGTGAATCAGTAAAAGCATTTGTGGCAGAAAGGTCGTTTCTCTCAGCCAGCTGATGAAAATATTAATGCTTCGTATGAAATGCTTAGCACATGAAAATATTAAATATTTTTACTGTTATCGGATTTAATGGCGCAAAGGTACATTTCACAGTATATAACTTTTAAACATAGGACTTCAGCTGTGGAGAACCGAGCAAACATCAACAAATCTAAGATATGTGCTTCTGAAGGAAATATGACTACTACACTGTAATTAGTACATAACACTAGGACAAATAACGTCATGACTCATTGAACTTTTACTGTTAACAAATGTTCTACCTTTAGAATCTTTGCAAGGAAACACTTTATGTAAGAACTGACTTTGAAATGGAATGCTGCCTTTGAAATTTAATCTGTATTTATTATTTTGATCAATATTCTCTTCTGCAAACCTTTCTCTGAAGCATTTCAGCAAAACTTTCATATTTACGTTCATTTGATCTCTCCAAGTTACCATAAATTTTTCAAACAAGACAAATTACATAAATGAAAAGGCAGAAAGTTTCGGATATTTCACAATTTAAAGCCAACAAAGAACAGTAATGAAATCAGCGAGGTAAGAATGCGGGATTTGAACAGGGAAAACGGACACCTATTTTTGAGATCATTCGATTACAGGCGGTTATCCCTGTCCATTTTCAAGAATTTACAAGTCTTTTTTTTACGAATCGAATGACGTCATTCTTAGATGAAGGTTTTTTTAAAAACCTTGAGATCGCTGTTTTAGAATAAATCATATTGCATTTCTCTTTTCTGGAAATAGAACAGATAAATAATACCTGACTTCTTGAAAATATGCATCAAAGATTTCTATCTTTGATGATTTTCCTTTTGTCAAGGAATTTAATCTAAGGTAAATGTGTCGCTATTTCATATTTCGGAAATATATGAACTTTTTCTATTTTATGAATTAATAATCCAATCGACCGAGCAAAATGAAAATACATTTTTATCAGGAATATTCTTGTAAAAGGCGCTGCTCTGTAAATCACATTAGGGGTTTGTTTGTATCTTTACCAGCTCATAACAAACTGTAAATTATGAGTCGTAAGGAAAGTTTTGTTGGTTTCGGCGTACATAAACTAACAAAAGAATATTTCCATCTTGATTCAGAATGCCGTTCAAGGTGTATGTTGCTGATTTATGTTCAGAGCTCTCCTGCTATGTCTATGTTCTCCTAGTTTTGGATGTTTACCGGGTCGTTCTTGGGGACGTTTTCTTTGATAACGTGGAACCGGAATTACTGAATAAACAGGAAGCCTATCAGAGGCGTGCAGCAATACAAGTCCATCCTTGAAATGTCGTTAAAGTCTTAGGAAATGAAAGGATGATGTAATTGTATTTCCAGATATTAAAGTAAAAACAAACTATAGCGATTTACGAATTTTAATCCTTAACATTTGCTGGTTAATTAACGTATTTATGAATATATTAAATTCCCTAAACTCTACCTCTGTATTGAAATGATTTTTCGATTGGATGTTTAGATATTAGTGTGTGCAATTCAATTTGCTATAAGCAGTCGTCGGCCTCTAATTTAGGATATCCGTCTAGAATGAAGTGCGAGCGGCAAGTACGTATAATAAACACAACATCCGTGCTTCACCAGGATTCGAACCTGACCCATATCTGACGAATGCACAGCGCTTGGACAACTGAGCCACATGGTGTCCGGTAAATGTTAAATATCTTATTAAAAGGAATGCCGTTTATGCCAGTTCTCTCCGTTTTTGCCTTTTATTTACTTTAAAGTTCTTATCACTTATCTGTTCTTCATGATATCTCTTAAAATTAAGGAAGAATCGCGAATGTTCTATATACAAAAATACTATTTTTGATAACGCTGGATTTAGACTTCAGATAATATCCCAATATAAAGGATTAGTTGAACATATTCCTTGCACAGATGGTGGTATGTTTACTCTCTGTGTATCTATAATTTCCACTCTTTTCTCTGTAGCTCTGGATTACCCGATAAAATTTATCTTTAATTTAAAATCTGTGGTCTTTAGCAACACTTAAGATTTGGTAATTCCTATCGCATCTCCTTTACGACACTATAATTTATTGAAATTTAAAGTTGAGTTCCTAAATTGGTATTGGTCTCTGTAAATGACAGTGCTTTGAAAATTCTGTTCTTTTCTCCAGCTCTTAAGCGAATAAGATAAATGTCAACTCGTATTGCACAGCAGAAACGGAAAGTAAAAAAGAGAAATAATATCCCCAAACGTATTAAAATATCAAATTTAAATTTCTTTACACTAAATAATGTTTTATTATGCAAAAAAAAAGCTTTGTTCAATGCTGGGTGTTTTACATCCTTACCCTCCGGCGCTATCTGGTGGTGCAAGAAGTAACTGTCATCAATTAAAAACGAATATCAACAACCGAAGTGCCCTAAATTTTGGCATTTTAAAATGAGTGGAGAACGTCATACTACGGAATCTGGTAAATTAACACACTTGATTGTATTCTTTTCTCTAAAAATATTATAGTTTTTGTAAACTGTAAAATTGTGTTTGAAATTAATATTAGTGCTAACACAGTGAATCTCCATTTATGAATATGGTCATAAAACCATAGGTATACAGTGATCTGTTTTGGTTCATAGCGATGCGTAACGTTACCTTCTGGGGAGAAGACAACAAACTATCTCCTACTTGTTAAATGTACGATATGGAATCAGGGATAATTGACTACTTTGTCAGATTTTGGAAATGCATGAACATGTATTATGTAATTTATATATTTCTCCAACATTAATCTCTAAAGACAACGTCGAATCGATGCCCTGCTAGTGAACGCACCAGGAATGTATGGTCAGTTGTAGTTTCGAAATATCATGGTTTCTCTACGTACTTACATTGCCATCATCCACTTTTATTAATGGTTTTCATAAAGGGAAAACGATATCAACATCCAAAAAGATTAGTATTCAATAAATATTTCAACGATAAATATGTTGTATTTCTGAATGCTTAATTTCGGCATATATCTCTTTTTATTGAACAAGTTAAAATGAACAAATATTTTTTTCAAACAAACGTTATTTGGGCTATATAGCAAAAAACAAAGGATTAGTCTCAACAGAAAGTCTGAATTATGTGATTTGTTGAACGTGAACGTACTTGACAAGTATTCGAAAATGGGTCTGCTCGAAACCAAGTCTCTGCTATTGCCGGTTTCCATAGACTCTTTCGGTGAATGAACTCAAATACGTGAACATATGTCTGAAGTTGGGATTGGACGCTCGTTTCTTTTGATTCCCCCAACTTTGTGTTGGCCACCGAATCTGACGTAAAATGGATGAGAAACCAATATTACAGCTCATCATTCTTTTTCTTTCGTGGATACAGCGATGAACCTCCTTTTTGTGTATACGCTAAACAGTAAGTTAATCATTAGGTATTAAATAAACCTAAATTAGTGTCCAGATTTGAATTAAAATAGTTCGTTTGCAGTTAGAAATTTGGCAGGCGGATGGTAACTGAAAATGAGCTTAGCAGCTCGTACAATTTTGTATACCTGTAGTCATGAGCATTAGAATATTATGGTAATATGAAATAAGCGTCAATGACCAAGACGACGTAACATGTAACTCTCTCTTTAAACTGCACTGCTGATTATAGCGCATTTCGTGATTTATTATAAGAGATGGGAATAGAAACGTATAGAACACTGAGCACAAAATGTCCAAATTTCGAATTAATTCAGAATTCTGAAGACTGTATAATATTTCTTTGGGGCTGATTTTGAATTTCACTACCCTTGATTGATTAGATATTTATTCTGAAAAAAGATGTATGCTTGCATTACTGCATTTTTAATAACACATGAGCCAAAAATGTCAGTGGTAGAAGGCGAAAATTTGTAAGAAATTAAATTAGTGTTAACGCACTTAATGACAATAAATTTAAAATCTTTATCTTCTTAACGAATTATTCTACTGAAACTTGTGGTATGCTGCGTCATCTTTGCCGCAAACAAATTCTCGTTTTAGAAACTAAAGAACCAGTAGCTGTCACAATTGCTGCACATTGGAAATTGTATTTACAATTATTTGTAGAAATCAAACATTTGCCTAAAACAGAAGAATTATTGAAGAAAACAATGATAATTTTAGAACTCAATTTCGGTATCATGTGCACAAAAACAATCTCACACCTTTCAGTTGGGATCGAAGCTCGAACCAGTACGCAATACCGGTATCTGTTTGTATGTTACGTTTCCATTTTGAAGAGAGACAGCATTGAACTTTTTAGGTAGAGTCAGTAACCGCGCCAACATGAAAATGATTTATGATGATGTTTGATGAACAGTTTGAGTGAGAGAATGCTGTATTCAAATTTCTACAGTGTGCGTTTATAAGGGATGTCTGAAACGACTGAGCTTATGTGTATTTATTCTTCAGTTTCAGGCAAAACACAATTTTTACTAAAAATTTCACAGAAAAGTTTTCAGACTTATTGTTTTATAGGGTTTGTTTATAGAATTTTTTCATGTGATTACGAAGTGTGAAGTTTTCATAAATTTCAAAAGAAAAAAAATCGAAAAGAAAAAACAAAGAAAAGAAAGGAAAAAGATGGGGTTTTTTTACAAATCTGAAAAAGAAATATTGTGGAATTTAATCCAGTAATAAAAAATATGTATTTCCTTCTGCTTACTCACACCTAAATTTATCTACGTAACGGGCGATATTTCATTTCGACAGGAGTGTTTTAAAAAAATCCTAAGTGTAACAACCTTTTCACGTTTCAAATCTGTTTTACCAGATTCCCATTCTACACTTCCAGAGAAAAACAAAATACAGGATGATGTTACTACATGCTACTACATTTTTTTTCAATTCTAAATCATTTATCTTTCAGAAAAGTAATAGTTGGATTATGAACGTCATATATGGCAAACGATAGATACTGTGTGCAAATAGGACCTCTTATCTTTAGCAGACTTATTTAAATTCATAATTGTAGCTCAGCCTAGTGAAAATATCTTCTACAATTCAAATTATTAGTGGAGTATTGCATTTTACAATGAGTACTTAAATATCGTAATTGATATGTGGCTTGCTCAAATAATACACCTAAAAGTCAAATCATTATGACCAGCGTGACATTATGTAATTCGAAGCAACTGCAGGTAAACGACGATCTGTGTGAGGTAACGAAACGGCATAAGTAACACCTAATACAAAGCTCTGTTTGTCAGTGTTATATTTTGTACTCTAGATGGGGAAAGCTGTAGAATTCCGTGAGCTATAAAAATGGCAAATTTTAATACACAGCCGAGAGGGTCCTAGCATTTGCGATACCGAAATGCGTGTGGTGTGCTCACATTCATCAGAGATTGTATCTTCAGAAGGATGTCGGAGGAGGCGAGAACGAGTATTGTCGGCAAGGTGTAACCCCACCGCGGTTCATTAATGCTAGAGGTGAGTGAAAGCTATCCTGTATGGTACGAACCAATGGACGGGGTTCTAACACGCAAATTTAGGGTAATTTAAATACTGGCGAAGAGAGTAAAGTGTTACAACAAATAATACATCAAACCCTGCTGAAAATGTGGCTGCTTTGTCTCAAGCAGCTCCGATTTCCCATGCCAACTCTGTTCACCGCCGAAGGCGCCTACGATAGGCACTCAAGTATTAAAACTGGACCTTGATCGACCGGAGGAATGTCACCTGCTTAGATGAATCTCCTTTGGTGTTGCAAAATTTGGACGAATGGGTAAGTGTGCTTCGTTTACCTGGGGAAATGTTGGCACTAGGATGCACCGTTGAACAAAAACAAGCCAATGGAGATAGTGTAATTTTCCTGGAAATGTTGTGCCGGGAAATCCTAAGTCCGGTGATTCATGTGCAGGAAACTATGACGTCTTCCATCTACCTAAACATTATGGTAGACCAGATACCTCCTTTCATGGCAATATTGCTCACCTCTATCATTGGCTTCTCTAAAAAGGCTAATGCCCCATGTAGCACTGTCCGGATTGTTCAATAATATTTCGCGGATTATGAGAAAGTCTTCTAGGTATTGTACTGATCCCCAAATTTCTCAAATATCAGTACAATCGAACATCTGTGGTTTGTGTTGGAACATTAGATCCGATTGGCAGCGTCTCGTCCAAGTAACATACAAGAGTGAACATCCGCTGGCAACGTATTGGTGCTAGATACAACAAGAAAGGTGACACTGAATTTTCGGATATAATGAGCACGTTTTTTGAAGTCGTTCTGACACTAATTAAATTTATCGAAGCTATTCAAAATCAAATGGAACCGGTTTCTAAAACAATCAACTGGTTCCAACAATTCATAAAACATCCAATAATAGAAGCATCTACCTAGTTCCATTAGCCGCAAAAAGCATGTCAAGAAAATTAACAAATTGCGAACAAGTTCCACCTACCACAAAGAAGGTACCAGAGACAAAGAGATTTCAAATCGAACAGTTAAAAAGAGAAATATAGAAGGTAACATGATATAAGTCTACCTCTGATAACGAAAAAAGTTTGCATATCGGAAAAGTTGAAAATACGAGAAAAATATTCGTCATGGAAAAGCTGTACTTAGGTAAAAAAACTTTTCAAATACGTCTCCTGTGAGCAGATATAGAGAAAAAATTCCGACCTTTACGCAGCTAGCGAAAAATCTTTGCGTTATTTAAAGAGGACAATGCTCCATATCTCTGTTGTAGCGAATGGCATACAGTAAAGAAATAAATTTCTCAATACCGTTTTTAGAAGCGGTAACAAGACCGCACACTGCCGGAACACCACCTACCGACAGAACTTTGAACTACAAAATTCCTCCTGAACTAGCCTAAAGTGTTGTACAAGGGAAATGGCTTACAGTGTTAAAATAACTTTTTTAATCGTTCATGTAAAAGCGCTGATATTGAGAAAAACAGAATAAGCTTTCGCCCCACTAGCTGGAAAAGTATGCACTCTTTTGGAAAGAAAATGCAAACACAGAATTTGCATAGTTAGTGGTATCTGACCAAAGAAAGTAGTTTTCAATCAGGTTTTTAGTCCCGCTGACATTGCTGTAAACGGAAACGTGAACTTACGCTTTCTGGTGTCAGACTTGTTCGTTAAGAAAAGTTTGAATTTATATGAGAACATTTCCCCACGGAAACGCTCTCGGACAAAGAAATAATTTTTCAAATCAGACACTTTGAAGAAGAGATATCGAAAAAAAATTGACGTTACGCCCTCTCGTGAAAAAGCCATGTATTATTTTAAGAAGAAAGCGTTGTCAAAAGGTTTTTTGATGAGAGCGGTCAACGAAAGAATATTTTCAGTCGAGTTTTTAGGAGCTCAGATTTTTCTGCAAATACATCAGACGCAGAAATTAACTCTTACGCCCCCTGGTATCTAAACCATTCTTTATCAAATATTAGACATTATAGACAAAGCATTTCCTATCAGGAGCTGTATCCGGTGCAAAAAGAAGTTTTCAAATCGAAATTTGAGAAGCACAGCTATCGAAGAAAACTCAATTTACTTCTATGCCCCTTAGCGGAAACTCTATGCTTTACTTGAAATTTTGGAAATTATATGGGGTACATTTTACACCGTAAACGCTATCGAACAAAAAAGGAATTTGTTAAATCCGCTTTTTAGAAAAGAAGATATATTGACAGAAATCAGATATAAATGTACGCACCCTGGCTGAGAAATAATGCATTATTTCAAGAAGGCAATTTTCTCAAATGTTTATCGGCATAGGCTGTATCGGTCCACGAAAGACATTTTTCAATCGAGCTTTTAACAGCTCAGATTTGGAATCCAATAACTACAAAGCAGAAATTAAACTTTACGCCCCCTGGTAGCCAAATCATATTTTACAAAAAGTTAGAAATTACAATCAAACATATTCCGCTTGGAGCTGCATCCGGTGCAGACAGAAATTTTCAAAACGGAGTTTTAGAAGCAGAAATACCGGGGAAAGAGAATTTTACCTATAATCCTCCTAGCGGAAAGGCAATGAATTACTTGAAAATTTTGAAATTATAGGAAAAACATGTTGCACTGCAAACTGTATCAAACAATAAAGAATTTTTTCAAATAGGACTCTTAGGAGCAGAGATATTGACAAAAAAGATATACTTCTACGCCCTTAGCGAAGAAACCCATGCATTATTTTAAGAAGAAAATATTGCGAAAAGTTTTGTCTACGTGTGCAGTATCAATTCGTGGAAGAACGTTTTCAATCGATATTTTAGAACCTCAGATTTTGCTGCGATATAAATCAGAGCAGAAATCAAATCTTACGCCTCCTGGCGGCCAAATCGTTTTATAGAAAAAATTAGAATTGATATGGAAAACATTTCCCATGTGAAACTTTATCCCCTTCAGAAAATAAAAAATTTAAATCGGAATTTATTTTTACACCACCTATCTATACTTAACTTGAAAATGTGATTATAACTAAAGCAGTTAATAGCCCAATTAAGGGAGTTATAAAAAGTCCAAACTTGAACACAGAGTTGTAAATCAAGAAATTATAATACTATATATATATATATTTTTTAAGTAAATAACTGGATGTTTTTACAATTTTTTTTCAGTATTAATGAATACAATTAGAATTCCCGCGAATATATTTTTTAATGCGTCCAATGCCAGATATGTACTATATCATATATTCCTGAAAAATTGATGACACTAAATGTAGAAGGAGAAGTCAATAAAATGAAAGCAAGTATTGTATATGAGTCATCAATATACTGGAGAAGTATACCAAAGTTGAGATTTAAAAATTACAGACGCTAAATCATAATTTCGACGTAAGTCGATATGCTACATTATAAACTTCTAACAGAGGGATATTGTAGTTTTTATTTATTTATTTGTTGCGAATAATAGAATTGGAGTAATTAAATTAAGACATATGACGTGCTACAATTATACACTGGTGTGCAAAAACTAAGGACGAAGAGGAGAAATTAGCATAACAGCGGAACGAACGGGCAGAACGGACCAAAAGACCACTCAGGATATAGACTAGGGTCCGGTACGGTAGGGAATGGGCATATATGCATCATGACGTGGGGGGGGGGAGTGTCGGAAGGGAATACAGCTCACGGGTGATGTACGCTCAGCAATTCGGTGAAAGTTACTGCACGGTGTACATCGGTTTGAACGACGTCGAGTTGCTGCCACCGTGTGACATGGACAACAGGCGAACCATTAGGTATCATCTGGATGATTTGACCGGAGGTCGCGTCATTGGGAAATTGAAACTAGGTCGAAGTGTGACTAGTGTGGCCGACGACTCCCGGATCGCTCACAGCATCGTTTCACGAGCTTGGGAAGCATTTCAAACGACAAGGAAAGCTGTCCGATATTTAAACAGTGGACATCCACGAGCAACCACGGCGGCGGACGAACGGTATATTGTAATACAGGCGAGAAGAAACAAACGGCAGACAGCGTGAGAAATCGCAAGGCACATGCAATAGACATCTGGACGTACGTTATCGCGTTTTACCATAGACAGGAGGCTGCACAAAGGTGGTCTATTTGCACGACGACAAGTACGGTGTGTGCCATTAACACCGGCTAATCGGAGGCGGCGGTTTCTGTGTTGCCAAGATCAAAAGAACTGGACACATCAGAAATGGGGTCGAGTCCTCTTTACGGATGAGAGCCGATTTAGTCTGACGAGCGATTCCGGACGTATACACATCTGGAGAGAACAGGGAACACGCTACCACACCTCCAATATCATCAAAAGGAACCGGTTTGAGGGTGGCGGAATTCTCGTTTCGGGCGGTATCATGCTTGGTAGCCGTACTGACTTCCCCGTCTTCCAAGAAGGTTCAGTCACTGGTGTACGCTATTGTACCGAGGTTATCCTGCCTCACGTGCGTCTGTTTAGAGGTACTGTTGGTCCTGAGTTCCTCTTCATGGACGACAACGCTACACCTCATTGTACAGTGGCTGTTGCAGAGCTGTAGGAGAGCGAAGATATTCAACGCATGGATTGGCCCGCAAGGTCCCTGGACCTAAATCCAATCGAACACATGTGGGACCTTCTCGGGAGACGCTTGGCAGCACGTCACCATCGGCCAGCAACGATTCCGCAGCTGCGATTTGCGCTACAAGAGGAATTGGCTGCGATGCCTCAACAGCTCCTTGTTAACCTCGTCCTCAGCATGGACAAACGTTGTAAATCCTGCAACCCGCGGTCATGGATGATCATATCCCCTACTAATGACTGGTTTTTCTTGGCAGCTTCCTGTCACATGGACGTTTCTTTCTTCTGGTAAGTTGTGCTCGAAGGTACCTTTTCAATAAAGTGCCTTTGTATCCTTTGGATTCCTTTTTCGAACGGTTTTTCTCACTTGTCCAATATTCTTACATCTTGGGGATCTTATGGTATGATTTGAGTCGATGTGGAGCACTTCCGCACGACGTTACATTCGAAAAACCGTCTCGTCAGTAAATTTTGCACGCCAGTGTATGTTCCAAACTACAGTGTACATAAAGCTAAATGTAATTGCCCCATTAGCATAATTTTTCTAACACCTGCGCTCCACACTCAGTGCTTGAATAGTGGATGCATTGTGTGAGTCCCGAAATGAATAACCAAATTTTCTCTCAAATCTAATGTGAACAACATACCCTTTTTTGATGACATCGAGGTTAAAATTGGACTGCTCCAAGAGGAAAGCAGAAACGCTGTCTTGAATCTCACATAACTGTAACACATACCGGAATACGTATAAAGTAATAGTTTAATTTTGATTACCTAAAATTTAAAATCTACATGTAATTGCAAAAATAAAATAAATGAATTACTTTTAACCGATTGAAAACGCATAAAAACGCAGTTAAATAACGGAAATAACGCAGTATTCCATAAGAAAGTGAATAAAAAATAACTACGAAACTTATAGCCTAAGTTCCACACTATATAGAAAGGAAAATTGTGGACTGATATTTTGCAATGTTTTGGTGGGCAAGAGCAATAGTACTAGCCCATCCAAATGAGTACTACTTAGAAGCAGTAGAACTGCCGATAATATTATTATTCCGACATTTCCAAAATCGTTGCCAAGAGAACACTCAGAGATCGAATTAGTACAAAAAACTGTGCTTTCCACTGCGGAAATTAAGTAAATATTTCACTTTCTGTCAGGGAATGCATCAGATCACTTTTCTTCTGGTTATAAATATTGAGAACCACCCAAAACCAAGGAAACGCTGTTTTTACGTGCAGTGACAGCAGCAGCCATAACGCTAGAATATTTTACTTAAAAAATTACGAAATAAATAGAGGCATCGCTCTTTCCACGTTTTATCAGCACACAGCAAACCAAAAATTGTTCTTTATCTCAACGACTACAATCTTGTGACGATTATATATAGATTAAGATAATACAACGTAGTTGTCCCAAATGTTAATTTTTTTTATTTCTCAAGCCGACCATGGTTTCTCTGGGTATTGACCTAGCTTCATCAGGACGAATGCCACGTAAATATTCAAATTGTATCATCATCATCATCATTGTCAACCATTATCAATCCACTGCTGGACGAAGGTCTCCCAAGTTTCCTCCACAACGGTCTGTCTTGTGCCAGTCTCCTCCATGTCACTCCCGCATATTTACGAATTTCATCCACCCATCTCCCATGTGGTCTTTTTCTGGGTCTTTTCCTGTCCCTTGGAATCCAATCTAAAATTTCGGCTGTCCATCTATGGTCTGTCCTTCTGGCAGTATGTCCAGCCCATTGCCATTTCAGGGATTTAACTCTGATCATGATGTCTTCCACTCTCGTCATTTTTCGGATCCACGAGTTCCTCTTCTTATCTCTCCTGGTTATACCAAGCATGCACCTCTCCATGCTTCTTTGAGTTGTCTGCAGCCTTTGTATGTCTCTTTTAGTTAAGGTCCACGTCTCTGCACCATACGTAAGCACTGGAAGGATGCATTGATCAAACACTTTTCTTTTAAGACATAATGGCATATTGCTCTTGAAAATTATGCTGTTTCTTCCAAAAGCTCTCCAGGCAAGTTTTGTACGCCGATTAATTTCTTCATCAATGTGACCCTCACTTGATATCTGCTGTCCAAGATAAACGTACGTGTCTGTTATCTCCAGCTTTTCTCCATCAATCGATAAATCTTCATTTCTTGTAAAAGCATTGAACATCACTTTTGTCTTCTGAAAGTTCATTTTTAATCCCACTTCTTTACTCTTGTCAGCAAGTTCCTGGATCATACTCTGCAGCTCTGATGGGCTAGTTGCAAAAATGACTACGTCATCAGCAAAACGAAGGTGGGTTAGATAATCTCCATTAATCTTTATCCCTTTGTTTTCCCAGTTCAGTGATTGAAAGACATTTTCCAATGTGGCATTAAAGAGCTTCGGAGATATGGTGTCACCTTGTCTCACTCCCCTTTCCAATTTTTATGTGTGTTGTATTTTCAAACAGCCGAATCTTTGCACTTGCATTTTCATAGATGTTATTAATAATATTAATGTATGCATCTTCAATACCGCAGGATTTCAGAGCCGTGGTAACTGCTGATGGTTTCACCGAATCAAAGGCTTTTTCATAATCGATAAAAGCCATGCACAATGGAAGTTCATATTCCCTCGCTCTTTCAATTAGTTCTCTCAGTACGTGGATATGATCTATTGTGCTGTAGCCACTCCTGAATCCAGCTTGTTCTCTCGGTTGAGCCATGTCCAGTGTTACCTTCAAGCGGTGTGAAAGAACTTTAGTGAAGATTTTATAAACCACTGATAGGAGGCTGATAGGTCTGTAGTTCCTGAGATCCTCAATGTCACCTTTTTTATGTAGCAGGATCATTGTAGCATTGTTCCAATCCTCAGGAATTTTCCCTTCATTAAGGCATCGAGTGAAAATTTGGGCGAGTACTGTTTCAATTTCTCCACTTGCTTCTTGTATGATGTCTATAGTAATTCCATCTTCTCCTGGAGCTTTCCCCCGCTTCATGTTCTTGATTGCATGAGCAACTTCTGCTGGGAGGACTGGAAGAACTCTGGTACCTTTCATGATGTCTGGAGTACATGTATCATCCCTTTCATATAGTTTGGAGTAGAAATCTTTCACTCTTGTCAAAATTTCGCCTCTATTTCTTGTTATAGAACCATCTTCTTTTCTCAGAGCCATAATCTGTTTTCTTCCCTTACTGAGATGTCCCTTTGCTATCTTTAGGCTTTGGTTGTTTTCAATTGCTTTCCTCACTAGCTCACAGTTGAATTTCCTTACGTCTTCAGTGATACTTTTTCGTGCTGTCTTGCATAGCTCTATATATTCCACTTTGGAAGTCACATCTTCTTTAGTTGTCCTCATCTCTCTTCTTTTTTGCATCAACATTTTGGTTTTTCCTGATAATTTGTTTACATGCAACTTGTTCTTAGACCCAGCTAATTTTGTTGCTGTTTCCATAAGAGCTTTGGTTACTTTTCTGTTAACTTCAGAAATATCCACTTCTTCCGATGTTAGGCCTTCTAAAGCAGAGAATCTGTTCTTCAGTTCCAACTTGAAAGTATTATGGTGTTTTTTAAGGTTGGTTATGTCAATACATTTTGTTTGTCTTATGAGCTTGCCACGTTCCAGTTTAGTGTTGAGGTGCATCTTACATCTCACCAATCTATGGTCACTACCTGTGTTGAACTTGTTTAGCACACTGCAGTCTTCGATGACGAATTTTTTGTTACACATAATAAAATCAATTTCACTTGTCGTCCCAATTGGATGTCTCCATGTCCATTTCCTGTGTGGCTTTTTCTTGAAAAAGGAGTTCAAGATGAAAAATCCTTCTGCCTCTGCAAACTCAACGAGAGTATTTCCACGCTGGTTTCTGTTGCCGTGACCGAATTTACCTACTGAAGTTTCATTCTGTTGCTGTTGCCCTATTTTTGCATTGAAATCTCCCATAATTATCTTCAAGTGCTGCTTACCTTTATTATTTAGATGACGAATTTCCTCATAAAATTCTTCAATTTCTTCTTCAGGATGACTTGTGGTGGGTGCATAAGTTTGAATAATCTGAGCCTGGTATCTTCTCGATAGTTGGATAACGAGTCGTGCAGCTCTGTCAGAGGAACTTTCAACTTCTACCACTTTATCCTTCAGTTTCTTGTTTATTATAAATCCAACACCACTAGTTCTGCCAGTATCTGTCCCACGATAATAGAAGAGATATCCACTTTTCAGTTCAATGAGATCTTCTCCTTTTCTCCTTACCTCACTCAGCCCGACGATGTCCCACTTGATCCTTTGTAGTTCCTCTTCCAATTCAAGAAGCCTTGAATCAGAAGATAGGGAGCGTCCGTTGTAGGTAGCCAAGGTCAGCATCAAATGGCAGCTCTAGTCCGGTCCTCCGGGGATTCTTAGCACCCTCTGCCTTCATGTCGCACTGGCCGCTGCCTTGGCCAGGTACATTCCAGCTGCCGGAGACTGAGGGCCAAGATTTAAGTTGTAGAGTCATTTTGGAGGTGTTTGGCCATAACTCACCACGCTGGCCAAGCGGGTTGGTGAGTGTGGGATAGCATTTCCTCTGATCCCGATGGTATAGTTATACCGCTGTTTGCGGTCGTCAGAGCCCCTTTAGTGGGAACAGGATGCACCACGAGAAGGCGGGGTTGACATTTGTCAAGGAGAGGCTGTGATGTTACGCATCACCTGACCTTACATCCCCAAATTGTATATGACATCATAAATGGTGTTTACAGTCACGTGTTTTGGTTAGATGCTTAAAAAATTGTTATTCGGTCACCAAGAAGCTGACAAAATACACATAGCGCCGTGGATTGTTGGCCATCGTGGTGTAAGGCTAACACGCTCGGCAAGAAATCGAGATAGCGGGATTCAATTCCCCGGTGGTGACCGAATAACAAATTTTAGAATGCTGTGTTGCTAAAACGTGGAAATAGCGATGCCTTTGTTTATTAACTGGTGTCACGTATTCGGAAGATTTGAACTTACAAAAATCCATCGCATTTTAAAATCATACATTTCACGACAATTTTAAAGCGAAAAAAATACCAAGGTATTTCTGAACTTGAGGAGAAAAAACATTGCATGTATGAAGGACACATTTCTGTAGAAACTGCCCATATTTTTGTTTCTTACATGTCAAAAAGAATTACTGCATAAGTTTTTTTACATAATAAACAGTACAAGACGTATTTTACATACATTGACTAGAATTTCGTATACCTACTTAAGCTTTTTTTCTTATTTTTTATCCCTTTTCTTTGCTTTGAATTTTTTCATATAATCTTTACATCCGTTTTTCGTTTCTTTTTACCTTTTCCATTTTTTTCTAATTTTAAGATCACGTCTTCCCTGCTCTCCACATAAATATATAAGGAAGGAGGGAGCTTCTGCTGACATGTCCATATGAAAGATTTAATACAAATCTAACTTGTCATATTATAGTGTAAGGGGCAGTATAGTATTATACCTTCTCTACCGCAATTGGTAATCCCATGAACTATCTAGCAAGATATTCATGGGAACTTTCCAGATTCCATTATACCTTTTCTTTGTGGGTAGGAGATATTATTACAAATACAATAAGCAAGATGTATTTACGATTTACCAAAAACAGTTCATCACATTCAGAAATTAAGAAGCACATTATATCTTTTTACAACAGTTCATACGTTTTAAGTACTATTGACAGAAATTTCTACATATTTTTAGCTATGCACAAATGACATCACGAAACGGTATTTTCATGGGATTTTACGCAAAAAGATTTTTGCCGATTTTACGCAAAAGATTTTGGCCGTGTTTTATCAGGATATTGTTGCTGTTACCTTCATAGTAAAAAGAATTACACTTTCATGTACAGCAATTACTCCTATGAAATCCACCTAATGCAACTAAGACTTTCAAAGAACAATTCACTCGCCTACTAATTTCGCCATCCAATTTGTTCTGTCTGTTAAACTTACTTCCTAAATATACAAATTCATTCAGCTAGCCAATCTCTGCTTGTGCACTGGACATATAACTTATACTCGCGTAGGTGGGGTGGAGAGGGTTTGTGGCAAAACACGCCCTGATCATGTGAGTATTAAAGGTGTTTTGTAGATATGTAATGTGAGGCAAAATATTGATAGAGACATATTTTCAGGTGGTTTTGCCAAGTTGACAGAATGAGTGACCAGGTGCTAGATAAAAGTATTTTTTCAGCTCAAGGGGCTGGAAAATAAGGTAAAGGAAGGCCAAGAAAATCATAGGAGGAAGAGATTCAGGAATGTTGGCTTTAGAAAAGATTATGACTATGAAGTTCAAAAGTACTTGTGTGCTATGTGTGATGAATGCGATGAAGTTCGAGCTGGGTGCAAATATTGTTGTAAATGGAGAAATTTGAATTATCAACAGTAAGTAAATTAAAGTTCCATCAATTAAACGTTTTTTTGACGAAATAACCTCTGAATCTCAGAGAACAGCTTACTGGTATGTACGTAAAATTAGTTTTCCTGATCTCTGCTTTATTTAAAAGCAACCACTCCAAACGGGTTACCCATAACATACGAGGAGCATTACATTTTCTTAAAGCATTAAGACCAGCAGATGTTTTACGCAACAGATATTAATGAATTTTTCTGCTGCCCTTCTGCGTGATAACGTGCGTAAAAATGCTTCGATTGCAAAAAAATACAATACGTTGTTCCGTAACGGCTGGGGAAGCAGTTCCTCCCAAAATGTTTTTTGTCAGCAATTACGGGCAGTGCGCATGCGTGAGATTCTTTAGCCATGATTTTCGCCCGATAACTTCCGTGAAAATTGCCCGATTAAGCTGGGAATTTTAATTCTAAAACGGTTGATGTGTGGTAGCTCTTGACAATAGAAATACGTAACACCTGTAAAAAGGGATTTAATTTTGATATATGTGAACCTCAAACGTTATATCACAGTTTAGTCCCCTCACAACCAAGTAATTTTCCTATGATTTCTGGTATGTTGGAAAGCGTATCATAATCAATGCATTGCATGATTTTACTAACTTCTGACTTTTGTGGGAAACGCAGCGGAATCCGCTGTCTTACATGCCATAACGACTCGGTTCCGCAGATCCCGAAAGAATTTTGATGTTCTATCAGTTAAGCTCTCATTTTTCCCCCCAGCGCTGCAGGGTGGGTAGGAACGGATATACAACAAGTAATAACCGGCACATAAGGATAGAAATGTGACTGTATTTTTTTAGGAGTGATTGTTTTGTAATTTTACAAGTTAACAGTGAGTGATACAGAAGCGGATAAGCATCTGGAAGTGGGTAGGTTGTTGTTGACCTCTTATATACAGGGTGCATAGCAAAGTCCCTTTAGCCTGGAATAACTTGCGAACGGAGAGAGGTACAATAATGCAAGTGAGATAACGGTATACTAAAGCGACTAAGCCGGATCGAATATAATCAATAGCAGTGCCCCTAGTGGCGAAAGCGGAAGTTATCCGTTTCAAAGTCCAGAACGAAAAGAGATAGAGCAAACTTTCCAAATACAAAGTTGTAGAGCATCAATTAATTAGTACAAAACGACATTTGTTTCATACGGATAAGATAAATTGTCGCCTAAGCACCCTAATATGTCGGAAATCGATGCGCGACCTTTTGTGTGAACATTTGAAAGGAACAGCCATAGGTATGAGCAAATACACACAATTTATTGCATAAATGCTTACTTATGTCAATGATGACGTCAGACAAAACAAAAACAAAAAAGGCAAACTAGCGCACAGTGATAAAAGTTAATGTCGAGTATGTTGGAAGAGTTCGCCATTGCCCATGGTACACATTTGTATTCGTAAAAGTAACTGTGCATGCACATTCATCAGCATGGGAGGTGTCACACTATTGCAAGCTTCTGTAACACGACGACGTAGATGCAGCAGACTTGTAGGCGCTGCTGCATACACCTGATTTTTTACGTAACACCAGAAATCCAAGCTCGCCATTATCACACAGCGTACGTAGACATAAGCTTCTGATCAGGGTACATTCTGCTACTGGTTTTTATATCGTGGGTACGGTACAACGTCACAATCTGCATTTGCAAACGGCTACATTTGCGAAATGTGAATATGCAGATTCTAATCGTCGCGCATCGATTTTGGACATCGTAGCGTATTCAGGCGACAATTTATCTTATCCGTGTGAAACATATGTGGTTGTGTACTAATTAATTGATGCTCTACAACTTTGTAATTGGAAATTTTGATCTATCTGTTTTCGTTGTCGATTTCCAATCGCTAACTTCCGTATTTCGCCACTAGGGGCGCTGCTATTGGTTGCATTACATTGGACGTAGTCGCTTTACTATACCGTTATCTTGCCTGCATAAGTGTACCTCTCTCGGTTCGCAAGATATTCCAGGCTAAAGGGACATTCCTATGCACCATATTTATACACCACTCATTTCATCAGTCAATGGCAAGCATGTAAAGGAAGAAGGAGACTGTGATCTAACATTGCCGTACTGTCAATGTACTTCCTCTGCGCAATTAACACAGGTCCTAAACTTTGCTACCGCGATTGGACTTTAGAGGGCTAAGAAATTCGTTTCGTTCAATGTTCTGTATTTAGAAACATGAACATCTCAGCACTATCTTGTTTTTGTACATCTCATCTTTGTGTTCAAGCATGTCAAATCAAAGGTTAGCAATATATAAAATTGATCGCTCAGGTTTATTCTCTATGAAACTTTCCCTGTTAAAACCCCCGCACGGGGATAACTGGTTTTCCAGTTATTTGGGGAGCTGCGCCCCAACGGCCCGAGCTGACCTTGTGACTGGTCAACATCTGATGTCATGCCACAGCTTGTTTTTTTCTTATTTTGGTGCTGTTGGTGTTTGCAGGGACGGCTGTTCATCCAGCTGTTGGGGAGTCGCGGCCCCACGATCCCGAGCTGGTCTTGTGTCTCGCTTTTTTGTTTTTATTTATTTTCTCCACTGGCTAGTTGCCCGTGTTGTATACTCTACCTAATCGCTACCACGTTATGTACTAACACCCCAGTCTTGTGGTTTTTTTACCCTCCACCACTAACTGTATTATATTAACCGCTCAGTTCGTAGGTTGCTGAGATTCCGTTTAGGTTCCCTGCCAGGATTTGTCTTCTTTGGATTTCTTTTTTTTTCCTTTTAGCTGGTTTGGGTGCTAGACCTACCTGCATGTTTGCCGCGTGCGGAGACCCGTGAGGCGGAAATGGGATGTCTGGCGGCTGAGGTCGCAGGAGAGCGGTTAAGTGCCTCCTGTGTACCAACACTCCTCTTCGACCCCGGCTTCGCTGTAAACGGGAGGCTAGAGCCTAACCCACCTCTAGTCAGAAGTCTTGTACCAAGTTGTGTGCAGGGCTTTTGCGGCTTTTTGTCGTATTGCACGGCAGGGTGAGCCCGGGGGCTGTGGGATCATGCCAAAGGCGTTGGCATGACGGTACCCGGAGGCCGAAGTGTCCGCCGAGTGCGTGTGATCACAGCCAACGGACTATATTGGCAACTAAGCTCTAGAACTGTGTCTTGCGTCATGTGTTTGGCTTGCGGACCTCCAGTTCTTCCCTGTTGGGCTCGATTGTGGGCGGAGTACGTTGCAGATGAATTCTTTCTTACTCCCATGGGGAAACATAAACCCTCCTCAAAATTTAAAAAAACAACAGGATATGATGGTTGATCAGGCGCCAAATTTGCCTCAACCACCTCCCACACATAACACACTGAAGAGAACTTTCGTTGAAAAACGACATCACCGCGACGTATCTTTAGATCCAGGTGTTGAGCCGTCAGCTCAGAAACGTCGCATTACTCTTGCAGATCCGATACCTCAAGCTACTTTTCTCGTCATTTCTTCTACTGACCGGATGTTGAAACTTTCCTCAAAGTCTCCTTTTTTCATCTCGAAGGCACTTGCGGGTTTTGTTGGCTCTTTGAAGTCAGTGAAGAAGCTACGCTCTGGAGACCTGCTTGTGGAAACTTGCACTCTCTCTAAGAGCAAATCTCTTCTGCAGTTGACCAGACTTCAGGATATTCCAGTTCAAGTGACGGCACATCCGTATCTCAACACCTCCAAGGGAGTCATTTCTGAGCCCGACTTGTTGGTCTGCGATGAAGATGAACTTGTGTGTGAACTTGCTGATCAGGGTGTCATAGCTGCCAGACGCATGACTTTCAGGCGCGATGGCGCGCTGATCAAATCACGAAATGTTATTTTGACTTTTAACAGCCCGAAGGTACCTCCTGAACTAAAAGCTGGTTACTTGTTATGTGCAGTTCGTCCTTATATACCAAATCCTCTACGCTGTTTCAAGTGCCAGAGGTATGGACATTCCCAGCGGTCCTGTAACAGTGCTGCGAGGTGCGCCAATTGTGGATCCCGAGACCACGAAGGGACTGGATGCACTTCAGAGCCCTGCTGTGTAAACTGTGGTGACTCCCACGCTGCTTATGCCCGGTCCTGTTCGAAGTGGAACGACGAGAAGGCGATCCAGCGCCTCAAGACCCTGGAGGGCCTCTCGTACCCTGCTGCTAAGGCCAAGTTGGGTATTCCCAACAACCGACAGCGTACTTTTGCCGCAGTGGTTCAGTCTCTGCCGCAACCTGTGCAGTCCTTTGTTCCGCGCCCTGTAGCTCTCGCCGCACTTGCCAAGCGATCTACAGTTGAACAAGCGACACAGGTGGATTTCACCGAGCTCCAGCTTATTCGACCATCTGAGTCTGCGCCTTCTCTTTTGAAGACTACCGACTCTTCCGGTTCCCAGCAGACAGCCTGCACGTGCGGAAGACCCGGCCCTCAATCCGCAAAGGTGTGCCGTGTCCATCCACCTGCCGCGGTCCACCTGACCAACATTGCAACTGTCTCGGACTCAGCGAGGTCCCCACCCTCACCCAACATTATAGAGGAACATCGGGGGAGGAGAGTGACAGTTCGTCCCCAGCCTCACCTAACATTGCAGAGGAACATGAGGGGAGGATAGTGACAGTTCGTCCTCGCCCTCGGCCAGCATTATCTTGGAGTGTGTGGGGGAGGAGAGTGACTCATCCTTTGTGTAGTTGTGTTCGATTTCGTCATGTGTTTTATCATTCTCATTCCTCAGTTTTACTTAATCGGCTTGTTTCTCACCATTGTACCATGTTTTTCATACTGTTTGTTTCATTGTCTTTTTTGGCCCTTCCTTTGTACTCATGGTTCGGTTTTACTTGGTCAGCCAGATTTTGCGATTTATGCCCTGTTTTTGTTTGTCTTGTGTCTGGCGCTCTTTGGCCAACCATGGCCCTTGCGCCATTAAAATCTAATAACCAACCAACCAACCAACCAACCAACCCTGTTAAAACATCGTTCGAATCTGAATTGCTTATTATATCGGTTCCGACTTGACGCCAAACATCTCCAGGAAATATAACATTGGGAACATATCTAACATCTTGCGGGTTCAAGAAGCGTATTTGCTCCAGCTTGGTTCGTCTGTCTGTCTGTCCGTCCGCACAATAACTCGTGTAAAAGTATTCGATTCCAATAAAATTTTAGCATTTTGTAGGGGACCACCTGGGGAAGAACCCTATTGAAAATGGACGGAATTGTGTCAAAGGTCAGTACATAGCAGCGGGATCCATTGCCCTCATACGTCATAACTTGCGTAAAATTGGTCCGACTTCGATCAAAGTTTAATATGAAGAAGCTGACTACCAGAGGACGAACCCTATCGAAAATGGGAAAAATAGGGTCAAAGGTGAGGACATAAGAACGGGATCTATTCCATTGCCCTTATGCGTCATAACTTACGTAAAAATGCTTAGATTGCGACAAAACTTTAGTACGTTGTTCCGGAGGTATCATGAACCAATTCTCTTGAATATCATCGACATGGGGTCAAAGGTCGGGACACAGGAGCGAGATTTATTGCACAGCCATTATCCTCGTAACTCAAGTAATGATTTCTGGTTCGTTGGAAAGTGTATCATAATCAATGAACTGCATTATTTTACTAATTTGTTAGGAAAATGTTCTGAGAAATTTCTAGAGAATGCCTGAAAACAAAGAAATTGAAAATGAAAAAAAAATCAGCCAGCTAATATAAGTACAAATAAAGCCAGATTTCTGTTTTTTTACGTTTTCCAAGCGTAGGTTGAAGAAGTGTATTTGCTCCAACTTTGTCTGTCCGTCCGCACAATAACTCGCGTAAAAATGGTTCGATTTTGATCAAACGTTTCGTATATGGTAGGGAACAACCTGGGGTGAAACCCTATTCACAACTGGAGAAATGGGATCAAAGATCAGGACATAGGAGCGGGATCCATTCCATCGCCATTATGCGCCATAACTTACGTAAAATGCTTCGATTGCAACAAACCTACATCCTGTTGTTCTGGAGGTATACCGAACTGGTTCTGTTGAATAGAATCGAAATGGGGTCAGAGGTGAGGACTGTGGACCGGGGATTTTTGAGTACTATTTTTTGGTATGTTGGAAGGCGTATCATAATAAATTAATTGCATGATTTTACTAACATTTTAAGTAAAGCTGCAGCTATTTGAAACTAAACCTTAGCGTTTTTGTGTAATAGAAAAATTCATTAATTTACGATTTTGGATCCGTGTGTGCATACAAGGTAATGCAGAAGTAATTGATTAATCTGTAATGAATGGAATGTTTTAAGTCACAGCATTATAATTCTAATTAATTCTTTACATAATTGACTGAATAATTATCGCCTTCGAACCTTACATTACTACCGCATAATACCAGAACTCCGAAACTTCACACTTATAACTACCTATTAAAAGGCGAGAAATTACAATCATCTGGGATTAAAAAACAGAAAGAATTGCAAAATTGAATACATAAAATAAAATTTACTGATAATTAACTGAAAGCTTTGTTAACTAACTTGTGGCTCTAAAGATTGTATTTTTAAATATGTATTAAAATACATTTGAACCGCAATCCTTTTCAAGTATTATGTGAAAAGAATTAAACCTGAGACATGCTTTTTAACAAGAGTGACAATTTTATATTATTAAATACCTGATTGTTGATATTTGTGAATAATTTCGAAAAAATGAAATGTTCTCTACAATTCCTACCGTCAAATATTCCCTGCTCTTTCTACTCTCAAGAAAATGTTATCGTTACTTTATATGTTCATTGCTTACAGTAACTGGGTGTTTTAGAAAATGAAAACAAAAATAAAATAAGCAAGTAGCAAGATTTTTCTGCCCACGCGAATGTACGAAGGGTGGTTAAGAAGTATCCAGAATACTTATGTACAGTAAGTTCGAAATCGCGCGTCACAGTAGAAAGACCTTTGGCACAGGTTCACCTTGAAACTTACTATGCATGTGCCTTGAGTCACTTCCCACTGCTCGTATGTTTTTTTTTACAGTAGTGATTTGTTCTTACGGGTGTGAAGTGGTTCATCGCATTTATCACTTCATTAAACATTGATCAACTACTTTGCAACGGATTTTGTCAAAATCTTGTCGAAGCTTGCAAAGACATATATTTAAATTTAAAAAAGTCTATGGGGTCGATTTTATGAGCCTTGCATAGGTTTATGAGGAGTATAAACGTTTTAAAGATGCTCGTGAAAGTGTTGAGAGTGATGAAGGATCTGGAATGCGCGCAACCAACAAAAGTGGAAACAATGTGGAATTTGTGCGCCCAACTGTGTAGAAAATCCTCCGAATCACAATTCGCAATTTATCTAAAGAGATCTGCATTTGTTTCGCTTCATTTCAACCGATTCTTAAGGACGACTTGGGAATGAAACGTGTCATAGTCAAATTTGTGTCAAAATTGCTCGCAGCTGATCTAACACATGCCTGCTTTTCAGCTATTAGTGATCGGTTTGAATCCATCGAAAACGATGAAACTTTTTAAAAACCATCGTAACTGGTGATGAACCGTGTGTTTATGGTATGACAACGAAGATAAGGTCCAGTATTCACAATGGAAGATTCCAAACTCTTCCAGACCGAAAAATGCATGAAAGAGCAGCAGCAATGTGTCATGGCGAAAATTTTAACCGCTGGTGAATTTCAGAAAGACCTGATCAATCTTTCTGTTGGTTTATCAGGGATTAATTAATGCAAAATTTTCTCCCATGACATACGTTAGAAGAAAATTCCTGGTTGAAAGGCAGGGGAATTCGTGCGCAAAATTCGCTTGTCTTAATCACAACCAGGAAAACAAAATTTCATGTTGAAGAAAAAAAGAAAAAGAGAATAATATTTGATTTAACCGACTTTGGGGTTTTGGAAATAATCATTTTATCTGTTCTTTTATCGCGATAGGAAAAGGCGAGTAGGTGTGCAGCTCAGAGAATCAAAATTAATTTTGCTTTAACATCACGGAATGAGAAAAAAAGCGTTTCTGAAAAAAAAAACAGTGGTGAGAAAAGGAAATCTTCTTTCAGATCGGCCATTTTAAGGGTCCGGTAGAAGTCGCTCAAAAATGTTGCAGTAATGCCTTCTTGGGTTGGCGTTGTTCTATTTCTGGGACAAGGTCACAGCCGCACATAGGAAGTTACTTGGTACCTACGTGTGAAGGTCAAGAGTTCCTCTCCCCCTTGCCTGAGAATGCCATGTGCCTGGTTAAAATTTTTTTCTCGTTGAGAGTGCGGGACGCTGCAACGATGCTTACGTGTGAAGGTCAGGGTTCACTCTCCAGGAGTGGGAGAGAAATTCCGTTTTGGGGAAATGCTGTTGCCATGCAGAGGTCCGCCAATGAGAGGTCAGCAGTCTCAAACATCACCGAGTGCTTTAGTAAAATTGTGACACTCTGGCTCTGGTCTTTGCATTTTAAACCGTTGACGATGTAGAACGCCGATAAAGAGGCATCCTGCCGGCCGGGAACTTTGCCCTGGCAAGAAAAATGGCGGGGAGGCGACAGGATAAGACGATGTCGTTCGTGGAGAGGGCTTAGCAAAAAAGGGACATGTCTTCTCTCTTATTGATATCCCGGAAAGAGAGGGCCCAACACATCTTACAGCTTCTGCATTCTGTTGCTACTCCCAAAAAGAGGCCTGCTTCAAAGGCCGGAGGAAAGAAGCCAAAAAAAAAAAAAAAACAGTTCCATCTCATCCCAAAGTTTCGGAAATGGTTACCTCGGCTATTACCAGTTTAAAGGAACGGGGAGGCTCTTCCCTGCAGGCCATCAAGAAGCACATTGCTGCTAATCACAAGATTGATATTGAGCGGCTCTTCCCTTTCATCAAAAGGTACCTCAAGTCTGCAGCTGCCAGCGATGCCCTTGTTCAAGGTAAAGGTGCCCACTGGGTCAACAGAGAAAAAAAAAGAAGACATGGAAGACGAACTGCAGAGACTTTGGTTGTTCCTGGGCCATGAACTCGGGAGGGAACTGAGTTGTGAGAAAAAAAAGAAAAAGAAGGGGGAACGCCAGCTCAAAGGTAATGTTTTAGTTCATATCTTTTAGTATTGATACCTAAAAGCCCACGCAAATACCTGAGCTTCGAGCTGAGCATAAAAAACCCCCAAGGTTTTTTGTTTGTGGCCTCTGATTGTGGCTGAGTTGTCGTTCAGTTTTCAAAAATAAAAGTTATTAGTTCCTCAGTTATGAGTTCAGAAAGAAGGGAAAAAAAGAAAAGGGAGTTGAAAATGCTTTCATTTATGTTTTTTTTTTGTTGTTGTAATGTCTGGTATTTTAGCAACTCCCCAAAACTGTAAATTTTAATGTATCCGAGAGAGTTGGCTTAATGTTTGAGCACAGTGAATTTCGGTGCATCGATTATAGTTTAGTTGGGCATGTGAAAATTGAAAAGCAGTATTATTGGGATTCCCTGTGTGATAAAACAATTGTACACATTTTTCTCTAGCCTTTTACAGCGTTGAGTTTTTTTTCTGAGTGAAGATAAGTATGGGATGATTTATATTGGGATTTTGGGAGCATATGTATAGTGTGATGAAATTGGAAACCTAAAGTGCTGTTTACATTCTTGGAGTGTTGAGTGTCGAAATTAAGATTGTTGGTGTGTTATTTTGAGGACCAGTATTTTTAATGCTCCAGATGAGTGTTAATCTCCCATTTGAAAGGGGTGATCTTAGGGCAAGCCTGACAACTTGTGCTAAGGCAGAGGTCTCTGAGTAGGGAATTTTCACCAGGATGCGATATGTGCAAAATAGAAGTTAAGGTGTTTGGGTTCTCAAGTTTAGTATTTTACAAAAAGAATGAACATCGTGGGTTGAGAAGACACACTTTTGCTCACCAGTTCCAGTATTATTTGTTCTTTTCTTTGGCCCAAATTTTCTTGTTTTTACTAAAAGGTTAAGAGTCTAAATGTAATTTTAATTTTCAATAAGGTGAAAATATTTAGTAGGTTATGTAAATGGTCAGTGTTATTGTCTGCAGTGCGACCTGCTCAGTGCCATGGTACAGAAGAATTTTCTTGCTTTGTGATTTTTCCTGGGATATATGTGGATATTGTGATTTTCGATTTCTTGGGATATATAGAGATAAGTGATTTTTCCTGGCATACATGTGGATATTGTGATTTTGGATTTCTTGGGATATGTAGAGATAAGTGATTTTTTTCCTGGGATATATGTGGATATGGTGATTTTGGATTTCCTAGGATATATGTGGATAGATAAGTGATTTTTCCTGGGATTTTAATGTAGTGTGAGATAAGTGATTTTTCCTATGATATATGTGGATAGGGTGATTTTGGATTTCCTGGGATATATAGAGATAAGTGATTTTTCCTGGGATACATGTGGATATTGTGATTTTGGATTTCTTGGGATATGTGGAGATAAGTGATTTTTTCCTGGGATATATGTGGATATGGTGATTTTGGATTTCCTAGGATATATGTGGATAGATAAGTGATTTTTCCTGGGATATAGTTGTGTTAGTTCTGGGCCGGATGCGCTTGGAGTATTTTGGGTTGAAGTACGACAGGCTCTTGCAGGCGTGGTTGATCAAGGTGGGATTGTGCATTGGTTCGAAAAGGGGGAGCCTTGCGGACGTGGTTTTTTGGGGAAAACGTGTCTTCAAACCCCCCAGTAGTTTCGCTGCCCACGGAGATATGTACTGAGAGCGAGGGTCGGTCGGGCGTTGCTTCAATGGATGTTGCGAGATCATGTTAGAGGAAATTCTGTACCTGATGATGTGTCGCACTTAGGGATTTTTTCCTTTCCCTTTGCCTAGGCTGAAATTGGATTCACGACCCAATTTCACGCCTTCAGCCTGACTAGTATTTTCTTCCTGTGTTGGTTCTCAAAACCCAGGGTAGTGTCTGAACTGAGAGTATTTGCCTCACCGCTACCTCAGTAATTCACTGCAGATGTTAAATTTAAGTTTTGTTTGGTGTGACTTAAAGTATCTAAATTAATTTGTTTATGATATGCTGTAGTGCTAGGGATGTAAATTCTAAATTCTGGTTGTTGGTGTTAGTGAACATGATATTTAGTTTGGAGATTTAGTTAATTGGTATTTTGAGCTTTTGTTTACAGTATAGAGTTATTAAGTATGTTGAGCTATTATTTGAAGTGCAGAGTAATGTAATTTTTATGAGCAAGCTAGTGCAAGAAGATTGATTGAATTTCTGAATTATGTTGTTGATGTTATGAAGAGTGATAATTCTTAAGTTAGTTAGGGAGGTTTCGTTATAAGTGAAGTAGGTTCATTCAGTGTAGTTTCTATAGGTTATGTAATGTTAATTAATGCTTATGCTCAGCGCAAATTCTGTTTTGAGGATAATTTACTTGGTTTGTTTACTTGCAGATAGTAGATTTGGTTAATGCATAATTTGTGGCTCTTATTATAACTGTAAATTTAATTGAAGTCTTTGAAGCTGGTTTGGGAAGATTGCAGAGTTTGCTAAGGTTGTTCAGGTGCTGTAAATTTAAATCAATAAGTGCAAAATTGTAAATTTGTCATTGAGCTAATTCGGTGAGGGAGAAGAGAGTACGTTTCAAAAGAACAGAACTTGTCCACCTTGTGGAATTAAAAAGAATCCAGTATTTTTTTTTTTTTGTGTGTGCAAATTATGTGAGTCGTAGTATAATTTTGGAGGCATAAAGTCAATGCCTGGTGTTCAAATCAACTGTGCTGAAATATGTCAAGTTGGGCTGTTCATAAGGCCAGTGGCCAAATAGAAAAACAAAATTTGTGATTCTGTTTTTATACTGATGTGTGTAAGCAAACAAGAAAAAAAGAAATACCATCTGATTGTCCACTAAATTACCTTGTTAAGTTTTTAAAGAAAAAAATAAATATAGGCAGTAGCCTTTCAAAAAAATCCAAAATTAGTGCAGTGTGAAACATTTTGTGTGCTGTTGTCTTCCATGTCTTGGTCCCATGTATTCACCTTAGCTTGACTAAGGCTATCGATCCGAATCCTGGTATTATAAGGTATTTCATAACTCCAATTTTTGTCCTGTCCTTTTAAATTGACTTTCACTGCCTCCACAAGTTGTTATTGAACGAGTACGTCTTATCTTATGACTTATAGTGACACATTTTCATATACATGCAACAATATTCACTTATTTTTGCACTTTCAGATGACTCAAATCTGCGTGAACACAAACAACGCAAACTTTTCAATAACTTCTTGTGGAATGTAAATTTTTAGATGCATTTTTGTTTAGGATGTTCATGGCCTTTTAATACTTAGAAAATATTTTTGTTTCGAAATGCATCTACCCATCTCCCAAAGTTAAATTTTAGTCTAAATTCAAAATTTCCCTTCAGGTTTACTTTTGGCTATCTATTATAAATAACTTTATATAACGTGGCTGAGATATCCGCCACAACAAATGTCAAGACAAAGCTGACGGCTCTCTTCAGTCATGAGGAAATTATTAATACTGAATACGCTCCATCAGGTTAGGCAATCAACAAGAATTTGTATTGTTAGGTTTTGCGGTGTCTGAAGGTCATAGGTCGTATCAAAATGCCGGCACTGCATCAGATTGGTGAGTAGTATTTGCACTACAACAACACTCATGCTCACGCATCGCAGCTTATCCAGCAATTTCCTGCTACACACCTCATTGCGCAGGTCCGACAGCCACACCATTCGCGAGATATGTCTCCGTGAGAGTTTTTTCTGAATAAAAATATTAAATACCACTTCAACGGAACATATTTTAACATATTGAGGAAATACAACAGAATGCGACGAAACAGCTGTTCGATATTTCAGAAATTAACTCCAAATGATGATTGGAGCCGTGGAAATAGCGTTCAAATGGCTTCTGGCAGAGACCACGTAGAAGGCAAGTAAGATTCAAATATGTAAATTTGGTACTTTTCTTTAACAAATCCAGTCTGGATACCTTTTAATTTCACCTTATAGTGGTTGGACGAAACAGAAATTCGGCTTCAGTACTTGTGCTTCTACTTTTTTAATCCTGATTTTTACCGTGGCAAGAAATTCACTAATATTTTTAGCAGTAATAGAACTATTTATTTTACGTCAACTTGTTCTTCTTTCACCAAATACAAAGAACATATTGTACTAAATTAATGCTAATAGTTGTTCAACGCCGAAACTGCAATACATTATTGAAAAGGCAAAATAATATATATTTTCAACCATTAGGGGTTTATTTTTTTGTTTCCTTCCTGAAAGTTAGTATCACTCGGACTTGAAAGAGCAACACGTTGGGGAGCGAAATCACAGCAATATCAGTTGGGTTTACAACAAATATCGACGGATTTTATACCGTAGCTTTAAATGCTTTATTTTTCATACAATGAAAAATGAAAAAAATGTCTCTTTACCAGTGTTCTGCGGATGAAGAAAGATTCAAACAACGTTTACCATTTTACTCGACATAATCCAAATAGCTTGAAATTCAACTTCTCTAATAGGTCATTAATACCAAGTGAGGGAACATACAATCCTAACTCGTTACATATCAATTCTCATTTCAAGAATGAAATAGTTTTTGGTCTTTGAAGCTTACAAATTGGGTGATATAAGTATGTAATTTCAGGAAAATCGTTCAAGCAAACTTAGGGTTTTTCTGTTTTACCGGAAAATGGTTACCAAAGCAGAGTCACTATCTTTAACCCTTTGGAACGAATTAACTCGGCGTTGACAAAAGGAGGTGAAATCAGCTCAAACGAATATTGTTCGAAAGCTGGTCGCAAGCGGCTGTAACGAGTGAACCTGCATAACAGGAATATTTCTTCCCCTTCAGGTTTGTTATAGAATGTGTTAATTTACAGGGATGTTTGTTACAACTTCTTTCTGAGTGATTACAAGAAAAGGGGATATAACAATAGAAGATCGCCTAATAAAGGAGAGAAGTGATGTTTGTATCACTGGTTTGTATTCAGTGCCACGATGTTCGTCTCAGGGAGACCAACCATTGCTCATCATCTCTTGGATCATGAAGCAGATAATAAAAACTAGTAGCGAGCGTTTTTTTAAACTTGAGGCCCATTAAACTGGGGCAACATAGAATGGTTAACAGCCCCCATATAATTGACATTGCTTTTACATTATTATATGAACCTTATTCCCAAATAATAAACCATAATTTCATGTTTGTATTACAATGTTGCAACGAGATATACATTACCAGAAAGTGATAAATGAACACCATTAAAAATTGATCTGCATATTTGAGATTTATGTCGTAGCAGCAACTGGTTAAGAAAAGAAAGTGGTAACACTTGTAAAGTTATTCGATGTTTATTTTACCATTTAATGCTCATTATTTTGTACAGAAGGCACATTTTAATAAGGTGTTTCACCTCCTTCAGCAGCAATACAAGCTTCCAATGTGGGAGGCGATCTGTAGGATAATATTCCATGGGCTTTCAACTTGGGCACCTAATCCTAATCTAGAGATGGTCGCTGCCCTGCCGATGTCTGCGCAAGTCTTTGCCTGATCCAGTCCCAGACATGCTCAATTGGAGATAAGTCCGGAGAGAGTGCTGTCCAAGGAAGTTGATGTACAGCCTGAAGAACATGTTGAGGTGCCTGAAGTGTGGGAGCGAGTTATCCTGCTGGAATATCGTGTTTGGATCGCACTCAAAAATGGCAGGACGACCGCCTGCACGATGTCGCTGACGTACGTGCCGCTCTTCAGTGCACGCCGTACAAACACCAGCCTCGTACGAGAGTGGTAGCTAATCGATGGAAGAAGCCTTTCACCTTGCCACCTTCGGACGCGTACACTACCGTCAGACGCTTTCAAGCAGAATCGGCTTTCATAATTGAAGATCAGAGACCGCCATTCTTTTCTCCGATGAACTCGTTCTTGACACCACAGAAAACGTGCTCGACGATGACCAAGGGTCAGTGGTAACCTTATCAGCGGCACGTGTGTCCGTAGTCCTTTTTTTGTTTGAGACTCTACATGTAAAATATGACATCCCACATGTTTCGTCTCGGATGTAGGGGCCTGTAAGAACGGACATATTAATTATGTTATAATATAATGAACTGGACATTATGTTACTTTTTCACAAAGAAAAGTAAAACAGTACAATGCATCAAAAGGCAATAGAAGGTTCAAGATTGGATTCCGTATCGTTCTGGTAAAAACCCTTGGTATGACAGAAGATCAAATTTGTGATGCTGTAGCCGTCCGCTATGCTAACACAGCCCTCTTGATAAGCCGATCGTCTCGTGTGTCGGTAATTATCTATTGCCCAGAACCACGTCTGCGAGTGTGCAAATGCTTCTCTGACCACACACGCTACCATCTTACCACGGCCGATGAATCTCTTCTAACACGGCCTGCAATTTGACAAAAGTACCAACCTTTTTCACACTGATTCACTATACGGCCTCGTTCGAGCTCCGATAACTGAACAAATGTTGCGCGCCTGCGTCGTCCTAGTATGAAAGCTTCTTCAACGAGCAGTGAACAACATGGCACCAGAAGAATGTTTTCATTCTGCAGGATCTGGTCATAAAGTACGCTCTGCGTACATGTGCATGTTGTCGTTCGCAATGGCGTCATTAGTAATTAACATATTATAACATGACGTTCGTACCGGCATTCCTTCCGAGTGTTATTTCATCACATTTAGGCAGTGTATTTACGAAAAATCATCATTGTTCAAGACGATTTCCATGTGGCGTAGTGTTGTACGTTAGATATTCTCATTCTGCTGTATATTTCTAATCATTTTATAATATAATTTCCTCACTCATTTCAGCAGACCATCCCAGGATTTCTTTTCTCCCGTTTTTATTTTTACTATGCCATTGAACTACTGACAAAATACACGGTCGAGTTACCTTATTGTGACCAACAGCTATTATCCAGAGTAACCGCCGTGTGCAGCGCGCACAGCAAGTAGACGATCTGGGAGTGACTCAATAAGGTGCTGGAAGGTGTTCGCAGGTATTATGAGCCATGCTGACTACAGTGGATCTAACAGCTGATGGAGGGTGCGTAGTGGAGGATCCATAGAGCGAACAACACGATCGAGGTGGTGCCACAGATGCTCAATTGGGTTTAAGTTTGGAGAATTAGGGTGCCAGGGACTTTGAATACTTCTTCGCGCTCTTCCAACCACTCTCGAACATTTCTGGCCGAGTGACATGTCGCATTGTCGTGCTCGGAGGTGCCATCCGTCCCAGAGAAGAAAATCAGCATGTAAGTTTGTACGTGGTCTGTAAGGATACATTCATAACGAATTCGGTCCATAGTACCTTCCGCAGGTATGAATGAATACAAAGAATGCCACGGAAACATTCCTGAGAACATGCCGCTGCCCCCACCAGTTCGTGTTCTGCAAGCAGTGGTTCAAGAGTGATTGTTCTCCTATGTTCCGCGCCTTATACGCCAACGTCCATCCGTTCGATGAAGCAGAAAACGTGACTCATCGGAGAAGGCAATCCTTTGCCGATCAGCGGAGGTCCAATTCCGACACCGCTGGGCAAATGTAAGCCATTTCTGACGATGCACCTTCGTTAGCATAGGTACAGTGACAATCCGTCTGCATCGGAGCCCCATACGCAGCAGTGTTCTCTGAACTGTCGTTTTAGACACGCTTCCGGTGGCCCTCTGGTGCATTCGGCCAATGCGTTGGCCCACTGTAACGTGTCGATTGACCCTCGCGACGGACATTCACATTTTACGTCAATGGAACGTGGTGCTCCACAGTTTCCACTTCGCTTATTCGCAATTGAGCCATTTCTCCAATCACGATACATGTTAACCACAGCAGCACGCGAACAGTTCACAAACTTCGTTGTTTCAGAAACAGTGCCACCCTTCGCCCGAAAGCCGATAATCATCCCTTTCTGCAAATCAGATAAATCGCTTCTTTTATCCATGACAGCAACGAGTGATATGTTTTCAGAACGCCTACAGCACGCCTTATATACCCTCCAAGCCAGGTAACGACACGTGCATTGTTTCGTTGGCTTCGCGCTGTTAACGTCGAAAGCAGGAGGTTCTCACAATAACATGATTCGACTGTATATATAGCTCACAAAATTCACCAATAAATAGGTTTTTATATACAAAATAAAGAGACATCGTTACTTGTACATATGGAATAATGTACTCCACAAATAAAGATTTAGATGCAACTCACTATTAGTGACACACCAAAGTCTCCAGAAATAAAGATTTAGGCACAGTCTTAATTGACAATTTTGTAGCAGCAGTTTGGCGTCCTAGGAAAATGATATATCGCATCCGCTGTAATAAGGGTTATTTATATTGAGTGTAGATACTAATTACCTTACGACAAGTAGAATATGAAGCCGAGAAAACTGAGATGCCTTCTAAAATAATTTAAGTACACTGCTGGCCACCCAAAATGCAACAACTAGAAGGAAGCATCCGATTGGCCTAAAATTCGCAGCATGCGTCGCCCGCGAGAGGACATGCAAACGATTAGCAATTCAGGACATAGGAAAATCATATGCTCTCGGCACGCCACCGAGAAGCTTTATAATAAGGTTGCACAGAAGACTGCGTGTAAGTAGTATAAGTGGGTTTTGCTGCCGGACCTGTGCGTGGAAAGCTTCCTAATGCCTCGTCGCAGAATGCAGCAGTCGCTCCAGCAAGTTTCGCAGTTCGACAGAGGACGAATAGCGGCTTATCGCGACAGCGGTTCATCGTACCGAGACATCAGCGCCCGTGTGAGACAACATCCAGCCACAGTGACGCAAGTATATATTCGGTGGGTGCAGGAGGGACCGACGTGAGCGATTGCCGCGACCGCGGCACACCACCAAACGAGAGGACGGGCTTGTTGTGCGCCGGGCATTGACGGTTAGTACCGCCAAATCATAAACCTTAGCGTAGGAATTAGGGTGTGTTCCGCAACAACCTGTGTCAGCACGTATCGTTCGACCTCGTCTGCAGGAGAGGGGACTTGTCGCACGGCACCCATTGCTCCGATTACCATTGATGTTACACCACCAGCGAGTGCGACGGCAGTGTGCGGTTGAACGCCACACATGGACTACGGAATGGCACGACATTGTCATCTCCGACGAATCCCGCTTCTGCCTGCAACACCACGATGATCGGATCCGCGTGTGGCGGCACCGCGGCGAGAGAATGTATGACGCCTGCATTATGCATCGCCATACCAGTCCGTCGCCTATCGTTATGGTTTGGGGCGCAATTGGATGTGACATCCGCACCCCGATGGTACGCATCCCGATACACTCAACAGCTACCACTACATCTCCGACGTTTTAGAGCCCGTGGTACTCCCTTACCTGCAGGACCAGCCATCGGCCACGTTTGAACAGCTGCCGTGGCACGCCTGTTTTCCCGATACGTCGCCCATCGGACACGTCTGGTCGCTGATCGGCAACCGAGTGGCCCGGCTGGCACCACCCGCGGCTACGCCTGATGGACTGTGACAACGTGTGGAAGCAGCCTGTACCTACATCTCCCAAGCGCACATCAAAAGCGTCTTTCGTTCGATGCCGCGGCGTGTAGCTGCCGTTATTGCTACCATGGGGGCCACACGAACTATTGATGCCTCCGTGTTCCACACGTTGCACGGGCCTGTAAGCTCAATCGCTTCATCTTTGTATCTGTTGTTATGTGTCCAGTAAATCTGGCTTTGCTATCTCGTGTCCTTCTTGGTGTTGCATTTTTTGTGGCCAGCAGTGTATATGTTAATAAATGTAATAGCCGAATAACTATGTGTGTTTATTCACAGAAGAAAAATCTAACAATATTAATGCTACTGAGCCAGATTTTGTACCAATAAATGAAACTAACACAGATGGTCAGACAGGTGTTCAGTTTCCGCGGATTGCTTTTAAAGGGCGGTTGTTAAATTTCTCCAATTTCTCGTTTAACTAACCTGCTTTATTGAGGTTAAATGAATAACGCTGTTCAGAGCTACATTTACACTTTGTAAGGCAAAATATCAGTTTTTTAGAGTAATAGTACATACAAATGTTATCATTTGACCTACTGTTGACTCTAATTAAACCATGACCCTCGTTTTTTTATTGCTTCCAGAATCGAACTGATTTTTCGAAACACCTTCGCAATGGATATATTCTATAAGAAAGGTCACCTCGCCATCCACTGAACGTCCAATACATTCGGTTCACCAAATATTTTCAGACAGTGTTAAATACCCTTCTTAAGCCACCATCGGTATAAAAAATATTAAGGAAGTTATTACATGCAGCTTTTTAAATAGGTCTAGTTCTCATTCTTACTATTTTCATCTCAAACACTTCCCTACGAAACTCGACCATTGACGTTTCGTCAACGTTCTCCATTTACTCAGTAACTCTATTTGGTCGATTGTCACTACGTTTCAAAGATGAATTTAAATCACATAGATCGTTTCAAGTTGCAATGCTGTTAACATACAAGTGTGTTTCGGGGTGGCTCATTTGTGTGAATAGGACTAACGCCCACTGTGAACAAATCTATGGGCTAAAAAACAGTCACCGGTCTCAAATTTTGAGTCACTGGTTCTAGTGAAGGAAATGATCCAGTGCCGTAAGGCAACAGTAGCATCCATGCGGTAACCGGATATGTATCCAGACGCCCCTCGGACGAATGATTATTATGATTTTTTAATTGGAGGTTTAACGACTACCGTGAGCAACTAAATGGGCTATAAGCAGTCGCCCGTCCCTAATTTAGGGCTACTGGTTCCAGGCAAAGAGCAGAGAGAGATACAGGGCCCTAAGACAAGGACAAGATACATGCCTCACCGGAATTCAAACCAGGACCCCTGTCGGACGAATTAGATCTCTTAGACTATTGCGCCGAATGGTTAGAAGCTAATAGTCTGTACCACTCGGCCACCAGGGCATTGAATTTGAAGTTCATCAGCTTCAATTATATTCTTCAGTGTGATGGGATAGAGCCGTGTGAACCGAAATATTTACCTTTTGCATAAATGTGGCAAAGACACTCCCTCCTCCGCCTCGTACGCATTTATCAAGTGGACACAGCAGCTTTTTCAGAGCATTCACTTCATTGTGACCCGGTTTTTCGGATGGACAGTAATTTGCTACATGCGATATTTGCTTATATCGGACTTGATTTCTTGATGGAAGAAAATTTGTAGTGCCAAAAAAAGAAAAAGGTATTTACGTGCTCAACGAAGGAATCAGTCTTAACGCCAGCAAAATATTACTAATCCTTTTTTTTTCTAATCTTTTTTCGCGAAACGCGTTAGGAGACCAAAAGTGGGAGACCTTAAACTTAAAAGAGCAAGTGGATGCGGCGCTGGGAAAACCATTTCAATTAGTAACAAAAGGCAAATGGAAACATAAAAACTCTTCGAGACCCTAGCGTTATGAATGGAAAAAATAAATTCCAAACCGTCGTTACAAACAATTGTAATTCGCGAAATGTATCCGCAATTTCAAGTGCCTCTGGAATTTGAAAATATTTTAAGTAGCAATAAGTGAATGTAAAAATTTACAAAACGGCATTTCGAGAGCATTCGTCAGCTCTCTCTCCCTCACATTAACTTGAATTTTCGGCGCCTGAAAACTCGGAGAAAAGCAGCGCAGACCCATTCAGTTTCAACCGTGTTAAGGCGGTGTTAAAGTATAAAGTAAAAAGCGAGCGAGAAGATAATTCTTTGGAAATTTATGCAATTGTTTGAAAAATTATCTACTGACCTGCATTTGGAGCTTAAAACTGGAAATCGGGGAAACGTTAATTTCCAGAAACAAACGACTGCACTAGAAACAGTCGTATATCCATGCATGTGTGTTTAGGTTCCGAAGCTGATAGACACTTCCGTCCAACGTGCTGTCTGTCAAATTCTCGGAATTCAAATTTATAACTTGGAAGTGGTCGTTCACCTTAACGGCTGCAATTTGTCAAAAGAGGATATGACCAAAAATCTTCAGATTTACCGCTAGATAAGGAAGAATATCTCTAGGATTGAGACATGTCGCTGAAGTGATAATTTTGTCACCAGATGTCAATCGAAACATCCATATTTGGTTGCAAAATGGAAAACAATGGACAGCCCACTACGTTTGCGTACATGAATAAGCCTATTAAAAACCATACTGCTTAATCTCTAGGATTGAGACATGTCGCTGAATTCATTATTTTGTTGCCAAGTGTCAAACAAAATGCCTAAATTGACAACCTAATACGTTCCCGTAGATCAGGGGTGGCCAAACCGTGGCGCATTGGATGATTATAAGTGGCTCAATGCATCCTTGCGCCTACTTATTCTTTTGAAGTAGGCGCCATAACTGAATTTATCCATCTTCATATTTTCAACACCTGAAGGCTGAATGAATTGAACTGAGAGCACTCAGTGCTCTCAGTTGAATTCATTCAGCTTTCTTACTCATCAGTTCAGCCGATTTTCTTTTACAGTTTACAATTGAAGGATGTGAACAGTGTGTGTGTTTGTGTGTGTGTATAAGAGAGAGAGAGAGAGAAAAAGAGAGAGAGAGAGAGAGAGAGAGAGAGAGAGAGAGAGAGAGAGAGAGAAAGAGAGAGAGAGAGAGAAAGAGAGAGAGAGAGAGAAACTGCTTGAGTGAGATGTGGTACGATTGAAAACGGTTTCGATTCACCCAATAAACACTCTCGCAAAAACTCTGCTTCAAACTCCACGACGTGCCGTGGGTGGCTGCCCTTGGCAGGTCACCAGTAAACATCGCTAAAAAACATTACTTCAGATCGCTTTTTCCCACGAGTGCTGCGCCCTCTGGCAGAAGAAACTGAGTGAGCCATCGTGGTGTGCAGTTTGAAGCAAGGTTTTTGCGAGAGCGTTTTGTTGAGTGTACTAGCGTGGTTTTTGTATTAGGAGTGATTGAAAGACAGATTCAAGAATAAATATATATGACGTTTGTCGAAGAAGAGCGCCACTACTGTTTCTTAAAGCATACATAGAATTCAAATCCCACATAATTGATATTCTGTGACTGTGTAGTACGACGTACGTACTTGTGATCTATTTGTTCTTTTTCAACATTTAGATTTTTAGAGTTTTGTACTTTTCTATTTTTTTTATATTCCTTTTATCCATCACAGAGCAATAGAAAATGAGCAAAAGAAGCGCAGAAAGTGATAGTAAGCTTGAATTTAACAAACAGTGGGAAAATGAGTGGTTATTTATAGCAAGTCCATCAGGAAAACCGTTTTGCATTGTTTGTGAAAGTACTCGTTCACATAATAGAAGACATTATCTGAATATACACTATAAAACACAGCATCAGACTAACATAGAAGAAAAAATGAATCTTGTTTTTGGGTCTGAGTTACGAAAAGAATATGTGACTAACAAAAAGGAAGAAATCCGAAGAAGACAAAATATATTTGCTAAAGTAAGCTGTGAAGACTTGGCGATGACAGAAGCGTCATATGAAATTGCTTTAGCATTGGCGAAAAAAGAAACCTTTTTCTGACAGGGAAGAAATTGTGAAGCCTTGTCTCCAGATATTTGCACGCCATCTTGGTATTAAAGGTATTCAAAGGAAAACAGACGAAATTGCTATATCAAGGCAGACATTTACGAGACGTATCGAGGAACTCTCTCAGGATGTATCTCAGCAACTGGAAGACCTTGTCCATTCTTGTACTTTCTGTTCTCTAGCTTTGGATGAATCAACGGACACATGTGATCTTGCCCAGTTAACCATTTTTATAAGAGTAATTGATGATAATTTCCATGTCTTTGAAGAACTTGCCAGTCTGGAGTCATTGCATGGTAAAACGAGAGAATCAGACATATTTGAAAAAGTAAAATCATACCTAGAAAATCTAAAATTAGATTATAGAAAACTTATCAGTGTGTGTACGGACGGAGCGCCATCAATGGTAGGTAAAGTCAATGGCACTACAACTTTGCTTGAAATTTTTTAAACCGTCCTCGTATTAAATATCACTGCATTATACACCAAGAGCAACTGTGTGGGAAATGTTTAAATATGCAGCATGCTATGCTACCGGTTGGGAAATGTGTGAGTAAAATTAGAGCAAGAGCATTACACAGACGAGAATTCAGAGAATACTGTCAATTGTTAGATTTGGAATATGGTGAACTTGTCCTTCATTGTGAGGTACGCTGGCTTTCTAAAGGACAGGTTCTGAGTAGATTATGGAAATTTAAAAATGCTGTTTCTAATTTTTTAGAACAGAAAAGGAACTACCTGATGAAAGAACCCTATTATTGGACAACAACTGGCTATTTGATTTGGCATTTTTAGTGGACGTTACTAGCCATCTCAATGATCTAAATTTAAAACTACAAGGTAAGAATAAATTATTTCCTAGCTTAGTCAACAGCATCAATTCATTTAAAATGAAACTTCAACTGTTCATCTCTCAGTTAGAAAATGAGGATTTGACTGAATTTCCACACTTGAAAGAGCAGAGTGAATGTGCTGCGTATAATAGCAATTTGACCAAATATATTGAAAAAATCAAGGTTTTGCAAGGGTCATTTGAAAGTCGTTTTCATGATTTTGCTAAAGAAGAAAACTGCATGCTCGCATTTATAAACCCATTTTCACTTAGTGAACAAAACGTAATGCAGATGCCTAGTAACATACAAATGGAAGTGATTGATTTAAAAACAAATTCATTATTAAAAATGAAATTTGATGAGATTTTTCCAGAAAATGTTTCTGATGTAATTAATTTCTGACGTACATTACCCTGTGAACATTTCCCAGAGCTAAGAAAATTTGCAAACAGTTATATATGTCGCTTTGGAACGACATACAGATGTGAACAAGCATTTTCATCCATGAACTTGATTAAAAGCAAAACAAGGTCGCGAATAACTGATTCAGATTTGAAGAATTCTCTGCTGCTCTCAGTAATAAATTTAACACCAAACATTGAAAAACTAGCGAAATCCAAACACGCTCAAAAGTTTCATTAATGGTAAGTAATGACAGCTGTAATAGTATTGTTTTACATACAATAATTAAATCATTTAAAAATGTCGATTATGTCTGTAAACAAAAGAGATCATTTCTGACTATTGTAGATTGGTGCTCTCATAGACGTGTCTTTTGAACGGGTGTAAATTATTTAATTAATTTAATTGCGTGATTGAGTTATTCCTTTTCCTCCCCTAAGCGAAGAATGTCCTACCCCTATTTTTCAACCACCAACTTGAGTTGTATGGCGCATCTGAACTCATACGTAAAAGGTTGGCCACCATTGCCGTAGATGATAAAACCTTCTTCAAGGTATACTGCCAACTGAAACTTATTAAGATTTACCTAATTTTAAAACTTACATTCAATATATAAATATTTTTTTAAGAATACTAAACTGAGACTTTGAAAAGCATATTTTACAAAATTCTTAATTTGGAGCTATCCATACCACAAGCACACATAAATAAAATAATTAAAAACAAATCGACAAAATATATTATTAATATAAAGTATCGGTAGACGATAAGTAAATAAGTAAAATAGAAATATAAGCATTTGTGTAGAGGTTTTGGTATATATTTTAAGCATTTCATTGTTATCTGTGAAAATTGTTAAGCGAACGAATAAAGACAATCATATGAAAGAACTTAACATTTGCTTATTTCTTCCTATGCCTATTCTCAAACGGACATGTGCGGAACACAGCGGCGGTTTTGGTATTGACTGCAAACTAGAGCAGCGAGCAAACATCAAATTCTGCGTCAAACTCGCCAAATCGGGAACGGAGACGCATTAAATGTTCCTGCCGCGGGTCATCACTGGGGACGAAACTTGGGTCGAAGGTTACGACTCGGAGACCAAACAACAGTCGTCGCAGTGGAAGATCCCGGCATCTCCATGACGGAAGGCTGCCGACAGGCCTGGGCGCCACCAAAAGCATGCTCAATGTGTTCTTAGCCATTCGTGGGGTTTTACACCGTGCATTCGTACCCCCAGGGCCAAACCGTCTCCTCAGTTTTTAGTGCGATGTTCTGTGGCGTCTTAGGGAGGACATTCGCCGCAAACGACGTGAAATGTGCGCCAGCGGCGATTTCTTGCTTCATAAGAACAATGCAGCAGCTCACAGAGCGTTAGCAACACGCCAGTTTTGAAGGGTCGCAACAGCATGAATATCCTTCCTCACACGCCATGCTCGCCGGATTTGGCGACCTGCGACTTCTTTCAGTTCCCAAAGATGAAGCTGTAGCTCAAGGGTTGTCGTTTTGAAACCGTGGACGAGATATAGCGCGAATAGTAGACGGTGGTTGATACGATTCGCGAACAGGATTTCTAGGGAGCGTTCCAACACTGAAAAAACACTGACAGCGGTGTCTCCCTTCCCAAGGAGACTACTTTGAGGGAGATCATAGCCAGACTTAAGTAATGTTTGTTGTATATCGGTCTAGTCTCGAAACGTTTTGAAGTCAGACTTCGTATACAAACCTGGTGCAGTAATTGCACATAACATATAATTAGGACCCAACTTACACCAGCTGTGTGTATATTAACAGTTTCTTTCAAGTTTCCGGGAAGCGATGTCGACTGTGTCAAGAGCCTTTTTAAGTACCATCGTAGTGTAGAGGACATACAGCGATTGGACAAATTATTGTGAACACCTGGGAAATAGGCGATGTGTCTTTATTAATAAGGTGTTGGACTACCATTTGTCTTTAATACAACTTCCAACCTCCTTGGAATATATTTTATTCTATTTCCCTTAGCGGAGGATGCTGGAATATGGTTGTTTGTTAATGAACTGAATTCTCCACATACGCGGCAAAACAGAAAAATGACATGGAAAACAATGATGTATTTAATTTATGAGAAATTCAAATTTTCGTAGGAACTACAATAAATTATGTGAACTCTGTAACAGTGATCACAGATTGTTAGACGCCAATAAATAAGCAAAGTTTTGTAAATGTTAAAGCATATTACATCGACGATAATTACGTAGTAAAATCTGTGTTATCATATATATTCGGGAAGCCTAGGCCCTCTGTGTCTTTGTTATATTACCCTATTAGAATTTCAAGTTTGTTGCCTGCCAGGGTTAAGTTGCTATTGTATTTTTCATTTACTTATTCATTTTCTATCTTATTGTCTCTTGGCTTGGGGTCGCACAACTATTGGGAATGTTAATAGAATTTATGTTTTGCAAAAAAAATTTTACGTTTGGTGAATCCATTTTTACAGGTACATTAACTTTTCTATAGTTATCAGATAATATCATTTGATAAATTATACAGTTTTCGATTATTACCGTATATGCATGGACGTATATGTGATAATAAATATTTCGATCTAATTACCTAAAATTTGCGTTCCCATTATCATAGCACTCGTGGTAATACTAGATTTTTAATACCTAGAGCGCGTATTAATTCATTATTTAATAATATTAACGTGACCTGCCGTAGGTTTTGGAATGGGTTGCCGCTTCGGATCAAGACGATGACACACTATTCGGTATTTAAAAGAGAGCTTAAGAATTTATTAATTAATGGTTGATTAACGGTTGGTTTTATATCATGTATTATTAATTTAATTTACTGCATTACGGTAAAATTGTTCCTTGAATTTACAATTTAGATTATTTCTTTTTAGGGAGGTGGGGGGATAGGGGCTTGTCAGTCTATCTGTTAGCCTTTTCCCCTGGTTCCCTTTCCATTTGCATCGCAAGGAATTGTTTTAAATAATCTGTTGCAGTGCTTCAAATTATTTAAAATAAAACTAAAATCTAAACTGTTCATATTATCATACGTGTATTTTGTAATACTATGACTTCATTTGTACTTTGCATTATATGTATATTATTATTATTGAACAATATTTGTATTTGCATGTTTGATGGTTTATGTGTTTATATTAGTTGTATTATTATTCGTATTTTTGCATTTATGTGCTGTATTAATGCTTTTCTTACATACCGTATATGTACTGTATTTCTTTTGTGTTTGCATATGGTACGATTTGTATTTGGTCAATCGTTTTTGGTACCGAAATTGTATGTGCAATTTGATTGTGTGGTGGATGTTGTAATATAGCAACATTAAATTCAAATTCAAATATTGATAATGATTTAAGTCGGCAAGAAATGATGTGACTGAACGTGCTTTTTAACTATTACGGGAGACGTAGGTGATAAATTTATTGAAAACAAATGTAAGTAAAACAATTCAGTTACACTTTTGTAAAATCAAATTTATAAAAGTTTTGGGCGGAAAACCATGTCGCACAGTTGATGACAACACGAAGCCTTTAGAGATTTGCGAGGTTTATAAGCGAAAGAACAATTACCAGATCTTATAGCGAATCCAGCCATTTTACTCAATGCATGTAGGAGTGGTTTTCGCTTTCTATTTCAGTAGAAATATTTTTTAAACAAATACAATCTAACACAGTTCTTCTCAAATATTCTCGACTAGCGATCCCCTTTCGCAAAGATCTGCCTTAAAAGTATCCATAGTCACGCACCTAATTTTATACTTCATTTTTTTGGAAATTTAGTTATTAAATGCCATCAAAATGTTCAATACCTTTCAAATCTTCTTATCTGTATTGTCAGAATAGTATCACATTTCATATGTTCTTTCAAGTGGCACTGAAAGTTGCTGCGTTTACATTACTGAGATACCATCTGCAATCACAAAGTTTCATGCTAATTTAAGTTTCAAAATTGCTTTTAAGAAGTATTAATAGTTACTTACCCCCTCACGTGCTTTCAGTGACAAGGATGCCCTAGGTTTGGATGGCACAGAGCTTTGAAGTCAGGAAACACAGAAGATGAACGAAATCTGAAGTCACTTTCAGCACTGAGTTTGTGTTGGCGTTGTTCTTTTAAATAGGCATATGAAGAAAAAGATTTATCTCATAAACACGTGGAAAAAAATGGTAAGGAAGCTTTAATAGCTTTATTCGCTAACACTAGGAACTGCTTCTTTAAATTTAACCAGAAACCAATTAATGACAATGATTTAAAACTTTTCCGTAATTCAAAATCAGTGGAAATTCCAAGGAGCTGTTCTTTTTCATTCACGCTTAATGTGGAGGATTTCAAAACGGCCATTTCTTCCAATGGATTGCGAATCCAATTGCTATTATTGTACATAGCAGGAACATATTTTCTAAAAGTTTTTCCAAGTCCCTTCTAATGTTCTATGACCATGGTTTTAACGTTTCCGTCCAAAGAAAGCTGATTTTCTACCTTGAAGTCGTGAAGTGTATCAAAGCTCTTATTCTCATTGATAATTAAAGATTTTGCCCACAAGTTTATTTTTTTTAATGAACGATTCAATGCGGTCTTGCAAAATATATAAACGTTAATAGTTGACCCTTGAAGAGATAGGTTTAAACTGTAAATGTTTAGAGAAAATATCTGCCAAATATGCGAAAGCCTGGAGCTACATTTGATCTTGCATGGACTTTGTTTTGTGAAAGGGATGGTTGGTAAGAAAATCGATAACTTCCTGTTTAAGTTCAAACAATTTTGCAAGAGTGCTAACTCGAGATAAATGCCTAATTTCAGTGTGAGATAATAAACAATTATAAATTCTTCCCATTTCCTCACAAAATGCTGCGAAAATGGGGAATTTGTAGGATGGGCCATAATAAAATTTACTATTTTAATTGCATAATCTTGTACAGTATTCAATTTTTTGGACATACGTTTGGAAAGAGAGAGCTTGTCTATGATTGCAGCAATGAGTCCAAAAATCATTAGGCGCTAGTAATTTTATTCTGACAACAAACCCACTATACGTCCATGTCATAGATTTCGCACCATCTGAACAAATGCCCACTCAGTCCAGTCTATTGCATTTCTGTGAAAGTATTGGTCGGTAAATTTAAATAAATCTTCTCTGGCAGTTCTCTCTTTTAAAGGTCTGTAGAACAAGAGCTCTTCTTCTTTGGATTAATCATTAATATACCTGACAAAATGGGACAAAATGACAAACTGGAAACATCAGTGGATTCGTCAAGTTGAATTGCAAGAAAAAGACTGCTACAAACGTTTCCCAAAAGTACATTTTCGACACGATTTGCTATGTTGTTAATCCGAAGGCAGACGGTGTTGTCAGACAATGGCACCATAATGACCTTTTTGGTGGAAGATTTTCCAAACATACACTTCACTACATCATTTATAGCACGGGCGCAATAGATCTTCTGCGATCGAATGAGGATTTGCAGTTTTAACATTTTGTAGCTAACGTGATAAGACGCTTCAAGATCGTTCTCATTGACACTGTTTGAAACCGATACAAAATAACTTAAATCATTTTTTGACTCGTTAACTGTTCGTATAAAAAGTTCAACAGACTCTTTTACATGAAGTATCTAGTTTCTAAATGGCGCCTCAAAAGAGAAGGTTTCAGACAACTGTTAGCAAGAATATGACCACAAACAACATACTGTGGTCTTGCACTATTCCTTTCACCTGTATAAGTAAATCCAAATGTAATATAATTATCAGTGTACTTTCTTTTCTTTACATACGGCTGATCGTTGTCGGATTAAAGCACATCATTAGAAGTTGTATTACTATATGAGCTGGACGCAGTATTAAACGCGGAATTATCTACACTGTGTTCCTGTTTCAAACTACCAATTGTACACCACTTATCCATTTTAGATGCGGACGAATACGGCTTTACTTGAACGATTTCTCACACACGACTGTACAACAAAAAAAAAGTATGTACCCGCACGAGGAGAGAAAGATATCTCCCTTTCGACTTCCGTTTGAAAGGAATTCCCGCCATGGAGACTCGGGTTGTTGTGGAAAGGATAACATATTATTGAAAGGGGGGTGGTGGTGGAGTAAGCGTAAAGCGTAGGCTATTGAAGAGATAACGGAAAGAAACACCTCGTCAAGTTTAGAATAGAATCTGGTAAATGTGCCTCACAAATTTCACAATTTCGCAATCTGTTTGCCAAATACCACCATTATTGAAATATTTTGGAGGTCCCTAGAAAACGTTTGCGAAAACCTTGGGGATTCGCGAACCGCTGTTTGGAAACTACTGTGTTAAGGGGTTCAAAAATGAAAAATAGTTTCATTAAATGAAATGTATTCTTGTCTTTCCAGTGTTGCTAAGGAATTTTCAGGCTGAAAGGAATATTTTTTGACATCTCTAATTCGTCTGAAATTTATAACAGGAAGAAAGTGTGCTATCTCGATTGTAAGATCGAAGTTGAGTTTTCAAGTTTTTTCTCAATAGCATCGTTGGACGTTGCATGCGATTCTTCATAAAACTAATAATTGCTCACTGATTTTCATTTCTCAATCCCTTAATTTTTGTGCACACTGAATCAGCGGTTATATAGAGTTAAAAAAACAATTACTAATTTATCTATGGGCTCCATATTCTTTCGAAATATCTATTGTGCGTTTAGACCCCTCCATTATTTTGTTACAGATATGATGATTTTACTTACGAACCTGCGTATGAAACGAAACGTTTTGGAATTTTATCCAAATCATTTCCGAAAATTTGTATTTCTTGAGTTCTTCAGAGAAACTCACCTTCTTTTGCTACTGAAAAACAAAACAAAACAGGGCGGTCCCTTTATTTTGATGTTGTATAAATTTATAGACAGAAAATTATTCTGGGCAGCAATAGCTTCTAAACACTAGAGATGAAAGAAGTATTTTTAGTAGCAACGTAGAGGAAAGTACAGAACTATGGCCTGATGGCACTTTTAATTCAAGCACGGCCAAGGAACACGGACATCCAAAACGTTTGGGATGATACTGTCACTGTGAATCGCTCGCATTAATCCTGTATCTTCCTACGGACTATGAAAGGGAATTGATAATTTTACCAGTGAAGAAATAAGGATTTATTTCAACAACGTTACAGAAAGTCGACGATTATTGCCTGATATCACTCTTAATACAACCACTGAAATGGGACACCCAAACATTTGGGATGATATTGCCACTGTGAATCGTAATAATCCTAGATTTTCCCAAACACTGTAAATTATAATTGAGAGATCTCAGTAACTAACTAATTGCATTAGCAGAACTTTAAATTGGAGCATATCCGTTTTGAAAAAAAGTGCCATTATATCTTGAAAAGCAGTATCGCGATTTTTTACAGATTCTTCTAAAGAAGCAAAAACTAACTCTCTTCGTATACATCAAAAGAAATGAAATTTAGCTACTGCCGTCTGATTCCAATTTTCATATTATATTATTTGTTGACTCGTTTGAAAGCTTCACTATTTTAAAGTCGGATTACACTTTGACAAGAAATATTGACCAAATTAAGCAAAAACTAGAACACAATTTACAGGAAAACACGAAATGGAATGCCCAATAGGGTATTTCTTCATGACAGTTTCTTAATTAAGAAAAACAGGTCTTAATTTCCTTCCATTTTATTTTGCAAATGAACAAGATCTCCTGCAAAGAAACTTTGCGTACACCAACACTTCAGAAACTCAGTTGCATTTTATTTGAAGATTATTGTTTGAATATATTACCGAAAGATAAATTATAGCACCGATTATTAAAGCTAAAATGCATTTCTCAGCAATGAGCATTATGTAAAGTGGTCGCATTACTTTTTATAGAAAATGGTGATGTAGAGTAAGGATACAATGCATTTAATTGCTATATAACATTTTATTTCAATACTACCTTTCGATTAAATTTCTAGATTAAAAGAAGCAAAACTGATGACAAACGCTTCAATTAGCACCACGTATAGGAAAAATGTACGCATCAGTTCTCGTACATTTGCCAGACAATAACTGGTGTGTTAAATTGAACCCGGAATTTAAACAGATCCATAAATTTTGCAGGGGTAATTTTACGGCGCAATTCATTTCCGAACGTTTTTCTGTTTTGCGGGATGTTAAACCTGAAAAATTTAAGAGTGCAGAGATTCATTCAAATGTCCTCAGATTTTTGAGCAACTTCGGATTCTAGAATTTCTTAAGACTCAGCCTATTTTTGCCCAAAAGATAATTTATTTTTGCAAGCATGAGCTTTTGTAGCACACTTTGGAATGCAACTTCCTTACACATACCCTAGTGGGCTGTATGTGCTTTGCGTGCTGCGGAATAAAATACGTATACAGATGAGGAGCATTTGTTTCGAAATTTTAAAAATATTTGCTCTCATAACTTATAACCCTCCAAGAAAGATTCAAATATATTGCTTTTTAATTTTGTTGTGTGGTTTTAACTTCCGGGCAATTAGTTATCCCCGAGGCTAGACTAACAGGGATTGTAAATAGATGTAAATACGTTTAGCAAATAAATAATCCGCAATGAATTTGCAATTAATTTTTGGGTGATTGGGCACATTTGTGTAAATTTATTTGGAATTCTAATTAGTGTGAATGAGAGACACTCATAAATGAGAGACAGTGTATCATAAACTTTTGGCAGAACATTTTAACACGTGCCTTCCGGATACTGCGCTCTCCTGAGATCAGCCTAAGAGGGTAATCGTTAAATTCTAAGGACACTGGTCACGGTGAAAAAGCTATTTGAAACATAGGATATCACAGATTCATTTGAGGATGACTTTACAATAGTAAGTGCGCTTCAGTTGCCTCTAGTATGAATTAAATTTTTTTACCGGAATGTCTAAGACATATAACGAAAATTAAAAAAATGTAACTTCCAATCATACGTCTCAGACCATGTATTTATTCAGGTGGATTTAGGAATTTAACTTTAAACATAAAAAAAAAGAATTTATCTTGGCTAGTTGCACTCATCAGTTCTCAAAAATGAGAAACGCAACTCACGATTTAGAAGAATATTTAAATAGACTGGTTGATGTTGATAACTGGGTTGAGTTTAAAGACAAAGAAAGATTAAGTATCGGAATCTTATGGGTAGTTTGATAAAGCGTTACCAAACAGGTATTTACAAACGACAAATTCTGATTACGCTTTTGTAAGAACAGGAAGACAACGATGCAGTATTTCTGACTGCCATCCGCGCGTTAAGAAGTGGACTGGTTAATTGTCTCAGAAGGAGAGCTGCAGATATTCCCTATGGAAACGATGATAAGCGACTTCTTGGGAATGTTGATACCAACAAATTAATTGTAGTCGGAAAGAAAAGAAGTAACACATTAGCTGACCATACTGTGAGTAAAACTGGTGCTGAAATAAAATATGGTATAATTTAAGAAACAATTTTTTTAAAGGTTTTAAATCCGAAGTAAAATCTTGTAGTAGAGAAACTACAGATTCAAATATAATAGTCCGGGAATATTATCAGCTACTTACCGATAGGTTCACGGTTTCGGAAATAAGGAAAGCATTGTCCAACCTGTCAAATCAATAGGTCCCAAAGTTAGATGGCCTTTCAATTCTTTTTTTATAAAAATGAAAAAAATAATAATAATTCCAATTTTAGAGAACAGTATTTAAGGATATTCTAAATGGCAAAGTCCAACACAGTCAATGCGCAAAGGTTTGGTAAAAATCATTTGTATTGGAAATGGAGATATCACTGACCCTCATTATTGGATACCTATAACAATTCTCAGAACCGAGTATAAAATTTTCATGAAAATTGTGGTTAAGAGAATCCAACCCACTTTACATTGGATTAAATCCTATGCACGACTGTGCACAGGAATTAATCCAATCTAATATAGGTATTTCTATTTATAACTGCACAAGACTGTGCAGTTGAAAATAGAAATACCTATGACAACCTTAAAATTCTGAAGGAATCCATTTTCTACATGAAACTAAACAACGTGAACAGGGTGATAATCTCTGTGGATCAAATTAGGCCTTCGGTAAAATAAATAGACCGAAAATATCTAAAATGTTAATGTCTTATAACTACCGACAGAAACAACTTCTCTCTTACATAACTTATACCATACTACGACTATCTCTACCTTGTTTGGTGATTAAGGTTTGGTATGCTGTCAAAAAACTGCAGGCTTGAGGCGGATGCCTATTATCCCCTCTCTTGTATACCATTATCATAAACAAGTTTATGTTAATAATAGAAATTGAAAAAAATATTTGGGATCCCTATCCTCTGCCGTAGTGAGAATCGTTGAAGACTTTGGTATATGGTGATGATACTGTAATTTTTGCAAAAGATAATAACGAAATTATATTGATCAGAGACGAATATAAGGGCTTTAGTGAATTTATCGGATCACAGCTTGACACGCAAAAAGTATGTGTTTATATTTTCGAAGTTGGAAAAGCAATCGAATCGACTTATTTACGATGACCACAACCTATGTAAACATTTTGGGAATATCCTAAGGTGATTCATGGCAACTGGATGGGGAATCAGTGCTTACAGAAAATATTTCAAATTAACTGAGCCATCGTGCGGAGCCATTCTTTCACTAATAGATAAATTCACTCAAGGTTCAATTGCCGAAGCCCGCTCTAAAAACTTTTGTCAAAATCTTCAGCTGCCAGCTCGTTTACGTAGGTCATCATTTGCATATTTTCATAAGATTTCGGACAATGTTTCTTGCTTACATAATGTTAGCGTTTTGCCATTGCACAAACGTGATTCGGTAAAATCTTAACTGGTTTTCTCGTTTGGACATATTCCAGAATTTGTATTTGTCAAGTAGATATTGGATATAAGTTTACGTAGAAAACATTAAGTAACGATGTTCTCTTTCATTTGTTTTTTCTTAATCATCGGTTATGTCATCACTGTCAGTCCAGGATATTGGCCTTTGGCTAGGAAAATCATTTATGTATTTGATATATTTAGGACGGAAACATAGCTCTACTGCACTGTAGTTGCCGCTAAGTACTGGCTTATTAATGACTAAAGCACGGCGTGGTCGTGTACCGTTACAGATGTATGTTTCAATGAGCTGGGCGCGATTTTTGATTATTTGAGGTAGAGATATGTCGTTGGCGAACTCTTCGTTCAAAAAGAAGGAATCAACAAACTGAGTCGTTGGCGAACAAATGTTTTCTGAAAAGAATCGATTCCGAAAAAGAGCCGATTTCCTGAATGAATCACTCAGAACTACCAAAAGCCAATATTTCTGGATCTAGTTTTTTACTAGACATCATAATTTCACCAAGGTGTCTTGGTGAGGTTTATGTTCTGGACATAAGATCTCACCATGTTCAGAAGTGTGCAAATGCAGTACATTAGGTGAACGTTTCGAACCGAACTTGCAAGAAATGGAAGCGAACAAAATTTAAATAAGAATTAAAAACAAATTTGAACTTAAAAGTCGTCCAGTTAAGCGGAAACTGTCAACGAACAAAAAGATCCGACTCAGAATTGTTTTGTTAGATTCAAATCGTTCTCTAAACTGGATGAATCACAGACAGAAGAAAACAAAGCATCCGACTCAGAATAGAGTCGGTAACACAAATTGTTCTCTAAACTGGAAGAATCAAACGAAAAAATGGTCCGAAAGAAACCTTTTCGTTTTATCAAATCGATTCTCTCAAAAAATATGTTTGGCCATATTTAGCTTGAATTCATTGACTGGTGTACTGAAGTGAGTTGTGTCACTGAGATACATAGAGAAACTCTAGAATCGAAATTAAGCTGTACAGAGGATGTGTTTATATTTATTTTAATTTAGAAAGAAATTACTGCAAACCAAATTCTAAAAGACAGAATATCCGAGATATCCAAAAAATAAAAGTAATACCTACTCCGAGCGTGCTACCATGCAAAAAATATATATACCAAAGATAACTAAAGTAATGAGTATGAATAAATTAGAGGAAAATTTGGAAGAACTGTTTCTTCGAATCCCAAGAATCTTTTATTCAGAAAAGCACTTGTATTTCCAATGCTGGAATTCCTTATGTTATTTCAAAAGAGCTCAAGAATTTAAATGAAAAATATAAAATTATGGCAAAAGTATTACTACCTTGGGTTTCCAGTTTGAAAATATTAATTTCTATGTATTCGGGTACACAAAACAAATTTCGATCTAATTATCGATATCATAATTCTTGGCTGCTGCACAGTATCCCTTGTCTAGAAGTAGACAGGAGAACGGAAATATTTAGTTAAAATATTTAGATCTTTATTACATGTTTTTTTTTATATTCTCTCATGAAAATGAAAACATTCATATAGGAAAAGGCACCAAACGTATGCACTGCTTGAGAACATAAATTTCCTTGTAAAAAGAAAGAGTCGTTTCAAAGCAGTAAGAGTTTTATCATACGGAAACGTGAGAAATATTGTACCGCAAAAACTCAGTCCCCGTAATAAAATTATACGAAAACGCGAAAACGTTTTTTTTAAACTACGTGTTATTTACTGATACGAACGGAGGAGAGTTTTACAAATGCTATTCTACCAAATTGTGGGCTGAATTAAAATGGACCCACAAACCAGAGACAAAAAAGTAAACAATAGACAAATATAAAAATAACTGGAAAGTAAATAATACGGTATAAACCTTTGTTACAAATGTCAGATGACTAACGCAAAAAAGCGAAGGAAAGCTTTACGTAACGTGATGATGATAATAGGGTACGGAAAGACCGAACTCCAGATATAAAGCAAAAATATTGTCGAAAAAAGGAATATTTAATCTTTTAGCACTGACAGACTACTGTGTTTACCAAAAAACGTACCCACATCATCACTGCTGTAGAATTGTAGCAGGCCATTCCAGCCAATGCCTTTGTATATTTCTTTTGTTTCTTTACTATTTGTTCGCTCATCCTCTTCATCTGCGTATCAGATGCTGTATCCTCAGTTTAGGTGGTCCAGTTGCTTGCTAATATCCGTAAACCGTGCATTCTTTTAAACGAATTTATGTGGAGAACATTGTGGACGGAACATCATGTTTTAAATACGGAGAAAATAGTGAGGGTACTCAATCAAATCTAAGAATTCGAAGAGCGCAGTTATGCCAGCAGGTGCAATAGTAAATGTTTTATGGTAGCCCACTTAAAACTCTCAATGAGTGCATGTCTGAAGTATTACAGAGACAAAGCACACGTGTCAAGACGACATGATTGGAGCGGTATATTCCGTCGGCATATCTTAGTCGGTTAGACCAACTCACTCCGGAGTGAAGAGAAGAGCATTCGTAATCATCACCGACAACTTCCAGTTTTCACAGGTCTGGGAGTAGTAACCACAAAATTACTGAACTTTATATATTACTTCTTTGTTATGTCGCTATCTATCGGCATTGCTGTAGTAGAAACTTTTTGTTTTCGATTGGGTGTTTAACGACCTCCGTGAGCAATTCAATGGGTTATAGGCAGTCGTCCGTCACTAATTTAGGGACACTGGTTACAGGAAAACTGGAGAGCTTGTGCCTTTATCCAAACACAACAGCCAAGCTCCACGGGATTCGAACCCGGACCTATCTCAGACGGTCACAAGCCAGCGCTTAGACACCTGTGCCACCGGGGCGGCATAATAACTTTCCTCGATACTGGTCGTGTGTAAAACCACTCTCTGACTGCTTTTAAATTATGAAAACTTTCGGACATTTGCAGATTTGTTCATGTTTCTTCTTTTTTTTTTATTGGAGGTTTAACGACCCCCGTGAGCAACTCAATGGGATATAAGCAGTGGCCCGTCCTTAATTTAGGGCTACTGGTTCCAGAGAAAGGATAGATTAACCGCCGTAGGACAAACACAGCATGAATGCATCAAGGGATTCTAACCCAGACCCATTTCGGACGAATGATCAGAAGCCATCGCTTAGATCACTGCGCCACCGGGCGGCTTCATGTGTGTCGGCCTACGTCAAGGAGACCACTGGTATGGGTAACAACTGCCACTTGTTTTTAGTGATTTCGTTCTGTTTTTGTATGCGAAGCTTATTCTAAGCATTGTGAAATGAATATCATGCAATAGCAATGTTCGCTTTCATCCTCTCAAGTCATTATTGAGAAGCGCCATCTCGTCCGTAAGGTAATGAATGGGATGCATAAGCCGCGAAGGGTGGCCATGATGTCACACCTGCGCATAGCAATGCTTTCTTGAGCTGATGACTTTATTTTCGGAAAGCATCCCTAAAGTGTTTAGTGTGGAGAACGCGTAAGTAGTGTCGAATAAGACTTTGGTGACATCTCTTGTTTTCTTTCAGGTTTCATTTTCCTAAACGATGAAAGAGAAGACAGCAATTCCAAATACCACCTTGTTTTTCCGTTTTCTCCCTTATATTCAGTTTTAATGTCTTATTCTGGTGATTAGTAGCGAGCATATTAAGTAAGCAACGAATTGAGAGCTTTAGAATAAAAAAATGAACTGCTGTGTTACAATTAGAATCCATTCTAGCGGCAGCTCATAGCTGTTCAAATATATCTGAGTGCTCCCTGTTTTTTCTGAGTTAGGACACCAATCGTTTTATGTTGTTTCAAACTATGGAAATTTGCCGTTGCAACCTACATTAATGCAATGATTGTGAAATTTACATGGACTACAATTTCCATACTTTTAACACTTGAAACGAGACACTATTGGTGAAAAATGCAAAATAAATGAAGCAGTTCAATTCTTGAAACAAGTACTTCCATACTGCTGACGATCAGAAGTGTCGATCTGTAGTGTCGTATTTTGCGAACGGAGATATAAAGTTTAGTTTTGAAATTATTAATATAATTTGCTTTCATTCAGTGAGAATAAGAATGTTTAGAAAATGCTTCGTGCAAAACATGGGCATATAGATATGCCTTACTAAATTGCATGAAGCAAACTCACGTGCCAATGATTAGTGCACTTGCCCACTTATGGATAACCTGTTCTCTGCTTTAAAAGCCAAATAGAGCTGATACAAGCTTCATTCAGTCATTTGGTCGACTACTCTTAGTAAATGCTGCTTGGTGATTCTTAAAACTTCCGGCACTCATGTACCGGCAATACAGATGATCTTGCTCTGGCGAGGCCACCGCCAGCTGCGATAGTGAATATCGATCATTCCACACTGGTCACCAACCGCAGAGCAGCTGATTGCAACTACAAGCAGGTACATACTGTGCACAATATATTTAAAAACAAAGTAGCACTTAAGAATTTGGTTTATCTTGAATCTACTTAGACTTTTCAGATATACCACCTTTTTCCCCGTAAAGATGCACGACAGTTTTCTTTGCTACAGCGGCAGTTTCCTTTGTCACAACGTTATATACTGTACGTGTCCCACAGACAGTCAAATTTCCAATTTTTTCTTACATGTACGTGCCCCACAGACAGGCGAATATTTCCTATTTTTTTTTCAAAAGAATATAATGCCGTTACATATATCTATTTTACAAAAAAATGCATTTGTCAATTTCTTTACATCCCCGGTGGTGCAGTTGTTAAGCGATAGCTTATGACCATTCTTCAGCGAAGGGTCTGGATTCGAATCCCGTGCAGCTTGTATATTGTGTCTGCTTTATGGCATTCTATTCCTGGTACCCTAAATTAGGGACGGGCGACTTTTTATATCCCATTAAGTTTAACACGGTGGTCGTTAAACCCCCAATAAAAAATACTAAGATAAAACATTGTTGTCCTCAATATTTACACGTGAGCTGCGTTTATACAGGACAAAATCACAGTTTAAAGTATAATGTTCAAAAAATTATATATATTCAAATATACTTAAATATTTAGTTTTTCCAGTCTTGAAGGGAAATTTGAGGACGCCTATTTAAAGGCTGGATAGAAGGAACAGTGCAACTGCTTGTCTGTGCATTATTGGAATTTGTATGGGGTTTATGTACAGGAAGAAATACAATATGACTTTAGGCATGTGAAACCGCATCAGTGGTTTGTGCGTGAAAGTTCAAACACGTTCCAAAAAAAAAACCTGAAAGTGATTTGACTTCCTTCTCAGGTGAAAACTGAGAAGAGACACACGACAGTTTTGGTTGGATAAAAAAATTAATATGCAAAATGATGATGCAATAGCAGACGTTAGATCGAAAAGTACTCTCTTTAAATCTCACAATTCTCGCACAGATTGCAGTTACACCTTGAATCAATTATTAACCGATGCATTTTGCTTATATTAAGTGATACACATCTTAGTGTTCCATATTAACACACTGAAGTTGCAGATTTTTTAACTTTATTCCTTTCCAACGAGTTCAGAAATAAACTATCAATAAGACGAGTTATTTTGAGATTTATTTAATATCTACTTTTATGTGAGTGAGGAATAGCATTCATCTTAGAAATATGGTGGAACTTAACATCGGAAAATAAAGGTAAATGTGATTCATTTGAATGATGCCTAATCAAAACGTACGGTGTTCAGGCATGGAACTGAACCACAATGATAGCGACAAGGATATATTTTTGCCGTAAAACATTTGAGAGCATTGCAGTTTCATCGAAAGCGGCATACAATATGTCTTAACGAAACATTTTGAAGTAGGTTTCAGCGGAAATCTTTCAGATTTTACGAATTTCGCGAAGCCGATATGCTTGGATTTCTGCGGCTCTCAAAATTGTACTAGAAGGATTTTACATATGCCTGGGGCCTATGAATGATTCAAAGAACTTTCGTAAACCATAGTTGCTCTAACCTCTTGCAGTTCTTTCTAACGAAACGCGTAGGTAATTGAAAAAGCTCTACTCACTGCAATAGTATACATAGCGGAACTTTTCATTTCCTTTTGGAGCACTAATAAAAAGTTTAATGTATACTTCAAGATAAATAGCAGATTTAAATTTTTATTTTTATTTAAAAATAAATTTTTTCGAAGTGATAACTAAAATAAAATAAAGATTCTCTAACCCTAAATCGCTTTATCTCAAAATATTAAAGACAACTTTCCAGGAAATTTTCACTTCGGATTAAGAATTGTAACAATTTTTCCATACGAGCCAGATCAAAAATCGAAGTTTTCAAATTCATGAATTTTAACTTTGATGGAAAATGATTTACACAATTTAGGAGAAAACTCAAAATAAACCAAAAAATAACATTCACATATAGAAGTTACTGACATTTTATTCCATTTAAATTCATACAAACGTTATTACAACATTTTTATAACCCAAGAATGAAACACGTTTCTCGTGCCAAACTCTTGCACAGATTTCGCACAGGTTGCACTTACACCTTGAATTAATGATTAACCGATGCATTTTGCTTTAATCAAGTGAATACCTCCTAGTGTTTCATATTAACACACTGAGGTTGCAGATTCTGTGGTTTGGAGGGTATATAAAGTGTGTTGTAGGCGTTCTGAAAACATATCATTCGTTGCTGTCATGTGCAAAAAGAGCAATTTATCAGATTTAAAAAGGGAGGATTATCGGCTTTCAAGTCAAGGGTGGCAGTATTTCTGAAACAGCACAGTTTGTAAATTGTTCGCGTGCTGCTGCGGTTAGAGTGTATCGTGATCGGATAAATGGCACCATTGCGAATAAGTGACGTGTGAACTGCGGAGCATCACGTGTCATTGATGTGAGAGGTGAACGTCAGTTCGAAAGTTCGTGAGGACAGATTGACTCACTACAGTGGAGCAACTAACTGGCTGAATGAACCAGGGGCTACGGGAAGTGTGTCTAAACAGTTTGAGAACGGAATTGTATCTGAAACGATAGGGCTGCGTATGTGGCTCCGATGCAGACGGATGGTCATTACACTTACGCGAACGAAGGTTCATCGGCACAAAAGCTTTACATTTGCACGGTTATATCGGAATTGGACCCCTTCTGATCGGCAAAGTTCTGCGATGTGTCACGTTTTCTGCTTTATCGAACAGATGGACGTAGGCGTATAAGGCGAGAAACATCTGAGAACGAACACTCTTCAACCAATGCTGGGAGAACGCAATCTGGTTGGGGCAGCTTTATTGTCTATGGAATGTTTTCTTTTTTTTTTTTTTTTTTTTTTTTTGATTGGAGGTTTAACGACCACCGTGAGCAACTCAATGGGCTATAAGCAGTCACCCGTCCCTAATTTAGGGTCACTGGTTCCAGGGAAGGGAGAGAGCCAGTGCCGTAAGACAAACACAGTATCCATGCCTGACTGGGATTCGAACCTGGACCCCTTACGGACGAATGATCAGAGGCCAACGCCTTAGACCACTGCGCCACCGGGGCGGCATGGAATGTTTTCGTGGCATTCTCTGGGTTCACTCATACCTATGGAAGGCACTATAGATCGAATTCTTTATGAATCCATCATTGCAGACCATGTACACCGATACATTCTGATTGTCTTCCCAGAGGCATATGATATCTTCTAGCACAACAATGCGACGTGCCACACAGCTAGAAATGTCCGACAGTGGTTGGAAGAGCACGATGAAGACTTCAAACTACTTCCCTGGACTGCTAATTCCGCAGACTTAAACCCAATTGAGCATCTGTAGGACTGCCTCGAACGTGTTGTTTGCCATATGGATCCCCCACCACGCACCCTCCAGCAGCTGTCAGATGCAGTTACCATGGCTACACATACCTGTGAACACCGTCCAGCACCTTATTGAGTCACTCCCAGCAAGTGTAGCTGCTGTACTCGCTGCACGCGATGGCTTCTCTGGATATCAGCTGGTGGTCATAATAATGTGACTCGACCGAATATATAGTTTTCATTAAAATTAGTTCAGATATTTTTTATAATAGCTGAAATGTAGCACGTAGTCTTTGAAACCATTCTCCCACTATCGCTCATCCCTGTTACTAAAGCTATTGACTGAAAAAAAAAGAAAAGAAAGCAAAACATGCCGAATCTGCAAATTGATTTTCAGATTTAGAAAACGGGAGCTACGGCCGCTTAATAATTCTATTTCTGATTATTTTAATAAAAAGGATAAGGTAAGCATTTGCAGTGAGGTATCACATTTATGATGATATTTTTCACTGTATTCTCGAAATCGTAACACAACGATCGTGACCACCGGATGTCCAATTAAAAAACATTCTCTCACGATCGTTCATTCTTGTCACTGAATTTATTGATTGACAACAACAACTGAAAAACATACAGAATCCGCAAATTGATTTTCAGATTTAAAGAACGGGAGCTACAAAATCGTAAAGACGTTAATGTAATACCGAAATTCTTAAAAAACGATCGTGACCATCGGAAATATGTTCCTATGCGCCCAGACTCTTTCTCTCATGGGCTGCGACTATCCATCGCCAGTGACGTCACAAACCTGTGCGACGGACTTCGCTTTACGAGTGTCACGATCACGCCCGAGTACAAAATGGTAAAATGGTTCTTTCACATTAACGTACACACTGACAGAGCATTCGATGTGCTGAAATTTACGGCACGACAGCAAATGTATGTAATCAACCATCATTTATATACTCTAGATTTTTCATCGTGTGATTAATCTGCATTCCTAAATTGAAGCTGCATTTAAAAGTAAAATGTTTTCAAGACACTGAAGACACAAAGAACTGTGACCTAGATCTTCACATCATACTAAAAGATGATCCTACAAGCCATTCATTTCATTGGCTGCTCGTGCATCTTCTTGTATTATCGCAGGAGGAAAATACTAAACATGTTGACGCGTTTTCCTGCTTTTCATTATTTTTGAAGATATTCAGCATCATTGCTTAGTTACAATACTGCGTATATCTACGTCCAGAAATGAGGCATTATAAACCTTAATATCGTTTAAAATAGAAAATGTCTATTCAACGGAAAGAAATTAGACACGAATGGACAAATGTACCTTTTTGAAGTGAATACGGAGTCAGTTTATAGAAACTGAATTGACATTCTGGATAAAAATACTTCACACAGGTCAGTAAATAACAACGTCTGTAAATATGATAGTAGTGGATCGTATACTTCAAGTTGTGGCTTTCAATTGAGAAGCCGTAGAGTTTAATATACTTCAATCTCTCCCAAACCTGCAATTCTGAAGAGAGAAGTACATCTGGCGCAAACGCAAAATATCTCATCGTCAAAGATAAAGCTCACGCGAGGAAATTACAATAGTCTGATCTACAGTTGTCCTTGAAGTCCGTGTAACTTGTTATTCCGAATGCTAGGAAAACCTTTGAACCAAAAGCTCTACCCTACACTTTCATTCGCTATTTCGACCACCAAACTATATCCCTACCTTTCATTTTAACTAGCTCCCAACCCTTTAATTCGCGACCCGTTATGCCAAGCCGTTGGGTAATGACGGTAGATGCATAGGCCAGTAAAATGGCGATTTGAGTATATGCGTCGCATCTTGAAGCCGGTTTGAGGTTTTATAGGGTTCAAAGGGTTAAAATCGTATTACTCAAAAATAACAGACCGTTTCAACCATTTAACTCACTTAGCGGTTTCAAGCATCTGAAATCTTCCATTTCTACACTACACACATTAAACTAATAAACTCCTCAATTTCCTTAAAGAGGAGCCGGAAAGGCCAGTATCACACAGCACTTATAATGATAAAGCCTCCAAACTAAGTGAAAAAAAATACAACAGGAACAAATTAACCCAGTTTCCAAATATGGGAAATATATTTGTACTCTACATTTTAATATAATACTCCCTCTGTAAAGCTCTTGAAAGGCAATTATTCATGTCTTGAAACAAATCAATATAAAACTTACAAAAGAATAATAATCAATTGCACATTTAAAAAAATAACACTAAATATTATAAAAAAATAACATTATAATTTATAAATAGTGAGATAAAAAAATAGTAAGAAACAAATCATTAGAATTTAGAAATTGAAATAAAGTTTAGCATTAACCATTCTCCTAGGAAAGGCAATATTTCAAAATTAAAATTAACGTTAATTCACATATAATCTCAACTTTAAATAAATTTAAATCCCAGATAGAGATATTAACTCAACTGTCAGAAAATGTTAAGAAAAAGGCAGAATTAAAATTATCACTAGCATGTTTTTAACAAGAAAAAATAAGGATAAAAAACCCAAACTAAGGGAGAATTAAATTCGTTCTCATGAAAAAATGTTCACCAGCCGCTGTTTCTCATATGCAGGAGGTGCAAAAAATACTGAATTCCTTTCTTATTAGTACTATTTCAACCGTTATATCAGTCTTATATTATTCTTTATAAATAAATAACTGCTCACTGTTGAATTTGAGAACAATTCATGTATTAAAATTTTGTAATTGCGATTTCAATTGTAATGGAAATAACATGATATCTGCGAAACTATCTTGGTTTTAAAGAAAGAATGCTAAGATATTGAACAACTTTATTTTAAGAATAATGAGCAATAAGCTCAACTGCATTTAACTGTGGATCTCTCAACAGTTTGCCAACGTTTAAAGCTTGCAGTTTTCTTTATGGACTGAAGCTTAGCAGGTAAAAATATATCTTTATAAGTGTTTTTTAAACAAATAATTAAAACACCACATTTAAGAGACCAAGCGCGGCTACATGTAAGATTTTCAACAGCAGAACAAATAAATCTTTAAATTAGGAATCGTGTTTCGACCTTTATCGTAATGGACTTCTTAAAATTTGATACTGATGCACAGAAGTTACGATATAGGAAAATACACAGCGATTACACAAACTTTTTTCACATGTATGTATTGGGTTTGTGTGAATGAAATGTTTGGCAAAGGACAAGCACACGTGGACGGCGAGAACGAAAAAGTAGGGCAACTTACCTAGGCAAAACCATTCCCCATACACATATACACATAGTTGCCATCTGTTCAGCAAGGCTATGAACCCGAAACGAAAAACGTCTTATGGCTGGGACCCAAAGAACTTATCAACTGCCAGTTGAACCTTGTTGTGTGCCTAGAACTATTTCCCGGGCAGGAAATGATCCAGGCATCGAAACAGATGATATTCTGTCGGAGACAAGTCTGGGAAATAGTCAAGACGAGGCAGTGCTTCATAGCCCAAGGCTTACTGTCAGCATCGTTCGTTGTTCGACATAAGGGAGGGTAATGTCTTGGAGCAGAAGAACACCATGTGACAAATGCCAGTTGTTTCTGCAGCAATTTCCGGTGTGTCTGGCGCAAATCATCACAATAACATTCCGCAGTGATGGTTTGGCCTCTTGCCAAGAAACTCCGATGAATTTTCACGGCTGTGGACCACGACACAAGGAGCATCATCTTCTTGGTGTATAGGGGTGGCTTAGGATGCCTTCCAGCAGGCTGCGTCCTCTTTAAACGTTGTGCAGATCGTTTCCGATCATCATAAAGGACCCACATCTCGGCGAAAGTGACGATTCGGTGCAATAGTACTGGTTCCTGTTTATTCCTGGAAAAGTGTAGACTTCCAAACGCCTAGTTTTGTTGCAGTTGTTAACCCATGCGGAAGCCACATGTTCAGCTTTTTGAGTGCAACCAACAACTGGCCAAACAACTCTCGTGTGATGGACACTTACTTCTACCGCTATCCCACCACACGTCCTTCAGGGTTCCACTTCAACCACACGAAACAGAACATTTTCAGAAGCAGCAACAGGTCGGTAACCACGTGCTACGCTTTGCAGGTCCGTATCTCCGCTTCGAAGCTTCACAAACCATCGTCGAATGGTTCGTTCGTTGGCTGAATTCTCCCCAAACGCTTTGGTTATGTTTCGAACGGAAATTTCTTCAGAATGGCCCACATTAAATTCATACAGGAAGATGACTCTCAAATCGGGCATTTGCATTATTTTTGCAAGCCACGTTACGTCCTTAGAAACAATGCCTGAACCTTGTTCTTCACACACGTGCTAGATATTTATAGTAACTCTGTGGCGTAACACCCGCAACACCTGTGTGTGGTTCCATTCCGCTGTGGAGGGGAAGGGATGTCTCCACTATTCGTTCGCAACTTACCTTTCATTCGCACCAACCCAATACGTAATAAGAAAACATTATCTAAGTTAAGCTCAACCATATAAAAGTACGGATTTCAAATTATTTGTCCAAAGTGAAATCTGAAATTTTATTTTCATTTAACTGAGGGTAAGGAGTTACACCTAATACAAACATGATTTTAAATATAGTACCAACTGTCTTCATTTTGCTCGTACATTTTCTCTTAATTTCATGAAATGCGTTTCTCGAAGCGCAGTACGCAGGACTCCGGGTTATTGATGTGTAAGAAACAATGAAACTACAAAGGAAGAGTTATCTGTAGGACAACCCTTCTTTTGTAGTTCTATGGTACTAGTAGTTTCGATGGAACCATTGAAGTTTTCTGTACAACAGTTCATTATCGGGAATAGCAATGTAAATTTCAAAATTATTTCAAAATCAAAGCATTTTATTTACGTTCCTACTTTTTCAAGATGTAGCAGTGGGATATTGAAGTCAGATTTACATGGTACGTTACTTATGAAACGAGACTTGAGTGAGTAGAAATACTAATCTTTTAACTTATGTGGAACACACAATATTCGGTATATTGTGAACTCAACACGAGCGGCAATAATGGCTGGTTCACAGTGTAATATAGGCTGTAAGGCGTTTTGGATATCGTGCTGTGAAATGTCCTTCATAATCTCCTGATTCGTACACAGTGTTCATCTTGGGTAACTGAAGGCGAAGTGTGACGGCCCAAGTATCCAGCGTCCATTTTCCAGAGCTGTCCAATTTACGAAAATTCAGGCGAACGAGTTGGCCAAGGAAGACTTCGAACAACACTTCAACCCACGATCAGTAAGGCATGTTGCGCCACATGTGATCGGGCATTACCTTGTTGAAAGATGACATCAGGGGACAACTGAATGTATGGCAAAACTTCCGCCAACTATCAATGACCAGATCTTTAGTGCCCAACCCAAGATATTGTAGTTTTTTTCTGAGGATTCTGGGTTTATTCATTCATTTCAAAGTGGAATGATAAATATTTGTGCTGCTTCTAGTATTTTATTCATCTAGGGTACAAGCGTATTTAGGATACTGTGCTAAGAAATGGCTGTGCCACAAAGTAAAGTGCTACAGATTTAACAATTTTTGAATGCACATACCATGTGATTCATAAGACACTAAACAAAACTTCATCCAAACCGAAAATAAACTATATTCCTTTCTCTGATTATATTAATATAAAACGTTTGGCTAAAATTGAACCATAATCTCCTCAGAGACGCTCCTCGATTCACTTAAAATTGTAAAATACTAGGAAATATGTAAAAGAATCGAAATACGCTAAATGTTTTGTTACTTGAAATTCAGATTTTCACATATAATCGCAAAATCGTGTGAATCAATCCCGTGTGAACGAATTGGAGAAGCGACAGAAATTACAAAAAATATTGGAAGAAACGCCGAATTACGTATTAAAAGTGAGAAAGGTATAACTGAATAAAATATAACTGAAGTTCATCTGTACTTACTTTTTATCGAACTGCAAGTTGTTAAATTCTTTCGGGATATATTTTCACGTATGTTCTACGAAGATAATACTGATAAAGATGAAAGACTGTAACAGTACCTCTGACGAGCTGTACGAAATTTTACAAAGAAAACAAAAAGAAAGTGCTCCAAACGCCAACGAAACAAAATTTCGATGGTGATTGCACTTACATCTGCCCGCATAAATTCAGAATCGAACGTTTCCTCAAGAGCTCATTCTCTTATAGAAAAGTACTTCTAGAAAGTGAGAGGGGGTGCTTTCCACTTCAGGAATGCAACAGTCAGGATAACCGAAGAAGCAACGTTAACAAGAATGGAATTCTCTTACAGCGGCGAGTTAAAAGCATACCCTCGCTTTGCTGCAGTTTTTTTTTTTTTGGTTGTGAAAATCGTAATCTCAAATGTATATATATATACAGCTTTTTCCAAATAAAAAAGAAAAGCGTTTCAATCCGCCAAGTTGCTCAAAAATATATTACGTCGAGATGTATAATGGTGAAACTGAAAGCTATACGTAAATGTTTCAAACCTGTAGTTAGCGTACTAGAATTTCCGACACATAGAATGCTACGTTAACGCCTTATTTTCTTCATCTTAACTAAACATTTGCTGACGTTTTATCAGTTTCAAGATTTTAAGTTCTGGAAAATCCCAAAGCCGTTATCATAAATGTAGTAGATGTAATTTTTTTTCATTTATTAATTTAAAATATAACATTCAGTTTTATAGAAATTCCAAGATAGATACTTTCATAATTGACGCACAGGAGATTTAGAAAATAGATTAAGCAGTATGTCATGCATTTATGGACCTTAGGTTTGAATTAAGATTATGCAAAAATTATGACTTTTTTTATGATATTATTGAAATTTCAATTTACATCAATCCATGTGTTATGCAACAACCAAGTTTTGGTTATTCTGTAACAAATTTTAGATTTAAAAAAACTTTCTAGCACGGAGCTTTAAATTATATTGTAACTACATTATGACAAAACAAAATGATGCAAAGCCCTACTGCGTTGCAAAGATTTTCTCTTCAAAATGTAGCATAAATCAATTAAATGATTCAAAATCCAATCATAATTTCGGTTATATTTTAGTGTTTTCTTAATATTCCACTTCTAATATTTACAAATATTCAATTAAACAAAACAAATGGTAAATTGCCATTTCCTCTTTTTTATATTGTTGCAGGAGGATAAATGCTTTGTTGAAAATAGCTGTTCTGCGAATCAATTATTTTACAGTTATTCCTAAAATTTCCAAAAATGATTTCCAGAAGAACAGGCACGAAGTAAGTGTCTCTGACGACATGGGCATAAGACAAGATGGCTCACGTCCTCACCAAAGTTTTTCTTTTGCTAAACGCTGCGGGCTCATGACGTATATCTGTCTGCTTGTCTGGAGCGTGTTCTACAGCTTTAAGTGATTTTGCAGTGATGTACTTATTGTCATAAAAAATCCACGCAACAAGAAAAAACCGTGGGATTAACGCGAAACTCGGCGAATAGCTACGGGGATGGCAGTCATGCAAATTATTCAAATTTTGTGCGATTCCGCATGCTTTCGCATCCACGACCGACTCTGAAATCGCAATCATTGGGGCTTTTAAGGCGCCGCGCAGGGGACTCAACATTCATGCCAAAGTGCACGGTAAGAATCAGATGAGATCCCTCAGCGATACACATACAGAGGAGACGCGGTAGATGTGAGTAAGGGCAACTGATGGAGTATGAACGATGCCTTATCGTGTGCATAAGAAAGGCAAGGTGGCCGGTTCGCCGAATCGGCCGCCATTTGGACTGGTCGGACGACAAGGTGCGATCGTGTTGGGAGCAATGGTCACGGGAAGGCACTCAGACTCGGCGGATTGGCATTGGATGATCCAGACACACCACCAGCAGAGAAGACCGTAAAATCCTGATAGCGGCACTAACAGTTTAACGACGTCCTTGTTCAATATCCAGAGATATGTGGAGGATGTGAAAGGGGTTCCTCTGTCCACCATAACCATTTCCAGACGCGTGGTAGCAGCAAATCTATACTCTAGACGGCCCTTAAGTTTTCTGCCGTTAACACAAGGCAATCGTCGGCTTCTATTGCGGCGGTGGCAGCAGCGAGCAACCTGGAATTCTACAGACTAGCGACGCATAGTATTCAGCAACGACTCCCGCTTCTGTATGGGATCGGACGACCACCGTGTCAGAGTGTGGAGGACCGCAGGTGAGCGCTGCAATTCCAACCTGTACCCACATGTTCCGAACTGCAGACGTGATGGTCTGGGGATGCATCGCGTATGAGAGCCGGACATCCTTCGCAGTGATCCGATGGACACTGGCAGCCCAGCGCTACGTGTAGAAGATCCCGCGGAACCATGTGCTGCCTTTCTTGGGTGGCTGGCCGCAGAACACTTTTTCAACAAGATAACGACCGTTCGCACACGGCTCAAGCTTCCTAGGACTGTCTACGTCATGCTTTGGCGCTTCCGTGGCGTGCCAGATCGCCTGATCTCTCGCCCATCGAGCACGAATGAGAGCAGATGGGACGGCAACTTTCTCTGTGTCCCAGTTATAACGAAATAAATTTCTCCATCACTTTTGTCCATGCCAGGGCTCGAACCTGGGTCCCCTCATTCCGGAATAAGTCACTCTACCAATTGAGCTACGCGGACGCACGTTCTGACTGCTATCTGCCTTTATGTCGTGTGCGTCCTGCTGGCAGGTACGTCACACAGTGTTCGTGATTTAAATCGTCAGATGCAAGAAACCGTGGACAATCTGCCTCAGGATAACATACGGCGTCCCTTTCACTCCATGCCGGACCGTATCAGTGCATGTATCCGAGCACGAGGCGGTCCGAAGTGGTATAAACGGGGATCCAATTGTGTACCATATGTCCGGGAGAAATCGTCCTGCTGTTGTGATACTGTAATCACTTCTGTCCTTGGTACGTAAAATCTCATTACTAAAATATCATTTAAGTAATGAGATTTGGCGCGCGAAGTTTTATGACAACGAGTGTATTTATTATTAATGGAAAATGTGGTCAGTCTATTTCATAGTGCACTACTATGCGTTTACAATTACTGACCATCAGGATTTTGTGAAAAATTAATACATTATATTAATAACATTTTTTAAATAATGTAGTGCACCAGAAAATACAGAATAATGTTAGGAGAGGAGGGAATATTAAAACGATCTTGATGAACACTCATGTTGCAAAGGAAAATTTTTTAACACTTACTTTATTTCCTTCTTTTCCACCCAATGTCTAAATGCACCATAATTATGGCATGATAATCGGTTTCTTACAGGCCTTTGTATGGGCAAAATCTTCAATTACTGAGAAGTAGTCTATACCCAGAGTTATGTCCTTTTCTACACACATTATCACGAGTGAGTTAAACTTTTTTCTCGCAATAACGTCCTTTTTTAATTTTTGTTCTTGAGACTACTGTAAATGATCTTTCAGCAGAACAATTCGTGACCGGTAGGTAAAGAACACTCTCAAAGCTACTACTAAGCTCAGAAATGTATTCTGAATATTGTTTTTAATGACCAAAGTGTACATATTCCGGTTGTGGTATATGACTAGAAATGAAGACATTTATTGCTGAGAAAGTTTTCTAAGTCTTCTTAGTAACTATGAACAAGTTTATATGATTTAGTCTCTTTAAAATCCCTGAAACGTTCAAACATTTCCAGAACAACTTCGAGTGATTTCCTCTTGTTCGCTAAATTACTGATTCAAAAATCCGTAATGTTAAAACTGTGTTTACTCTTGCTCAGTTAATACTCTATGTCCACGCAAATGGAAGTGACGACTACATATAATACAAATTTAAAAAAATTAATAAGTTTTGTAAAATTACCTAAGTAAAAATGTTCATGGTTGGTGGTGCTAAAATATTTATAAAAATCTCTACCAGCTTGACACCACTCTAAATCTGGCGCCCTAGGCCTGGTCGACTGAGCCCGTTGCTTAAAGAGTTCCTCTAAAACAGCCATTTACAATTTCTTTTATGATTCTTCATCTCTCTTCAGAAATTTTAGAAACCATTCCCATTATTGTTTTGCTTCAATCAATGTCAGTGATAGGCAATTCTAGCAGCAGTGGTGGCACTCCTGAAATTCGCGTGAAATGAGTTCAAAAAGTAAAGCAGTTATCATTGTGAAATTCTAAACGGAAAAACATGTAATACGCCTGAAATGATGTGTTTCTAGGAATCATTGGGGAGATCACTTTCGTTTTGTTTTTCACGTATATATAACACATGTCATTCTTAATCATTTGATTTCTTGCTACGATTTTGGATGCTTGTAAGAAATGCGAAATATCCCACGTTGCAGAAGTACGGTGTATGATTTGGTTGAGATCAAAGAATAACACAATCAACTGGAGTAAAACAAGAGACAAATCTACTGATTTTATTGTATTACAATTATAGAACATCTCGGTGACTCTCTGTTCGCTGGAAGGGTACTGCCAACGATGTCCGCATTGTTTTTTAGAAGCACTACTTAGACACTGTATCGATCTATAAGTTCGTTTACACCAGCAGGATTTATGTATATTCACACTATTTTTTACAAAATTTTCAAGACTTTCTCAAAGTTTGAAAAATATTAAGGAATCTTTTAAGATTTGTTACAAAAATTCATCTCATTGTTGTAAAAGTGTGAATGCTTATGAAAACTGTTGCTTCATCTTGCTTAATGTAATATTTAGAATGCAAGGATGAATACAAATTTTTTATTTCTCAAATAAAAAAGTTATATATAGGCCTTTACGAAATTTAGGTATTTCCAGAACATGACTGAGCTGAAACTTCTATTAAGAAACTAATTTTAAATCCTCTCTAAGTCAAGCCCAAGGTGGTTTCTAATGAAATCCAAGAAGAGGTAATCGAATTTCAACACGATGGTAACTTCAGGGATTCATCTGAATCTGGTGTGAACATGAAATTGTTGTGGTGTATCAAGGCAATGTATTTTCCATACATTCGGCGAACTGCGTTACGGTATGTAATAATGTTTCCGATAACGTTTTTGTGTGAAAAGGACTTCCCTGCTCTGCTATTGATTAAGAGCAAGAAGAGAAAATGACTGGACGCAAACGACGACATATGAATTACCACATTTGAGCAGCAGTATCAGCCCGGTAATTTCTTTGCTAGTGAAACAAATGCAAGTCCAAAAATCACATTAATTATAACTCAAATAAGACAGTACGAATTTCAGTTCATTTAAATTTTTTCAAACGTTACTTTGGTTAATTAAAATTGGTTACCTTAAATTAGATAAAATCCGTTTTAATTAATAAATATGTTTACAAAGTAAATTGCACTTTTCCTTAGTTGCATTATATCCCAGGGAGGGTGGGGGCGCTTGACGTAAGGTTAGAAACCACTAATCTAGATGAATATTTTTCAATAAAAAAACAAGCAGTATCTATCAATACTACTGAGCAAAATGTCTTACATTTTCGTGGAGAGTTACCTATATGTGAGAACAAGGCGGTTCATGTGAGAAATATTTCAGCCGGTGTTCTCGTAAATAATTTTATAAAAATACAATGTATTATATTTGACTTGAAAAAAAAGTTATGTGAAATTAAAGCTTAAAAAAATATTTTCAGTTTATTATTGAGAACATATATTATAGATATATTGCAAAATATTTTGCAAAATTAAAAAAAAAATGTTTATCATTGAGATTTTAAACGCCTTTCGGTAGGCATTCATAAACACAGTATACCAAATGTTTACTTTACGTCTTTCTCTCTTATGGAGTGGAAGACATATGCATTTATTTCGAGTCGTGGAATTTTTATAGGAGATTTTAATCAATAAGTGAATCGTTTGGGTAAACAGTAGTATAATAATGAAACTTGTTCTGTATCATAATTTCTCAACGAAGACAAAACGTACCGAACTTCCATTATTGTTCTTTACCAAGTGAAATGAGAAACAAATCAAAGGCTCATTTCAAGGTCATTTCATGAATCATAACGAATAACACGTCTCATTTTCGTTTTAATTGCAACTTAACAAAATCTAAATAAATAATTTTTCCTTCCGTCATTGCACAAAAAGCGCACTGTGAAAATGAATAAACAGATGCTTTTCTGAACATTAGCTATAATGTCGTTTTGGATCATTATTCATATAGATATATTTATTTGCTTTTTTTTTCCTTTTCCACGAGTCCGTGCTTATGACGTGCACTTGGTTCGAAATAGGTTAATTGTTAAATTTGATAATACCTCATAACAAGTGTTGGCATTGCACTGATTTATCAGTAGATCTACATATTTCGACTTCAGTCTACTGATGGAATTTTGTAATCCACGGTTTTTAATGTGTTTTAAGACCATCTACAAAGTCTGGGACATGCTGTCAAAGAATGTCTGCGTTCTATCGGTGTTCACTATCTACTGATCAAATCGACTCAATTCGGAGCTGGTCTGCAGAGAAAATTCACAGCAAAATCAGAAATTTTCAACACCTGCTATTTATGATTTTTTTTCACTCATACTAGCTGCCATGAAATATTATTTTATTCTAGATAAAAGATGAATATTTCATCTAGATAAAGATTTATTCTAGATGAAATATTCTTTTATTCTAGATATATTCCAGATAAATATTTTCCATAGTTTTCTTAAAACGCAGAATATTGGGAAAGCGGCTGTAGTGCTAAAGCTGTTTGACGAAAACTTTGTGTTAACATCAAACAATTGTATAGTTAACTTTGTGTTAACCGTACATTTTTTTAATACAGCACTTATTTCACATATGTTGCAAATATCTGGGTATCGTTTACGAAGAAGTTTAAGAATATAACCCTTTGTCTTCAGGAAAAAAACTAGTGGAACCAATGCAACTGGACTATATAAGCGGCAAATGACATTATCATTTACATCAATATTAATTTTAATGATGACTGACGAACGTGATTTTTACAAAGCTGAACATAAGGATCATCAGTAATATCGTATATAAAGTGATTTAGGATTGTATTTGTTTGAAATTTATTCCGGTGTTTAAATGCAATGTGTGGAGTATTCGTATTAATTGAAATACCAGTAGATTTAAGAATTCCTTTTCATTGAGATTACATCCGATACTACATTACTTCTGTAATGTGGTGCATATTTCAACCGTGAAATCTTATCTGAATTTGACGCACCGGTCTACTGATTTTAGACAAAATTCTATGGCAACACTGCCACAGTTGCGATGAATTGTTCAACTTGGTCCGCAACGATGTGCAGATACCTTGCAGCTGTCGCAAAATCCCTCCGCCGGCGCCGGCCTGTTTCATGTGTCATAGCCTCCGTTCGTAATTGGCGTTTTCCCGGTCGGCCGCCTAGGTGATGCACCAGGAATCTTCATTCGTCAGACCAGGCCACTTTCTTCAAATCATTCAGGGTCCAAACTCAATTATCTTGGGCCCATTTCATGCACTGATGGCGATGACGTGCAGTGAGTATGGTGGCCGACTGGGCATTTGCTACGCACGTCCATGCGCAGAAAGCTGTGATGAAATGTGTGCTGTGGCACATTGACTTGATCACAGCTGTTGTAGCTGCTGGTGAATTGTTGCACTTTGGCCCTGCGGTGGTTATGAACAATGCGTGACAATATCCGCTACCCTCATGAGCGGCGGATGACACGCATCTGTACGGCGGTTTGGCATTCCGCCATCTGTGCACCACTTTTGTTACGCATTCACTAGAGCGGAACGTGAACAACTTACAAGATGTGCCGTTTCCGAGGCGCCCTTTCCGAGGCGCCGTGTCATCACAATTTATTATTTTTCAAACTTCGATCAATCGGAAGCCTTTCCTGTTCGGACTCCGAACACTCAACTAACCGAAAGCCGGTGCTCGGGTTGTATACACACTGCTCTGCGAACTTCACCTGCACTACCGTTTGGTCTCCAGGCGCACACGTTTCTTTATTCTGTCCATGCATTTCAAAAATATTTGTGTTTTAGCTCAAAAAGGGATACAACGTTTGCCCAAAATGGAAGTTAAACGGAACGCTGTAATTTTTAATTCATTTTTCCGCGGTTCCTTCTCAGCATTTTATTGTTGCTAAATGTTTTATTTCCAAATATTTGTATTTCGGCTTGAAAATGGAGGAAACTTTCCCGAATCGGAAGTTAGTCGGAAGGAAATAATCTAAAAATTTCGATTTTTTTTTTACGATATCTTTTCTGCTCTGCATTGTTGTAAAGTGTTTTATTCCATAAATATTTGGGGTTCAGCTTGATAAGAATTTTCTGTTTCGTGAACCGCTTGTGAAAAATTATAAATTTGGATTATTTTCCACTTTCATAACTTATTCTCTGATCAATGTCTTGTAAGGTATTACGATCAGTTGGTACTGCACGAAGACACATCTAGTATTTAATACTTTTGCTTTTAAACAATTTATACACATCTTTGGGGTTTAAAAACTAACTGAAGAAATAAGAGTTTATTCTTAAACCATACAAACTATTTTCACTCATGATCAGTTTAATAATTTGAAAGACATTTCCAGCAGATTCAGGTAGAAGATGGTAAAAAATGTGCCTGTCTCTCGCCTTGACCTACATGTTTCAGTACAGTCCTGACAATTTCATGTAAAAAAAGTAATTATACTAATATTTTTTTTGGTTAATTTACTTCCGGCAAATAGCAAATGATCGGTAACCGTGTTTCACATCTGCTAGAAGCAATAAATCAGTACTAATATACAGGAATTAGGAAATTATTCAAAAATTCACAATAGCTATTGGATTGTAAATATACTAATTCTAAATGAGAAAATACACTTTCGTAACATACATGATTCCTAGTTTTGTCTTATAATTTGAATTTTTTTTTGTCGGTTTATCACTGTAGTTTTCTACATGAGTTAACCAAGAATATGAATGAACCAAATGCTTTTTTTTTAATATTTTAATGTAGACTATTTCACTTAAAAAATATTCATAAATGAGAAATTTAAAGAAAGACAGGAATTCCAGGACCCCAATAATATATAAATAAACAAAGGATCGCTCTTTCCACATTTATCTTTAATTAGCACACAGCAACCGAAAAATTGTTATCCGGACACAGCTTGGATCGAACCCCAGATCTCTCGAAAACTGGCAGAGTACATTCGTCTTACGCTAGCTTGGCCAACAATCCGTGGCGCTGCATTTGTTTATCTGTCGGCATCTGACTTCAAAAATCCGTAGAGATGGGCTAAGCAACTTAGGCGACCCCATCTAATTAAATATAAACGAGGAAAGAGCAATGATTTTGTCTACTTACATTGTCTCCACATGTTTGGAAGATTTCACACCTCAATATTATTTATAATTATATTTTAATTCCACTATAATTTCAGAAGTTTCGTAAAGATGAACTTTCAAGTAGCTGCAAAATCAAGCTGTTGCCCTCTGCTGTGTTTAACGAGAGACTTCTAACCCATTATTCTCCCCCAAAGCAAATAAATTCACAGTAAAAGGAAATCAATACTGACGTAAGGAAAATTAAAACGAAAAGTAAACAATATAAAATAAATTAAATTTTTTTACGAATAAAATATTTTGCATTTTTTTTTTCATTTTAGCCTTCTATTTTCAGCGACTCAAGAAATCTTCGGGGATTTTTTGTGAAAAGTCTTTGGGTAACTTCTAAATTAACGTCAGATTTTAGGTGTGTTGGAAGGTAATAAATTGAGAGGAAACATCTGTTTTACTTTTACTAAAATGTTCGAGAAAGAATGTATGAAGACATTTAGAGCAAAGAAGCGTTAAAAAAAATGTACCCAAATAAAATTGGGTTCAAAATCAGCGTCACAAATACAAATTTGATAATATGTATAAAACGGGATTAAAGCTTGTAACGTTTTTCAGAGACGAGAGCAACGGTAATTTGAAGTTTGTTTGTTGTACCAAAATAAAATTGCGCTAGCTCCAATGGGAATATTCAAATGAGTACAATACGTCATCTATTTGGTATAATGCAACTTTGGTAAAGATTGTTCGGACAAGGGTGCGGCAGCTGAAGCTTTAGCTGGATTCTTAACGGCATAGTGGTGCCACCACATCACTTAAAATACTCTTTAGGATGGATAGCGATTGGTAGATTAGAATCGGAGAAACCGCATTAGGTAGCAAGATGCCTACGTAACAAGATCCCTAAAGTATTCCAATACCTAGGTAGCAAGATCCCTAAGTATTGGAATCAGAGCAACCCTTAGGTAGCAAGATGGTTCAGTATGTCTCCACCCTTTGGCGACAGTTCCAAGAAACCGATACAATCACGAGAAGGCCGGAACAAGAACACCCGTGAGACAGAATAAGTGAAGTCGGTCGGCACTTGTTTCTAACAGCTCGCCCCTATAGAAAGTCGCAGCCAGGCTGCTCTTGCAGAAGCTCTTCGCTGCTTCGGGAACCATGATATCGAAGCAAACATTTTGCATGCGACTTCACGGAAGGCTTCTGTACGAGACGATCAATGGTCTGTATCACACTCGCCGCATTGCACAGTCGGGTCAGCCTGAATTGATAGCGACAACAGCACTCCTGAACCATTGATTAATGGGCCTGTTTTCTTTCAGTGGTCAGTCGTAGTTCAGCCTATACACGGATTCCTGACGTACGTACATCGGAGAGAAGCGGAAGCCGAAATTGTTTTTCGCGCATTACGTACGTTGATCCTACATTGGTGGGGATCACATGGTTTGGGCTGGCACTATGTTCGATAGGCGTACGACCCTGCACGTGTTTTCAAGAAGCACCGTGAATGCCTCACGCTGGATTGATAAAATCCTTGAGCCATATGTACATGGTTTAAGTGAGCTACGTTGTTATCAGTAGCTTTAAATAGACGATAACGACGGTCACCATGGGGTTCGACAAACCGACGAATACTTGCAGAGCGTGGATCTCACAGGATGGAGGTTTCCGCAAGATCTATGAACACAAACGCGATAGAGCATATGTGGGATACCGTGCGAAATGTAATTATAAGCTGGCAGCTCACTCTCAGAATTCTGAAGCGATTCCGTCGTGCCAAGCTGGAGGTTCGTCCCAGCCTTGCACGACGTAATGGCTTTTTGTGCGAATTGTATCACTGTTCTGGTAATCACATTCCTTAATAGAACCACGAAATCCGTGAGAATTGATGCTTTACCTTAGACTGCCATGCTTTCAAGCCCATTGTACCTCCTCATGAAATGGTAGCACTAATTTCCTTTTGAATATTGCTGAGTAACCGATATATTAATTCCCGTAACAAGTGTCATTAAACTCTGTCGTGTGGATTTTGCGTTATTCAAGATTTCAAGTTCGTCACGTTCATTTTGAATTTTTGGACACCAGTACACTTTTACAAATATCCTGTATCGTTAAATTCTATATATATTATCCATGTCCTCATTGCAACAGGTTTGAGCATATCGAACTATTCACAAACTTTCTGTGAAGAGAAGAGAACGTCGATTATGTGCCGAAGCTGTAATTGGACCGCTTTCCAAATCTGGAGTATAGAGTCCTTGATTAAAAGTTGTGTCAAGCGCTGTTGTGGAACAACCGGTCCTAATATTATATCTGTGCACTTTCATTCTAACAGCTAAAGTCCTAAGTGTTGAACCTATGTAGAACTTGTTCGGCATAGTAGAAACCCCAGAGATCAAGGGGATCCTATATACACCATGTCCTTCGGTGGTCTGGATTGCGTCGCGGTTCTTCTTAATAAGGCCCACAATGGATATATTATTCGTAAGAACCCAAACTCTGAGTTATGTTTCTTACAGAGATCTTTTTTCAGGGTGAAAGTAACGAAAGGAAAATTATCTATAGAACCCACAAACGTCAGCTGTCGTACGTCTTGCTGTAGAGTAGTATAAAACGCACGATTCTGGTTGCGGACGAGTATATTAAAGAGATCGCTGGAGTAACCGTAGGGAGTAGACATCCGGTAAATCTTCTCTAGTTCAACACTACGTAGACGAACAGAGGGAGATAGAGTGAAAGCCCGATTTATTAAAAACCACAGGAATGGAAGTTTGTAGAGAGTAGGATGTGTAGTTGTGGAGCAAATATAGAGTACCGGCGCAAAAGTAGATTTTCTGTATTCAGAAATATTGTGAACAAAACAAGTTGTTCCAAAGATTGTGGCCAGAAAACTAAAATGTAATCGACTTAACGAAAAACATTGACGGGTTTTGACGAACAAACTGACTCAATTCATTTTACAGTACTTTCTAGGCATTGTAAAATTAATTCAGCAAGAATGGGGGATAAGGGGAGAACCATGGGTATTCCATCCCTTTGTTGATAAAAAAAACCCCATTAAAACGAAAGAAAGAGCGGCGTACAATTATCTTTAGTTTCAAGATAATTGACTGGGACTCGAGAAGTGAAATAGTTGGAGTATTGGCAACTTTTTCGCCAATTGTAGTGTGTACATCATTAAGCGGAACATTTGGAAACAATGAAATCACATTTAAAGACGCCATAATAAATTAGGCTGATGAACCCTGGAAGTTGAAAGATTTAATCCTTTCCAAAGCTTCTAATGAGCTTCTCATACAGAAGTCAGAGGACCTAATGTGTGGTGTTAGAAACGAAACCAGGGATTTTTCCAAGTTTCTGGTAGGGCTATTTGACCCTGATACAAGTAATCTAATGGGATGTCCAAGCTTGTGGTGTTTCAGGTTTCCAAAAGCTTCGGGAACACGAGGTCCATGAGGTGGCAGCATGTGGTCTGATATACAATTTGGAAGGAATCCGTGAACTCTGAGTTTGCTAAGGGAGGCAAGCGTAGAAGCAGTGGGGTCTGCCTTGATAACAACATGTGGAATAAGGTTGATAGCCTCCACAACATTAGCTTCATATTCACTCTTATCGTGAATTACAACTTTTTGCTATTTTTCAGCGTGTATAATCGACAGAGACGGGCTTTTAGACAAAGCCAGAAGTTTGTTTCATTCATATTGTAACCACGTACTGCAGAGAGAGGGTTTAGATTTGGAATAATAATTACTGAATATCCTGTTAAGAGAATAGAGATCAAAGTTTTGATCTTGTGCATGTCGAACAGAGATTATATATTTCACCTGCAGGACCATTGGAAAAGGTTTATGGTTGCATATAGGGTATCTGAATTTAAAGAAGTCCTGTAAGGATGATGTTTGGACGTTGGTAAAGGTGACGGAACTTAAAATAATATAAGATGATTCAATACAGCTAACTTGGTCAGGTGAAATAACACAGTCACCAAATTTTCTACCTTGATAACAATTAGCCTCAAGGCCACGTCACTTATAGATATTTTTTCTATACATGTTCCACTGTAGCTTGCAAGTTGGTAAAGAATACCATAAATTACTTACCCGTCTGGATAGGATGTCCCAGAGGAGCAAGCTCGGAATACGCAGAATACGCCTTCCTGTTAAGGAATTTGAAATAACTTGAACATTCCTGGCAACATGTGGTCTGGCGTTGTCCTTTTGGAATATAGCGCCAATAGTGCTCTGAAAGAATTGAGACCTTTTGGCAATCTCAAAAGCTTCCCTGATGTAGCGGTCGCTGTTGAGATTGCCGTCAAGTCTCAGAAGCTGAGATTGCGAATGGTACCCAATGGCACCCTACACCATCACACTTGGAGTTCGGCCCGTATGACACTCGAAAATGCATGCTGGAAGAAGGCGCTTACTACAATACCGTTTAATGGGTATGTCGCTATAATGGCACTCCAAGTTGAGTTGGGACTCCTCGGAAAACACGACATGTTGCTAGTCAGCAATTCAGTTTCTGTATTAAAAACCCCTTTCCAGCCTGAGGCGTCCATGGTTCAGAGTCAAAGGAATCTGCCGCAAAGGGATGCATGCAACCATTCATCTGTGCGTCAAACGGCGTCGAACTGTGTAGGCAGACAATGCCATACGTGTGGTAGCGCCCCACTGTTGTGCTAACAATTGCGTAGATGCCGATCGGCTCGTCATTGCCATGGGGACGAGGTGTCGTTCATCCGGCGGTGTCTTCACATTTCTCGGTCCACTGCCGGATTGTCGATGTACCTTGTTCACCTCGGTCCACTGCGGTCATACACGCCTCATTGGCGTGGCGTTATGTCTCTTTCGAGCTGCAATGTTGCGGTACGAATATGCGCCTTAACGCAGACCAATCATTCTACCCTGTTCAATCTCTGTCGCATGATGATATTTCTTCCTTCGCTGTCGCCGAGGCATTGTTGAATCCTGGAGACCCTTTTACAACGCGCTGTCCATGATGCATTACTGGTATGCATCCTAAATAGCACTATCTTTATACTCCTCACTCGACCATTCAGAGGAGCTACCGAGCGCGTACATGCGCAATTACTCTCACGTCCTACTCTGCTCTGTATATCGTGTAAGTTTCACGTCATTACCATCGCTTCTTCATGGTGCTGTAATTTTCACAACATTAGTTTATATTACTGTATCTATGTTTCAAACATTTGTAATTCACGAGCGTTATATTCTTTGGAAGGAACTAATTGCAATTCTAATTGTCTTAGGAGGTAACTTATGTGTAATTATTTGATCATTGATAATTGTTGTATTTTGTTCAGTATTAAAACAAGGAGTATTTGTGCATAAGGATTAAGTTCTTTTGTCAATAGTCATAAAAATTTAAACTCATATCGGGCATGTTATAACAATAAAACTATAATAAATAATCTGATTACAATACTTCATGCTCGCAAAAATCAGTGGTTAGACGAATGTCCGTTTTCACACTTGAGCAATCCGCTCCAGCCAAATCCTGGTGTTCGAAGAAATGCGAAATTTTTCTTAACATGGGAACAAATTGTTTTCACTTTGTTCCAATGATATACTGCAACATATAGCGATTTGTCAATATAGTATGACCATCGTGCTTTTATGCAAAGCGAAGCGATTGCATGCAAACTATGGCGCGTGAGGAGGTTATAGAATGGCATAAATAAGCCACAGACGCTTACATATGTTAATCCCTTTTATTGTTATTCTTCAAATGGGAAAGGCAACGGCTGACTAAAGCCAAATTTTTATGGCAGACAATCTGGTCACATAATTTCTGAAACGCGTTGGCTCGTGTGTTGCTGACCGTCAGCCGTGTTTAGTACGTTCAAAAAGTGGTCGGAGAAGAGAAAAAACTACCAACCATTGGCAAGATGCCGTCACTGCTGAAATTGTGATAAAACACCAAATATTAATATCCTTATTGAATACAGGTTTGCGTATGCGAAGGCCTCCTCAAGGGACCATGCTAACCGCTGTTTTCCGCCGTATGCAGCTGGTATGGGCACGAAGACATATGTACTTCACCTTGAATAATCAAAAGAAGGTCGTTTTGTCCGACGGATCTTGTTTCCTGCTGCACCATGTGGGCAGCTGGATATGTTGTCTTCGTTTCTCTATAGAAATGTTGACATAAGTATGTACCGTGGGAGGAAAACAAGTTCGTGAAGGAAGTGTAATGCTTTGAACATTATTATTCTGGTAAACCGTATGTCTAGTAACTCATGAACAATGAACTATGATGTCTACATCTAACTAAAAATCATTGCTGACTAGGCACATTCTTTCAAAACAACGGCTATCCCCCTGTTAATGTAATTTTTCAGAAGGACAATGAACCATGCTACAATAACAAACGTTTTTGAGAATGATTTGCAGAACATGAGAATGACTTCTAGTTATTTCTCTGACCTCCTAGTTCTCCAGAAATTAATCCCATCAAGCTAGTAAACTTTGTGTTGGAACAGATAATCCGATCTTCGGTGGCTGAACCATGTAACTTAACTGTAGTTACAGGTACTGCTGATAACTCGCTTTTATTAGATACCGGACGACACTTTAAAACATATTGGAGGGTCAATGCATCGCCGGGTATAAACTCTTTTGTCGGCTCATGGCTGAGCATTATGATATTATGCAGGTGGTCAAAATATGTTACAACTTCAGTAAGAAGATTGCAGAGGATACGTCTCTAGTTGAGAAACGACATAAATCTCCGTTTATATTTTCTACTCCAAAATTTCAAAAGCTTCGAACGTTAGAAGAAATTAACTTTGATTTCCATCCTTTGTTGCCATGTTATGATCCATTGCAATTTGGTATTTGGATGTCTTGACAAAGTTCGACGTAAATTTAACATATTTGTGCTTGCTTTTAAGGATGAAAGCCAAATTCCCCTAAATACGTTTCGACTTTTGTTTGTCGTTTTGGCTAGGTAACGGTAGTCGCACTGATTTATACAGGTGGGACATCGTCCGGCAAATTATGTTAGAGAACGTCTGTATCACTAGAAGGCTAACGAAAGACGCCATTATATACAACCGTTCAGCAAATAGCATTATGAAATTTTCAGTTTAGTGTTCAATATCTGTAAAATTAAATCTATTCATAATTTCTAAGCAAATATTTTTGCATGTGGTCTTCAAATTCCTTTGTAACATGCTTTAAGAAGAATATTGCTCAAATTCAGTTTGCGATATTAAACCTTTCTCGACCACAGCTCCAACCGCGCCCTTACATGCGAACATCCACAGCACTCAAGGCAACACTACATGCCAACAGCCGCAGCGCCTGAGTCGCCCGAATAGTATGAGGAAGATTTCCTACAACCTATGTTTTTTGAATTTGCACTGCGTCCGAAGGATTAATACGATTTTCTATCAATCATCATTGTTGTCCCTAAACAAAGAAGTGACCCAGGGGTTGGTATGTCCCGGAGCTACTCTATATCATTCAGCTTTCTGACATCGCTCAGCAAAACTCTTCGTTTGTTGACACCTGCCACGTTTGTCTATGATAATTTGCATTAACCCAAAACAAGAGCTTATGGGGCAAAATTTGTTGTAAGATTACTTCATTTTGCTCAGTCCCAATGAACAGATTGATAGCATACTTTTTTACAAAAAGAAAAACAAAATGGTAAAGTAAACACGATTTACCATTTGTTACCACTCCCTCTATCTGCCTAAGGCTGTTAGTAGAAAAATGCACTGACTGCTCCAGGGATCGTGTAACTGTCAGAGTATGTCAGGACTACAGATCGGAAGCTTCAAGTAGAGACCCAGCTCTTATTGTTCACTTTTTATTGCAAAAGGAGTGCTGGAATGATATTCGGAAACTAGCAGAAAACATCTTTTGTCGTTATGGTATTCTGAAAGTTAAAATATCTTAGACTCGTGATCTTTAAAGGGTTAACATAAAGGTAAATTGCAAGATACAATATAGTGCAACATATTCCGATCACATGCGACGTAGAAGAAGACATTCCACTTAAGTTACTGGTAACAAAATTCATATAGCTAAGACAATATACCAAAATGCTGTAGGAGCGATGTTAAGTATAGCAAGTAATTCAAAATTTAAAATGATTTAAACCAACATCTTACCTAACTTTGTTGCTCCTAAATACATTAAATCATCGGAACCGAAATCAACGTTTTTAAATTGACAGCGTCATGACAAAGAAAAAGTCTCAATGTAGAATGAAAGAAAATTGAAATTAGCAGGTAGTTATTTAGGTGAAAAAACGGATTGAATTCTTCAGCCATTATTTCCGAAGGAAGGACAGAACCAGATTCATGTCCAATTTAAATTTCGATTCCTAATTTCTAAATTTTCACGTGATGCTTAAATTTTTGTAAGCTTACTGGGAGATATATTATTTCGTGTAAAGACAGCAGTTGACGCTGGCGGAAAGGAGACCTACAAATCAGTGTGAATAACATTAAACTCATACATTGAACTTTCACTAAAAAGTGGTTGAACGCTAGTGAGTAAATAAATGCAAAAATACCGAAGAAATATCAGGGAGCAGACATTAAACCTCAGAGAATTGCGGAACCTCAGGTGGCTACTTGAGTTTCTTTACCAGGTTGTTCCGAAACGAACAGCGTTACTTTACTGTCTGGTAGATGTAAGAACGTCTGAAGTGGTTTTGGGGTAAAAACAAAGAATAAATTCAAATATATAATATTCTCAGTGATTATAGCGCTATTATTTGGCTCACTGCACACAAAGCCCTGAGTCAGGAGTTTAGCCTCATCCTCATCACCTCATACAAACTAAAGCGCTAGGATATTATTATCCTCTTTTAGCTCTGTTTCCTATCTATCAGCCAACAAGACTTAATTCATTTTCAATTTTGTGTACATCTGTTTACCAAAGTTTCTTATATGTAGTAACTTTCATGAAGAAATAAATATTAAATTAACGATTTCCAATTAAGAGTGGCTGCTGCTTATATTGAATCAAGATATCAACCTACATAAAATTTAGGGACTGATAAAGGCGAAAGGCTAAATTATCAGGTATCCGTGACAAACAACAAATTTTGCAGGGTTTACGTAATTATAAATTATATATTCAAATATTAGCTTGCACATTTAAAGAAAACGTATTCGGCTTCATGATACAATCATAAAAACAAAGCTAACGTACAGAAAAAACATTTAAATCCATTTTTTATATTGACTGATATCTTCCCGAAACCAGTTATTTGGAGAATGAATACAGTTATCTCTAAACAAAATGCTAATAAAGATTGGCAGTTTCTAGATGCCCAAACCTGTTACCGCAATTTAGGTTTCGGGTAAAAAACAGTTACTTAAAGATTTCTAGAATACGTGTTTGTACCCATCAACATTTTTGGAAATTTCGGGCATGCTGAAGATTTATCTGAATACGCGATTCTTAACTATAGGATTTCTGGAGAAAGCACAACTTCATTAAAGACATGTCAGTGTTTTTAGTGGATGCTTAACTGTTCATTAAAGAATATCCACCTTCATAACTGTGTAGTAAAAGAATGTTCATCAAAGTGTTCTGAGAATGAAATCCCAACGGAAATGTAACTAATATGCATAACATATTTCGCAACGATTGGAGGTATGCTAGAAAAACACTGTTTTTTTATTTTATGACATACTGCAAACCCATATCTTAATTTGTCAAACGTCATGATAGCGTATTTGTAGGAAAAGTATGAATTGTCAAAACAATTTGCTATGTATATATAGTTCATTGACTTTTTATTTAAAACGTATGACATTACAGACTTTGTGGTAAACGAGTAAACATGTATGAACCATTTTTCACAAAAAGATCATGCTTATAATTGACTTCTCTGATCATAAATAGATTTTATCGCAAATACGTTCACAAACTCACCCTTGCAATAACAATTACCACGCCACCTTAGGTATTAACGAAAAAATCTCCGAAAAAGATATTTTCAAAGTAAATGTGCTTCTCTGACAGAGTTGTCGCAGAAAATGAAAATTAATCCACCCCAACAACAAGTTCTGTAAATAAACACTGCCGGAGAGTGAAAAAAGAACACAAAGAAAGAACTGGGGGACAATCATGAAATTTACATATGTTAATGGGGTCGAGTTTACGTAAATGTGATGTTAATTTCGGGACCAACCGGTGAGCGCTTACGCCACAGCACGGCATAATATGCAAATTATCTCGGTGGTATTTAAGGAGTACGGCGAAGTGAATGTAATCAGTCGTCGGCGTACGGACACGTGCGAAGACCCTGAAGAAGCTGCAATGCCTGGACATGAAAGACGTGTACGATTTCAGCAGTTACCGGACTTTGAGCGAGGTCATCTAGTCGGACTCCGCGAGGCCAGGGTGGTCGTACCGTCGTATTGCGGAGAGAATTGGACGGGAAGTATCGGTGGTGGTACGATGGTGGCGTAGATGGTCCGAGAAACATTCCCACATGAGAAGACGTGGAAGCGGGAGTCACAGACGGACTGATGAGCGGACCGATCGACGCACAAGAAGAGCGGCGTTGTCAAGTAGAAAATGCACTGAGACGCAAATCCGAGCTGCCGTTGCACCTGAGGTGATTGTGCGAACAATCCGTAACCATCTGCAGGATGCAGGACTACGTGCACGTGTGCCTCTGGCATGTGTACCTCTGACTCCTGCCCACCGTCAGGAACGGCTGCAGTGGTGTCGTCAACGTCTGCACTGGATAACGCAATGGCGATCTGTCGTGTTCAGCGATGAAAACAGATTCTGCTTGGGAGCCTCCGATGGCCGTACGCGTGTTCGCAGATGCACAGGGGAGCGTGTCCACCCTTTTGGCATCCGCCAGCTAAACACAGGTCCTACACCTTATCTCCTGGTGTGGGGAGCGATCAGCTATCGCTCCCGTACACAATTAGTGTTTGCACCGGGTACGTTAAACAGCACCTCCTACATCAACAACATCATTCAGCCCGTTGTTATGCCATTTGTAAGGTCGGTCCATCGTGGTGTTTTCCATCAAGATAACGCACGCCCACACACGGCACGTGCATCGCAACATGCACTTCGGGGTTTGAGACATGGCGGTTCAACCTCGTACTAACCATGATACATGGAATTGGTTTTTTTTCAGTTTACCAGCAAATACAGCTGTATTTTGCCATAATGTTTTGATCATGTTATCCTCTGTATTCTGCTATTATGCTGTATAACTTTCGTTGGTATCAGACGTCTTCTTCTTGGTGTTCTTTTTTTAACTTTTCACCAGTTTAGTTTGTAGCAAATTTGATTTTTATGACAAATACTTTAAGGAAACTTTGAGAATATCTTGATGCCTGAGGTATATTTGCAAAGGATATGAACCTGTGAAATTAAATATCATGCATGTAGTTTTCCGTTTTAGGCTTAACACTCAGGGGCTATAGTGTGCATCAAAGTTTCTATAATACCTCCGAATCTCCGTCATGCTTTTACAAATTTCTTTTCTTATATCTTCTGTAAATGATTTTTTTCTATTGCTACACTTAAAATTATTAAAATTTTACGACAGAACCATAGGACAATAGCAGATGTGAGGAAACCGATGTATTCACGTTTGTTGCAAGAGAAGTTTGCGGTGAGAATCATTTTCAAATGAAAGAAACCGGTGTGCGGAACTCACGTGGTTTGTCATTCTTTTAGTTGAGACACAAATGATTCCAAAAATGTGCAAATTACTCAGTTGCAACTTTTGTTTTCGGGGTTATTAAGGGAGTGTGGCAGAGAAATTTGGCAGGAAGTTTCCATTCTCCAAATCTTTCGCAGCATCTCATTTAAAATCAACTGTAAGACGCTGCTGAAAGCGATCTGCGTTGTCACTTCCGACGAAGATTGAGCCCGTAACACGTCGCCATGGTGAGAGATATAATGTAGTGTACCAAAAATAATTAGAACCTAATACATCGCCACGGTGGCCTGTATATAATAAAATGTATCCGGCGAAGAATTAGAGCTTCCTGTGTCGTCAGGATGGTCGAGATGTAATAAAAGTTTAGTTTTAATAAAAGTTATTCTTTTATGTTATTGTGATAATAATCTTTTAATTTTTGAAGGAAGTTTGGCAGAGAAACTTGGCTGAATGTTTTCATTCTCCAAATCTTCGGCATCATCGGATTTAGGAGAGACTGCGAGACGCGGAAGGAAGCGATCTGCTTCCACTTCTTCCTACGGAGAATTAGATCCTAACACGCTGTCACGGTGGCCGATTGTCTGAATGAATGAATGAATGAAAATGGGCTTTATATGAAATAGAGAAAATTACTAAGTGTATCCTAACAGTTAATGACTCCTCCTCAATAACTTTAGAAATTTTGAATTGATTTTAATAAAACTGCACAGACATGTGCTATGATATGTTGCCAATGTGGGATGTAATATTTTTCAGTATCGGTAATAATGAACATGAATGACAGAGTAAAATAAATTATTTTGGGACCACCCTCGCACAATAATTCCTGTCGAAAATCCCGATGAAAAAACTAAATTGATAAATTTAAAAATAGCGTGCTTAAAAGTGTGACACTAACGAAATCTCTTTCTGCACGGGATCAGAACATACCGAATGTGTGCTAAGAAGTCTCAAAATAATAAAAGTAAGAAAGCCTAAAAAACGTAATAAAATATTACTCCTAACAATTTTGACCTGAACAGTTTTCAAGTATCATTTAGAAAAATTCCAAAATTGTCATGATACTCCCTTTTCACCTAAACGCCGAGGAATGTAGCTTCCCAAAACAATAAATTTATAAACACCACAGTGTAACTATGCGTGGTATGTGAAACATAGTAAGGAAAGTAATGCCTACGGCTGCTTTGATGAAAAAGGTTCTTCGGGTTTTGGAAGGCAGCATCCAATTTATATTAAATAGACGAAGATGATGAAAGGATATCCTTCGTCTTCTTTTAGGAAGGGGTATTCTAGGAGCTCAGGGGATACTTGGCTCGACCTTGCGTGCTGCAACTTTTCTGGAAAAATTGCTCTCCCACATTGCTTTTACAAATTTCTGTATGACCACAGTGTTACCACGGACTTGAACAATCTTTGGAGTCGTGGGTGTTGTACAGCAAATCATAAAGAACCCCGTCAGACACCGTCAACGAGATGGTGCATTCTGACCTGATACTGCATTATGAAGGTCCGAATTCAAAGAACTCTTAAGGCCTTAAGAGATCTGAGGCACTCCTTATCAGTGGCACTCAGTGTCAGTTGCTTCAGAATGAATTTGAAGAATCGTTCTTTCTCGGTGGTAGAGTAACATGAGGATAGGCTTACAATGTTTGTTCTGAGGTGAATTCATGCTCGAATTCCAGATTAGGCCTATATGGCGTGTTTTAAATCGTTCTGACACTCTCCGCTTGGTATCCCCAAATAAGTGACGGAACGATTTATAACCCATTGAGTTGTACACAATGACCGCTAAACCGCAAGTTAACTGCAAAAAACTTTTATAGAATTAAGGTACTTAAAAACTGCGGCGAGTGAGAAAGAAACATTAATTGTCTCCATTTTTATTCCTACTCCTGGATTTTACCTTGATATGTCTGTGTTTGTGGGAACATGGGAAAAAACAAATAAAAATGGCTTCCTCTGCAGGACTGTAGAACAACTGTGAACTGAAAATCTCAAGAAAAAAAATCAAAATAAATATAAATTGCAATTTTCTTAATCAATTTTTTGATGATTGTTCTTCATTTAACATATTTTTATCCTGTATTTTACAATTTTCTTTGTTTCTGTGCATGTACCTCCTTATCAAAGTAAAACTCACCTTAAAAATTGTTTCTTTTTTCCGTTGAAATTGAATGTAACTAAAGTGTTTGAAAGCAGAGGAGAGGAATTTTATTGACTTAAAATTTCGAAAATAGCGTTTTCTTTTAAACGGTAAATCTAAATTCTTATCAGAGAATTATTCACATGTTCTACATATTGCTTGCGCTTCAATCGTAGTTCGTGAGAGGCTTTACACAACAGAAATATAAAGTATGATTTAAAGAACAAAAAATGTATTACAGTTTTTGTTGTCATTATAAATATTTCTTTAATGGCCAATGCTAACAGTTATTTCTATAGAAAAAAATAATCTAAATACATTACATTTTTTTAAACTGTTAAGACGGGTCACTGTATTGAAAAACATTTCTTAAAAGAACACATTGTTCTTATTAAACGAAAATTATGCAAGCTGTAATTAAAATGAACCCCAGAATTTTAAAATTGAGTGTCGTCACATTTATTTTACTTCCATTTTGAACCCAAAGTAATTATATGAATTTAATTTCACTCACAACCAATGTGACTCTGCACGATTTTCAATTTTAGGATTACCTTTAGCGCAAGATTATATAATACTACTTACACAGTGAGATTTTCCCCATATTTGGTGAGTTTTTGAGAATACGGGGATGATCCCTGGCTGCGTTGCTGAAAAGAAGAGTATTGAGCAGTGCAAAAGTTTCCGCCGTTTTAAGGTGAAAGGAGACAAGGACAAATAGGAAATTAGTACACATTTATTCAACGAAATATTGGCCGTTAGCATCAATGACCTTTTGCCAATTTTCAAGTCTGAAATGAATGCTCCTGTGATAGAAGGACTCGGATTTTGAGCTGAAGAACGCAGTGACGAAATTTTCCACCTACTGGAACAGTGTTGAACCGCTGTTGTGATAGGGCATGTTGCGTAGAGCGAAACATAAACGCCTGAGGGTGCAATGCCCGGGGAGTAAGCCGAGTGCGGTAAAACCTCTCAGTGTAATTTTGTTCAAGGGTTGATTTCGTGATAGCACCGACATGTGGTCTGGCATTATCGTGTAACAGGATGACTGGGTGGCGTCATTTACCTGTCTATGGATATTTCTGCTTGATTGCGATGTTCAGTTTCATCAACTGATCCCTATATCGTTGTGCAGTGATTGTTTCGCCCAGTTTCAAGAGTTCGAAGTACAGCACTCCACGCATATCCCACCACATACACCACAGCACCCTTTTCCCTTGAATATCCTGTTTTGCACTGGATGTTGATGTCTGGTCTGTGTCGACCCAGGGTCGTTTGCGTACAGGGTTGTCGCAATGGACCCATGCTTCATACCCGGTGACAACTTTCCACAAGAAATTCTTCCCTTGAATCCTCTTCAGCAACGACATGCAGATGCCTAACCGTTGGCCAATATGACGCTCCGTTAAAGCATGCGGAACCCACTTACCAATCTTCTGGATCTGGCCCAAGACCTGTAGACGCCGTGCCACCGTCGATATAGCCAATTTCAAACGTTTTGCCAAATGCGAGGTCGATTGTATGCCATCCTCTTGCAACAGTGATTCCTGCGTCTCGTCTGTGAGTTCTTGCGGTCAACCTGCACGTGGCTTGTCTTCCAAGCTTAGATCACCTTTCATAAACCTGGCATACCATTCTCGACACGTCCACTCACATATAACCGTTCAGCCATATGCCTGACACATTGAGCAGTATGCTTCACTCTCACTTTTAACAAACAGTGTTGAAAATGAACTTTATCGACCACCATGCTTGGCTTCATGTAGAAACTGACAGCATGGGTTGCCGGCCGGTTAGACTCCTACAGCGCCCTCTAGCTTTGGCGGCGGAAACTTTTGCATACCCCTAATTGAAAGGTGTATTTTAATTTATTGTTGATGAATCCTTTGAGTAATTATTCTACAATATGTAGAGCGAATTTTTCTCTAGTTCGAAGCGATGTGTTTTGACGAAGCTTCTTTTTTTTTGTCGTATGGCTGTATTTTCAAAATTTTCCCATACTGTATTTCAATAATGAAAATTTCAGCAAAATCTTCTTAAATAAAAACACAAATGGATATTCAAAAAACAATTACGTACTTTTACGCAAAAAAAACTTTTTTAATCATTCCTATTTTTCAATATCCGAGAGAGATCTCAAATTGTTTTGGCATGTCGTTAATATGAGACATGAGTTTCATAGTGTGTATAAGGTACGGTATTCAACTCTGACAAATTACTATTATATTGAGCTCTATTATGTTACAAAATGGGACGCTATCATTCAAATTTTAAGTTTTTCTAAACTATACAATATGAGGAATTCTGCACTTCCTACCTAAATTTATGTTTGAGAGTAGGTGATCTCGATGACTTTTCTTGCTATAATTTTGCGTCAAATGAAAGTTTTCTCAGTGATGCACGTTTCTCAGGCAAATGTCAACAAATAAACAATTCATATTTTACTACATATATGGTCAAAGAAATTAGCGTTCACAATATTTATAAAAATCTGTGTAATTAGCGTTCGCAATATTTATAAAAATCTATGTAATTAGCGTTCACAATATTTATAAAGATCTCTGTATCTCTTACTAAAGTCGGCAAAATTTGCCGGAACATTTCTTAAACCTATTGGTTTAAACGTGATAATACCTCCTACTTCTCTTAATGCAATTTATCTGCAGCTGCGTATGAAACGTACTTGTACTTCTTTTGCAGAATGCAGTTCTACAAAACCCGGTGAAATATTTTGATTAGAATGCATTACGAAGGATTAGAAGCATATGCATGGAAGCATAATAAGAGAGCATTGTAACAGGCTTTTTAACATTAGTATTGTAGGTGACCTGTTAAAATCATTTTGTTTAAAAAAATATAAATTTAATTTTCCAAATATTAAACCTCAAAAAAAATTTCACGGTTTTATTTCGGCTGTAATTACACATTTTCACGGGTGAAGCATTCTGCATGGTAACCCGATGCAAAAGTACAATTTATAAAAGAGAGGTTCTGTTCTTCTAAAAATTTTTCACTCATGCCGATAGCAAAACAAAAAAGGAAATATTCCATTCTACCGAATTTCTTGTTAAACGTATAGACTTGTGTTTTAAGACTGAAATTTTCGAACCGCCCGCTGTTAATTATTTCTCATAAAAAATTGGCTGCTATATAGATGCATTATCTGGTAAACATAGGTAAAAAAATTAGTAAGAAAGTAAATTCCAATCAGTTTTGGCATCTTGGAAAAGCAATTTGAGTAACGTTTTCCCTAAGACTATAATATGCTAACAGCATAGAAAAAATGCTATGCAATACGTAGGAGTGCCTTTGAAATGAAATTAAAGTAATTAAAAAATATATGTGAGAAAACAATGCGATAATTATTTTACCTCTAAAGATGCATGCTTTGTTTCGGTATTTGCATTTCAATAAAAATTAAATTTAATATTGCCAAAAGTTTAAGGATCTCAACAGGAAAATTTTAAGATGTTGTAACTAGCAATAATTTCCATTGTGAATGAAATTCTGCATGAGCAACAAAACGTAATTGTAAAACACTTATCAGATATTAATAATAATATATATATATATATATATATATATATATATATATATATATATATATATGAATTATTCTTCACTTATCAATGATAGTGTGAATCTTTGCGCTGTACTATGTTTGAAACTTCAGTCCACTACCGCGGCATTCACAAAAAGCCTGTTTCATTTACTGTCATGAATTTCAAGTTGTTGTAACATCTATTTTCCATAAGCAGGCACACTAAATTTCAGTCTTGAATCCATTTCTTTGGTTTTTCGTATTTACACTTATTACCAGATAACATAGGAAACATTTGAGAAAGCAATTTTGTTGTGTCCTCATAAATCATATTGTTATGGAACAATGAATATTTCGCACAAAAAATATGTTTTCGAACGAACATTTAAACAAAATGATGTAAATATGTAGCATAAAACCACTGGCTTTCTTGCAAACACACACACACACACACACACACACACCGGCCATTGAATTCAAAGATTTTATGCAATGTCCCTTTCACAGTGTATATGCGAAATACGTGATATTAGGTCAAGAGTCACCACATTATCTAGGCAACTATTTAAGATTGCAGCTCGTTAGTAATCGCCAAGATTTGACCACAATGGGAAAAAGAAAGAATTTTTCCTGGTGCAACAAAGGAATTATTGTCAGTGTCCGTCGGGCTGGTGCGAAGATTTTGAAAGCAGTGGAGCATACTTATTTTTCTCAAAAGGAGCGATGTCCGTATGTTTTGTTTTTAATAAGTGGACGAATAACACACAGTACATGTACAAGTGGTGTAATAGTGGCTTGACGACAATATGTCAGAAACGAGACCGCTGATGTGAGGGAACTCTTGTATGGCGAAACATGTCTTCCTGTTGTCAGTAAGTGATACTAAGCACTAATTGAAGGCTGTTGCTGTCCCATATCTCATTAAGCTGTGCAGAGGTGTTTGAAGAAGATAGGTTTTGGCAGCGATATGCTTGTACATAAACCATTGGTTCTGCGCATTCTTTGGCATTTTTGGTGAAATGGTACAATTTTAAATCAACATATTTTCCTGCCAAGAAGGAATGAAGAAATAATAAATGTTAGTCAGCTAAATGTAAGCATATTTTAACTTTATTAAGTGTCCTGCTTTGGGGATTTAATCATATAATTTCCGCACATTACCCTGTCTTCTTGTGGACTGAAATATAATTTTAAATGTTACTTTACGGGGAATCTTGACCCTTGTGTAATCGCCAAGCAAAGACATGCACAGCAAATTGGCTCTTGTCTCCAGTAGCTACGCAAATTTTCATTTCTCCTCGCAGGAAATTATGCAAACAGGTTGCATACTATACAAACGACTTAAAATTACATAAATAAGGTAGAAGAGTAATTTAACACCTGTAATTGCATACACCCAGTACTGCTTCAAAATTAATGAATTCTATTCTATGGGTATTGATGCGATTAAGTTCATTAATATATTCCGATCCATTGCGTTTTGACGACCTTCAGACACTACATCAACCAAACATATTCAGTAACATCCAGGAAATGCAGTTGCTGGGTTTCAAGAATTTCAATGACAATTAAATCAACAAGCACTGTTAATATTACTGACACAAACTTTCTTCGTTAAATTACTGCAACTGTTTCTCATTGAGCAGAAAAATAATTTTAGTAAATCCAAAGATGAGGTGTAAACATTTATTAATTTTGTAAATCATTATTAACATCAGTAAATATATAACCTATAAAACTGGATACCCATTCCTTATCTTGGAAGATTATTCAAATAAAAGTGCTCTGCAGTGATTTTTCTGTGGACAAAGGGCGTGAACCTCACACAGTTAGAAATATCGCCTCAGCTATACATAAGTTGACCAAGTTTCTATCTTCGAAACTATCCATTTTAAAAATATCTTCAGACAAACAGAAATAATAATAACAAATTTGTAAACGGTAAAGCTGCGTATTCTTATTTATTATTGCGACAACTGATGAAATTTTAATAGACATATTACCGACTTTACAAATCTTTGAAATTATTTTCTAGTACATACTTTCAGAACAAAACACATTCATTATTATCTACCATAATTTATTGTTCTATTTTGAAATTTCCTATGTAAGTTCATCCTAAGGTGTAATTGCTTCATACTATAGCTTTAAAAGAAAACATTACAAAGTTTTGCCCATCAGACCGTAGACCTGCGAGTTTCGAATTGTAGCATATGACGATATATGACATATTGCCTCATCTTATGAACGCCAAATTGTTCGTTTAGCCCATTCGCTTTCTTCAAGAGACTCAATAATTTGGATATCAAGTTTCGACAAAGATACATTAAAAAAGAAATTAACTTTCTAGACGGCGATTAAATATTATAAGGAGAGGGGATTTATTTAACGCATTGTTTTACACAAAGTTAAACTTTGAACTGGATCAAAAGGAAAGATTCCTGTAACATTTATTGTTGTTGCAAGATTCATTTCCGGTTAAAGGAGAGCAAGTTGTTATTTTGGACAAAAAAGAATTAAGAGGCAGACGTTGGCTGAAACTCAAAAACTCGTCTGAAGCCCTCATATACCCCGTTTCCCGTGTTTTTTGTATGAACTGCCGAAGTTACATAATATTGGCTTCTCTTTGCCTCACACAGTTAGAAATATCAGCTCAGCTATACATAAGTTGACCAAGTTTCTATCTTCGAAACTATCCATTTTAAAAATATCTTGAGACAAAACAGCTGTAAAATATATTTACAGAGTTTGTCAATCAGGTGAAATGACATGCATAAAACGAGCAAGTCATGTCATTAGATGTGAAATTCTAGTTCACAAGTGTCCTACTGGATGGGCTATCGAATCATTGAAAGCAAATCTCGTTGGACATCATTTCAGCCAACCGCAAGTAGGAAAATGTTTGAAACAAGTGGAAATTTGTTTGAGGGAAAATTGTTTCCTTTTTGGTGGAAGATTTTTTCAATTGATCGAAGGCACGCTTTTCCCAATTTAACTGAAGCCTGAAGAGGTTGCAATGAGGAGAAACTCTTCCAGCTAGCTACATTCCACTTGTTAATTCGGTAGGTAGACGAATCTTTTGTTCTCTGGAATGGCATGACTTCGAAAATACCTAAATTAGCTGTACTTATCAATTCAATTGGTCCTTTTATTCAGTTCGCGTATGAGACTGAAAATAATACTTGCTTGCCATTCCTTGCGTAATGCTCTGACTGATCCTTTAGTACAACAGTTTTTCGAAAACCATTTGCTGTTTCCTTACCCCACATGCAAAGTCAAATCACATATGGAAACAAAAAACTCTCTGCTTTCTACACATCTCTATATGGTGCAATACATGTACTGTATACTCAACTGATATATCCTTGAAGAAAGATCTTGATTTTCTGCAATACGCAGACGATATAGCCCTTCCGTTATAGACAAAGCTGTCCAACAATTTAGGAAACCGAAGCCGTCTGCATGCTCACGCCAATAGACCTCCCAGTACGAGAAAATTGGGTTGTTATCCCATTATCTCCGCAGATTCGCTTCACAATTTTAAAAAATTTGAAAAGTTCTAATTTCACAGTTTTTTCAAACTATAAACAAAGTGGATTTTTATGGATCAAATAACAATATAGAAAACATAACCTCCTGGAGAATTTATTAGATCCCTTTCGAAGGTGGACTTTCATATGATGGACAGGCAATCAGGCTTCAAAATTTGCGTGTGAAGAAACACAATACCTACGTATGGAACTGTATACCGAAGGAGGCGTCTTGAGCCCAACATCGTGATGAAAATATCCAAATATTTTTGTTCGAAAAGGATAAGCTTTTTGACGAACCTGAATCGATTATCAGTCCTATTATATTAGAAGCTCTCCAGATATACCCCAATCCCTCACGGCTTGTTAATGATATAACATCTTTTCCTTTTTTTCAAAAGCGTGGAAACAACTCATCAAAATCCGTTACCGTTTGAACTCTTATGATGTCACAAAGATTTGAATATTTTCTTTTTATTTGTCCTAATGATTTCTAACCAAAGTTTCTACAATATATCATCATCATCATCATCGTTGTCAACCATTATCAATCCACTGATGGACGAAGGTCTCCCCAAGTTTCCTCCACAAGGGTCTACCTTGTGCCAGTCTCCTCCATGTAACTCCCGCATACTTTCGAATTTCATCTACCCATCTCCCATGTGGCCTTCTTCTGGGTCTTTTCCTGTCCCTTGGAATCCAATCTAAAATTTCGGCTGTCCATCGATGGTCTGTCCTTCTGGCAGTATGCCCAGCCCATTGCCATTTCAGGGATTTAACTCTGATCATGATGTCTGCCACTCTTGTCATTTTTCAGATCCACGAGTTCTTTTTCTTATCTCTCCTAGTTACAACAAGCATGCACCTCTCCATGGTCCTTTGAGTTGTCTGCAGCCATTGTATGTCTCTTTTAGTTAAGGTCCAAGTCTCTGCACCATACGTAAGCACTGGAAGGATGCATTGATCAAACACTTTTATTTGAAGACATAATGCCATATTGCTCTTGAAAATTATGCTGTTTCTTCCAAAAGCTCTCCAGGCAAGTTTTGTACGCCAATTAATTTCTTCATCAATGTGACCCTCACTTGATATCTGCTGTCCAAGGTAAACGTACGTGTCTGTTATCTCCAGCTTTTCTTCATCAATCGATAAATTTTCATTTCTTGAAAAAGGCATTGAACATCACTTTTGTCTTCTGAAAGTTCATTTTTATTACAACTTACTTACCCTTGTCAGCAAGTTCCTGGATCATACTCTGCAGCTCTGATGGGGTAGTTGCAAAAATGACTACGTTATCAGCAAAACGAAGGTGGGTTAAATAATCTCCATTAATCTTTATCCATTTCTTTTCCCAGTTCAGTGACTGAAAGACATTTTGCAATGAGGCGTTAAAGAGCTTCGAAGATATGGTGTCACCTTGTCTCACTCCCTTTCCAATTTTTATAAGTGTTTTATTTTCAAAAAGCCTAATCTTTGCTCTTGCATTTTCCTAGATGTTATGTATAATATTAATGTATGCATCTTCAATTCCGCAGGATTTCAGAGCCATTGTAACTGCAGATGGTTTCACCGAATCAAAGGCTTTTCACAATCGATAAAAGCCATGCACAATGGTACTTTCAATTAGTTCTCTCAGTACGTGGATATGATCTTTTGTGTTCTAGCCACTACTGAATCCCGCTTGTTCTCTCGGTTGGGCCATGTCCAGTGTTAACTTCAAACGATGTGAAAAAACTTTAGTGAAGATTTTATAAACCACTGATAGGAGGCTGATAGGTCTGTAGTTCATGAGATCCTCAATGTAACCGTTTTTATGCAGCAGGATCGTTGTGGCGTTATTCCAATCCTCAGGAATGTTCCCTTCATTAACGCATCGAGTGAAAACTTGGCGAGTGCTGTTTCAATTTCTCCACTTGCTTCTTCTAGGATGTCTACAGTAATTTCATCTTCTCCTGGAGCTTTTCCCCGCTTCATGTTCTTGATTGCATGTGCAACTTCTGCTGGGAGGACTGTAAGAACTCTGGTTTTGGTACCTTTCATGATGTCTGGAGTACATGTATCATCCCTTTCATATAATTTGGAGTAGACATCTTTCACTCTTGTCAAATATTTGCCTCTATTTCTTGCTAAAGAAACATCTTCTTTTCTCAGTGCCATAATCTGTTTTCTTCCCTTACTGAGATGTCCCTTTGCTATCTTTAGGCTTTGGTTGTTTTCAATTGCTTTCCCCACTAGTTCACAGTTGAATATACTTAAGTCTTCAGTGATACTTTTTCGTACTGTCTTGCATAGCTCTATATATTCCACTTTAGAAGACACATCTTCGTTAGTTGTCCTCATCTGTTTCCTTTTTTGCATCAACATTTTGGTTTTTCCTGATAATGTGTTCACATGCAACTTGTTCTGAGACCTAGCTAATTTTGTTGCTGTTTCCATAAGAGCTTTAGTTATTTTTCTGTTAACTTTGGAAATATCCATCTTCCGATGTTAGACCTTCTAAAGCAGAGAATCTGTTCTTCAGTTTCAACTTGAAGGTATTATGGTGTTTTTTAGGGTTGGTTATTTCAGTACGTTTTGTTCGTCTTATGAGCTTGCCACGTTCCAGTTTAGTGTTGAGGTGTATCTTACATCTCACCAATCTATGGTCACTACCTGTGTTGAACTTGTTTAGCACACTGCAGTCTTCGATGATGAATTTTTAGTTACACATAATAAAATCAATTTCACTTGTCGTCCCATTTGGATATCTTCATGTCCATTTCCTGTGTGGCTTTTTCTTGAAAAAGGAGTTCAAGATGAAAAACCCTTCGGCCTCTGCAAACTCAACGAGAGTATTTCCACGCTGGTTTCTGTTTCTGTGACCGAATTTATCTACTGAAGTTTCATTCTGTTGCTAATGCCCTAGTTTTGCATTGAAATTTCCCATAATTATCTTCAAGTGCTGCTTACCTTTATTTTTATATGACGAATTTCCTCGTAAAATTCTTTAATTTCTTCTTCAGGATGACTTGTGGTGGGTGCATAAGTTTGAATAATCTGAGCTTGGCATCTTCTCGAGAGTTGGATAATGAGTCGTGCAGCTCTGTCAGAAGAACTTTCAACTTCTACAACTTTATCCTTCAGTTTCTTGTTTATTATAAGTTCAACACCACTAGTTCTGCCAGTATCTGTCCCATGATAGTAGAAGAGATGTCCACTTTTCAGTTCAATGAGATCTCCTTTTCTCCTTACCTCCCTTTGCCCGACGATGTCCCACTTGATCCTTTGTAGTTCCTCTTCCAATTCAAGAAGCCCTGAATCAGAAGATAGGGAGCGTCCATTATACGTAGCCAAGGTCAGCATCAGATGATAGCCTAGCCCGGTCCTTTCGGGGATTTTTAGCACCCTCTGCCTTCATGTCGCACTGGCCGCTGCTTTGGCCAGGCACATTTTAGCTGCTGGAGACTGAGGGCCAATATTTGAGTTGTGTAGTCATTTTGGAGGGGTTTGGCCCTAGCTCATCACGCTGGTCAAGCGTGTTGGTGAGTGTGGGATAGCATTTCCTTTAATCCCGATGGTATAATTATACCGCTTTTGGTGGTGGTCATAGCCCCTTTAGTTTGAACAGGATGCACTACGAGAAGGCGGGTTTGACATTTGTCAAGGAGAGGGTTTGATGTTACACGTCTCCTTATCTTAAAAAGAATATAATCATTTTTAAATAAGCAATTTACTGGAAAAAAACGTTGATGTTTTATTCTATTTTAACATCAGTTGTGTAGCCATAAATTATGCTTCTTTACTCATTAAAACAATTCTGTTTGAAAATATTCTACTTTTCATAAATAATTTGGAAAAAATAATATGTACATTAATTGGAAAACTCATTTTGAATCATATTTCCAATATGCTTCTTTGTGTTTCGAGCGCATTAGCTAACCCATTTAGAAAAATCTTAATAAAGAATGCATTTACCGACATTTAATAAGAATTTTTAGTGTGCTTCAATTCATCCCCCTACTGCGACGGGTTTCCCTTTCTATCATTTTGCTTTGGGGATGGGCTCACTGCAGCACATTTATTTCAAATTATTGCTAATGTACTTCTGAAGTCAGGGTAATAAAGTTTCAAAGACAATAAGCCTCGAATGGTTTTACAAAGGCAAGAGCACATTTTTCGCGTCATTGATAATCCGCACAATCAATGCTTATATTTGAAGGAGCAAACAACCCTTATATTAATAACAGATCTTAAGCATGGCAAAACATGTTCTTTGGATATTTTTCTTTAGAAGACACAAAATTACAAATCATTTTAAAGTCAATATTGAGTTCCTTCTGAGTTTCCCTTTCCTTAAACTCACAGATTTGGCACCCATAGATGTAAAAAGGAAAATGTAACAAGATAGTATTTTTCTAATACCTCAGTTTTTAAATTAATCTTGCTGCAAGAGCTTGAGGTAGACTCAAACTTTGCTAAATCAAAATGCACTAACGCAACAAATTTCGCCGTAAATAAGTTCCTTAAATAACAATTAAGGTCTCCACTGACAAGCATTTTTTTATGTGAAGATTCTGCATGCTAAGGTTATATGATTTCGATTCGTATTTTAAGTGCCGAGTACACAGTTTCTTGTTGAAAACACGATATTCACACCTTTTCGAATTTCAACCAGAGACGTTGACATCTCCTTTTCCTTCTCCGAGATTCTATCTCATTAATTTTAGAGGGCCGAAGTACCCTGCCGTCGTATTTGATAGCCATGGTACATATTCACTCTACTTCCATCGTACCTTCGTTCAAAGGAATCCATTCTTAATGTTGACTCAACGAGATTAGGCTTATGAAACAAAACGCAGAAACATAAAGTAACTGAGTCACAACTGTTCTGAATACTTATTTACATTTTGATTTTCTCCCGGACTATTCAGTCATTTGACCATTTCTTATTTTTTGTTTTCTTGAAACATTCTGTTGACTAGTGGTACTGTGAAATTATCTGCTTTGGCTGCTGTGGAAAGAAATATGAAGAAAATATCACAGAATGCAAAACAGAATATGGTAATTTAGGAAACAATATTTGCTCGTGCTCTATTCAGATAATTTCATTTTAAATTTTTCTGACTCACGAAACTTTGTTAAAATGTAACGTCTAAGGATGGCCTTCGAAGTTTATATAACCTAATCTTTTGAAAATATTTAAAGGAAAGCAACAAAAGCGTCAGAAACCATTCTTCAGCACAAAGAGCAATATTTCTCCCTAGCCACTATCAACACGCTACCGATAGGACTAGGTAGTAATCAGTTGTTTTATCGAATTATTAGAAATTATCGATGATCGCTCCTATCCATATTTCTCCAGCTCTACTTAGCATTCTTCTCCATTTGGAAAAACAAAGTTGCTATTCTAAATCATAAAAAGAACAGCTTACACTAATTAGTTCCAAAGATAAAGTATTTTTATTTTAATATTCCTTAAGTATTTCTTGTCTGTCCTGCTTCATATATTTCTAAACTTTATTTGAGCTACAGCTGTCAACCTAAAGTGGACCTTATGCGTTCGATAAAATTGTCATTTCTGCGATTACCCTTTTACTTTCTCACCTTACGCCCTTATTATTAAGGGTCATACTTTCCGTCAGTATCTAAGTCAACTGGGATTTGTGAAAAAAAGTTCAGACGTAAGAAGAGAAATATACAGAATAAAATGATGTAAATAGAATTATTAGAAAATCCTCTAATTGATGTCATAAATCTATATCCACTTGCGTTTCATATTCCGGAGTCTTCGAAATCTCTTAATAATCTGGGAATTTTAGTGTAATCGTAGTGGTATGATGCGAGTGGTATTATGTTATATTTTATATTTGTAGAAATTAATTGTGTTTCCAGTTCCAGAAGTGCATAGCATTTCCAAAACTCAAAATGCTCTTCATCAGTTCTTCGCAGGAACTTTGTCTACATGTGAAGCGTTCTAGGAAATCAATATGTGTAGCTCCCCAGAATACATTTTCATGTGCTTACTAAATAATTATGTAAGTAGCTGATAGGATTCATTCGTTTTGTTAGCAGAACAAGTAGCTTGTATGTCTTATAATGAAGATAATCAAAAAGAAACATAAAGATAAAAAATATATACATAAAAGTTCTCCTTTATAGAAATATTATGCACAATATTAAACTAAAATATAGCATGTGTGTCATTAAAAATAGCAAAAAGAATGTATGGAAAATTTTCACATTATGTTGGAAAATTGTAATCTTTACTCTATCGCTCACAAATTAAAGTCATAGGTATACATTTCACAGAACGCAGTAGCCGCCTAAAATTTGTGGTGTCATGTAAAACAATTGGAATTTATCTGGTACCCCACTATCTGTGAATTGCGTTTCGTTATTCCATTTCATTTTTGTTCTGGAACGAACTACAAGTGGTTCTGAGATTCATCCTGACGTATGCGTGATATTCGTATTAAATGTTGTTAGTAAACCAAGTACAAGATAATACTCTGTAATATTTAAAAATGCGTAACCGGATGTACAGAAAAGCAGGGATTTGGGCATCTTTCTAATATGCTGAGGAGCTCGTTTTGAACAACAAAACAATTTTTTTTAAGAATTCAAGAAAATCGGCTATTTAGAATAAAAGAACATCCATTTCATTCTCTTGATATTTCAGATATTGTGTTCTGTAGGAAATGGCATAAACAAGCTAGAGTATTAGAAATTTTGCACTCGAAGAGTCCAGGAGATGCGGACTAACGTACAACTACGTGAAAGGTAGATTAAACGCAGCATGTCAGTTTTCCAAAACAACACCGTGACATCCTAAATAAGTAACTTGATCATGTAACAGGTGATGAAAAATAGGTTTCCTATCGCAGTGTTGAAAAATGATATACTATGCAGTGAGGCCAAGGTCATTGACCAAACAAGTCAAAAAAGTGCAAGGAAACTTTGTCTGCTAGGAAGAGTAGGGCAACTGTCTTTCAGGGCCAGAAAATAGTACCTCTTACAGGAAGGCATCACAAATACTTCACAAATATATCCCGAGACTCTGAAAACAGTAAGTGTTTGCCAAAAAATATATAAATATTTAAAAATATACAAATATTTTAAAATATAAATTATTAAAGGTGATGATTGCTGACATCGGATTTTCATGAAAACCTACGACCTCATATTGAGAAACGAACATGAGAATTTCAAGATGTTAAATGAGACACTTTTGATAATCCACAATTCAACCCTGACTGTGCTTTAAGCAAATATGACCTTTTACGACAAATGAAAAAACGGTATAGTACATAGCGTTTTGGTGAAAAAGGGAAATTGAGAATGGGCATACAGTCATGACTGGATCCACGGACATTTGATTTGTGTAATAAGATTATTAAAAAGCTCGTTTCGCGATTCAACAAATGCTGCATTTTGGGTAGGGACTTTGAAGAAAGTACTTTATCTACATATGTTAGTATACATAAATTTGTTTGTCATATTCCCTTTCTGCGGAGGTTATCAAATTGAGCATGCATTTCCCAAAATCTGATTAAGAAATCTCTATTACCTTCTTTTCAAGTTTGTATGTAACCACCTTCTCAGGTGTTTTTTTCATTTTACACTATCTATTTGAGATGCAAAACTTAATGATATTTATTATGAATATATATCATGAATATATATCTAAAATTTCTGAAAAAATACTGAAGAAATATCACATTATTGTCTTTATTTAAGTAACAAGCAAAAATAATTTAGTTACTTCAGGCATATACCTCTCCTGAAAAATTATATTTCTTCAATGCATGAGATTCCGTATTGCATACAACTGCACAGATCATAATTAAATGTACGCTACCTTTACCAAATAGTTTTAATGTCTGATTTTTGAGGGTTTGTAAGTGCAAAATAGATAGGAAGTTATATGTGGAGTACGAAGTGTTAGTAAAATATCGAGTACGTTGTAGTCCTGTAATCCCACGTTTTGTTACCTAGCAAAATGAAATGAATATTTGTTTCATGAATTCGCTGACAAAATATCTTAAGTATAATTTAGCTGTCAGGTTTTATATAGATTAAAATCACTCGTCACAAATTAAATAGTTGTTTATAAATAAGACATTTATAATAATCATATATTTCCACGAGATGGCATCGCGCGATAGATGTTGCCGCATAGTGAGAAGAAACCCGAGAAACATAAAAATACTTACTGTGAAAATATACGTGAGAACACAGACATTTATTTGTTCAACCTAACCCCATATGCTTTTTTGCATAGTGGGTGCAAAAAGCTTTAAAACACAGTTATTAATTTCATTGTGAGAGGTTATTTCAAAATATATATACTTATGTTGTTTTTTTCCTAATAACTAGTACAAGCCACCTTTTCATGGGGAAATACGTTCAGGTTTATTGAAATTCTATATGTATGATTTATATTAATCCATGATATACACTGCCGGACAATTGCTAAGGACGGATGACAATAGCAACGATAGAAACCATAAAATGGAAGGCAGAAAAATGTGGAAATTAGCATAAGTGCAGGATACAGTAAGACGTGTTGTGCGTATGCAAATTTTGGATTGCCGAACTTGTTCGTGACGTCATAGCGCTGATAAGAGATATAAAGGATTTGACGCGTATTGACCGTTGTTGTTCAAACGCAAAGTTGAAAGGGAAAGAATCAATTGACGAACTTGCAATTTTCAGTATGTCTTCCCGACATCACCTAGATGATTTTACGCGTGGCCGTATTATTGGCAAGATTGAAGAAGGGCGAAAAATAACAGATGTTGCCAGGGAGTTCGACGTCAGCCACAGTGTTGTTTCAAGGCTTTGGAAATCATTTCAAACAAATGGAGAGTGAAGCAAACGTCACGGGAGAGGTCGTGTTCGCAGTACGACACCTGCAGAAGATCGGTACATAGTGCTATCAACAAAAAGACACCGGCGCAGCACAGCTAGTGAGGTAGCAAATCAGTTTATGGCTGCTACTGGCAAGCGGATCTCCCGAACAACCGTCGCCAGACGTTTGCATGAAGGAGGACTATACGCCCGCCGTCCTGTTGTGTGCATCCCATTGTCCAGACGTCACCGTACCGCCCGTTTGCAATGGTGCCATCAACATCGCAATTGGACTGATAACGACTGGTCTGCTGTCCTCTTCTCAGATGAGAGTAGATACAGTCTATCGTCTGATTGTCGACGACAACTGATCTGGCGGGATAGTGGTACTGCATATTGTCCAGCAAACATACAGGAAAGGGACCGATATCCGACATGTAGTGTCATGGTATGGGCTGGCATCATGATCAATGGCCGTACGTCCCTCTATGTGCTTTCAACTGGGACTACGACTGGCTAACAATACATTAATGATATTCTGCTACCTCATGTTCGCATGTTCCGTGGTGCTGTCGGTGATAGATTCATTTTCATGGACGACAGCGCAACATGTCATCGAACAGTCGCTGTCCAGGAGTGTCTTGAGAGCGAGGATATTCAACGCCTCGTATGGCCAGCACGTTCTCCAGATCTGAATCCCATTGAAAATGTGTGGGATGCTTTGGGGAGGAGTCTTGCTGGTCGCCAATGCCCTCCAATAAACAAGGACACCCTCATCCGTGCACTGACAGAGGAATGGGATAAATTACCCCAACAGCTGCTTGATAATGTTGTGCAAAGCATGACACGACGTGTGGAATCTTGCATCGCCCTCCATGGTGGCCATATCCCGTATTGACATCTTACGCCGGAACGCCTGCGGACTGTAATTGCATTTTTTTCACGTTCACGTATTCTGCACAAAATGGCCTGTTTGTCCCTTGAACACGTTCCAAAGCCTTCTGGATTTCAGAGCACAATAAATTGCCTTTCTTGTAATGTCCTGGCATTCTGACATTATTTTATTTCACTTGGCATCCAACCACACTTACTTTTTTATGCGCTATTTAGCCGTTTATGATCCGTCCTTAGCAATTGTCCAGCAGTGTACTACCGCAATACAACTGAAAGTTGTGGAATGGATTTTGGAGAATATTTTTACGCGAAATTAATGTTTCACATTTTTGATGTGTGTGTCTTCCGACATTCAGATTTCAAAAACTCTTTATGGTGTGTAAGGAAAAGACTCATTACAAATACGATGGATATCCTTATCACGATAAGAGAATGAACACGTTGAAAATCAAACTATCATCATATGAAGCATGGGCTTGAGAAAAAGAGAAGCCTCATTTAACAGCGGCCAAGTCTCCCGGTTAACCTGACTGGTTTGACCATATGGACAAATGATGATTTACTACAACGTAGTACGCTTCCATGGCGGATGAAAAAAAAAGCCATGCACATGAAAGTTTTTGTTTTTTTCTTTTCTGGGAGATGGAAAAAAAAACCAAATAAATTGTCATCTAATAATTAACTAGCAACGAAGATTAATACAATGTAGTATTTGTTATTCACTTTAATGAACTTTTCTTTTTGTTTCCGTACAATGATATTTAATTTTTGTGATTTCAAATCTTTAATTGAATAACAAATATGCTTTTTTCTTTAAGTATCATGCCTACTTTTCTCTTATCAAATGCTTCGCAATAATTTGTAACGTCTATTTAGTTGAACGTTTTAGATTCTCCCAAGAGTACATATATCTTAGAACGGATTAAATCAGTCTACTAACACAATGCAAAGCTATTTCCATTTCCACAGGCCACACTTAGCTGAAACTATGAAATAAAACATGTTAGTTCCCACGCCTCTGACCCACATGAGTTTTATTCTACCGTAAATTGCCGTACTAACCGTGCATTGAATCATCTGATGTGCATCATATTATTTGCAAAAGTCAATGTATGAAGCGGTGTGGAATAATAAATGTTGTTCAAGCGAAAGTTTTCAGAGTTTCAAAACATGTTGACTCTGAAAGCCACTAGAAGGCTGGGTTAGGATTACAGACTTACAGCGATAGGGAATTCATTTTGTTTCAACTGAACGGCTGCTTCCAGGAATTTGGTGATTTAAATGCTCTCTCTATGAGCAGAGGAAATGTTTAATATAAAATTAGCAACATTCGTAAACTGAACTCAAACACATGTGTATATGATAATACCAAGTTTGAGCTGTTTTCACATCTACAGAAACAAGCGCTTCACTAGTAATGATCGACGACAATATATGCTAAGAAAGAAAACAAGATTTTTTCTTTTCCAGGAGTTATTTTTAAAAAATTGAATAGCAAATGAGAAATGAAAACAGAAAGACATATTTTCGACGAAAGCATGTCAAGGTTTTTTTATGTCTTCTTACTTCATGATATTAATTGGATTTTCACATCAGAAAAACGACAGACCCGATAAGCATATGCATTAAAAAAACGGAAGAATTCCCTGAGGCAGTAAGGATACGCACGTGAAAGTTGATGTTCCAGAAGGACGCCTACTGTTCCCAGAACTGTTAATAACCACATCTTAATGCGAAAAGTATAATGCGAGTACATTTGAAAGGCACAGAAATACTCCGTCAGTAAAATTAATTTAGCCTGAAAGAAAATTCAGGTTCACATTGGGTGGAAAACTAATGATAGTTGGAAATACCCACCGTCGCCAGAAAAATTACTCTGCTCACCTTTACTAAGAATTTTAAATAATTCGAAACCATGCAAGCGTAGAAGAATATGACATATTCGATTCCCGAAATAAATTATTTTTAAAGTTAGTTCTCGTGTGTCTGCAACGTGCGGGTTAATGGTTGTTATTTTACAATTGGTTGTAGGAGGCTCTGTGGGAAATACTATTGTCCTTCGTGATATTAAGAATTTTTAATAAACATTAAGCTCAAGCAGACGTGAAAAGTTTTTTTAAGTCTTTATGAGTTCTCTCACATCAACTCCAAAACCCCTTATAAAGGAAAACGCATTTACAAGAATATTTGACATCCTATATTTTGTCATATCACAGGTGTAAAGATAAATTATTAAGAAAAGTTGTGGGAACCATAGGATATCAGTAACTCTCTTGTACGTGGAAATTTATGTCTCCGTTTCTGACTTGTTCCAAATTAAATTTAAAGTGAAGGTTTTAGTGCTGATATTTGAAACTTTATTATGGGGAAGTCTTATAGTCTGAATTCGTGTTACTCAGATGGAACTTCCAGAACATTTTTGAACATCGACTCACCTTGCAATTTAGCTTTCTTCAGTGACTCTCAAGAAATATTTGTGGTCGTTGAACACGTATTGTTCGCTTAGTTTTAAGGATTAAAACAGCTATATTTTTTAAAAAGCCTGAATTTCTGCGACTTCCTTAACTGGAAAGATATGTGAGAAGAATTGAAAACTTTAGGTCGTCCATTCGTTACATTATTTGTTTTCCTTTCCGTTTTTCGAAAACCGAGTTTTCCTACTCGGAGAAAAATGAGCTAAACCGCCATGTACTTCAAAATTCTTATAGAAATCATCCATCCTTTTCCAAATCCTTCGGAAACATAAAGTCCCGGAAGTTGTCTAAAATATTTCTTATAAAGGAAAACGCATTTACAAGAATATTTGACATCCTATATTTTGTCATATCACAGGTGTAAAGATAAATTATTAAGAAAAGTTGTGGGAACCATAGGATATCAGTAACTCTCTTGTACGTGGAAATTTATGTCTCCGTTTCTGACTTGTTCCAAATTAAATTTAAAGTGAAGGTTTTAGTGCTGATATTTGAAACTTTATTATGGGGAAGTCTTATAGTCTGAATTCGTGTTACTCAGATGGAACTTCCAGAACATTTTTGAACATCGACTCACCTTGCAATTTAGCTTTCTTCAGTGACTCTCAAGAAATATTTGTGGTCGTTGAACACGTATTGTTCGCTTAGTTTTAAGGATTAAAACAGCTATATTTTTTAAAAAGCCTGAATTTCTGCGACTTCCTTAACTGGAAAGATATGTGAGAAGAATTGAAAACTTTAGGTCGTCCATTCGTTACATTATTTGTTTTCCTTTCCGTTTTTCGAAAACCGAGTTTTCCTACTCGGAGAAAAATGAGCTAAACCGCCATGTACTTCAAAATTCTTATAGAAATCATCCATCCTTTTCCAAATCCTTCGGAAACATAAAGTCCCGGAAGTTGTCTAAAATATTTCTGACAAGCAAGACACCTATGTAACTGAAATCAACTGATAACACAACTTATTTTAAAACGAATTAATAAAAATGTTCGTTTCTGTTGCTTCATAAAGCTTTACTTCCTAGGAAACAAATTGTAGTATGAGAAACATAAGAAGATACGAATTCACTCATTTATTTTTAATTACACATTATCATCTAACATCTAAAAGATATGAAAATGTATATCATTTCATCCAAGTTTTTGGTATGTGGAATTTTGGGTCTCTGTTTTAAATTATAAAGCATGGTACTGATGCACACTGAAGAAGTTCCGAAAACCTTCACATCGTTTGTTGATTAATGTTTACACTACACAATGAATGACAAAAACGAACAAACAACTCGTAAGAAGCTGTTAGTATTTTAATTACAAAATTATTTATAAATATATTTAATTAATAACGGGCTCAGAGAAACTGCATTCTTTTTGGTTTATTTCGTTTTTGGTAGGCTGAATTAATGTGTTGAGTATAAAGCGGCTGACGAATAATAGTTGCGTCTCATTTGGCGCCCATTCTTTTATGGTCTATCACCATCGATAATTCCTCTAACACAGGCTCCAGCTCGCTGCAGTACCCGTGTCCCATGGAATCTCAAACACAGTTTTCTAGCGACCCTCTGCTAATTTTGCTTGATCCGATACACGTGTGTGTGATTTTATGGATATTTGAGTCCTATTTTTGAATTTTGAAATGTCCCTACACAAAACGAGAAAAGCGGACACTGGATGTTGCATATTTAAAGCGGAATGGGAAGCGGATCATCTCTTCGGTAGCCCAAAGATAACAAATCTGTCTGCCTAGTTTCACGAATGCAATTTCTAGGTGAAATATACCATAAATGACATTGTGAAGCATGATGGACATCAAAGATAAAACCAAAGAAAATGTTGTTGAATTTAAAAGAATGTTCAGCGATGCCACAACTTTACTTTACGAAATTTTCGTACCATTCTATCACTGCAATCATTGACAGTTACCATGTGGCAGGCATATTTGCTGAAGAAGGACGCCCCTTTACTAACGGCGAATTGGTTGAAAGGTGTGTGGAGGCATTGTCAGAAGACGTTCGTTCTAATAACGCAAAACATTTCGTACGCGTTAGCGTTTCTACTAGCACTGTGAGCAGGCGGAGTGATGACCTGCTGAAAGACCTGGGTGCACAGCTAAAGGAAAGGTTGATTAGTTTCCCCCAATTTTACATTGCTTACGAAAGCGGGAATGTCAGAAGTACTAGTAAAGTGCTGATTTTAATTCGAAGTACATATGGAAATTTTCAAATAACGGAATATTTTCCTGTATAAAAAGCGTGAAGGAAGAAACCACAGGGGAAAATATATTTTCAAAAGTTTCTGATACTATTGGCAAACTTAGCTTGGGATTGGAATCTGTGACCTGTGTTACACTACATGGCCTAAAAACATAGTCGTGTGCAACCGGGATCAAGCGGGCGGACTCAAAAGAATATTAGCATCGCGATCTACCAAAACCGATGCAATTCCATTGCATTCTGCACCGACAAACACAGTGTGGCAAAATGTTAAACGTAAGCTCCGTTATGCCCACTGTCGTAGAAACTGTGAAATTATCCTAAAAGCACGGATGAGTCTTCGGCAGTTCCAGAGATTCTTTGAGTTATATGAATATAAGTATGGATCTTTGCTGTACCATTCATAAGTGAGGTGGCTGGGCAGAGGCAAATTTCTAAAACCATTCATTGAGATACAAGACGAGATAAAACATATTCGTTGGACAAATCAGTACTTTTGCCACAACTTACTGACGACTCCTGGTTGGGGGACCTCACATTTTTAACAGACATCACAGACTCCCTCAACCAACACAATGTGAATCAGCAAGGGAAAGAAAACCGCGCTCGTGAGTTGTTTCTGATTCAGTCTTTCCAAACTACGCCGAAACCGTGCAAGCGACAGTTAGCAAAATTTTCTGCACTTTCCATCTTGCAAATATATGTGCGACAACATATCTGAAAAGATGGTTTTTGACGTCTAACACTATTTTAGAAATACATATTTGTTGAAAGCATTGTTTAATGTGGAACACGGTCTGGCTATTTTATAAGCCATTCTAGTTATTTTAGGACCCATTTAGTTTTACGGTTGATGATGCCGAAATGGAATTTATGATTGGAAATTATAAATTTGCAACCTAATAAAAACTGAAGTCACTGATTATAAGTGAAAATTTGATAACATCTTACTTTCTTTTGCCAAGAAATAGTTTAACAAATGTGAAAACTTTTCCAGAAAAGTACTTTCTGTGTTTGATGTAGCATACATGGAAGCTATATCATTATTACTTGTTTAAGCACCAAATATAGTAAACTCTTGATATCTGGAATCTATATTTCTCGCATTTTCGCTTATGTCGAAGTTTCTGCGAAGTTCAGAGTTTTCCTAATCAAACAAAATAAGAACATTCGATATATCCGTTAATATTCCGCTTAAATCGAACTCTACGCAATAATTTCTTGAAAAATCGAAGGCTACAACTCGGACTGCGTAGCTCATCGTCAAATGGTAAGCTACACAGATTCTCGCCTCTCGCTGTGATGTTCCAGGACATTAGAGAAGAGCGGGAAGTTGAGGGGCTACGCCCCTTTCTTCCTTTTACCTCTGGCGCTCTTGTCAGTCATTTGGGAACAAAAGCAACTACACCAGTTAGGTTAGTTCAGGATTCACAAACGGAACAGATGTACCTTCATTGCTTTTTTCTAAGGTTTAACGACCACCGTAAGCAACTCAATGGGCTGTGAGCAGTCGCCGTCCCTAATTTACGGTCACTGGTTCAGAGGAAAGGGGTAGAGCCAGTGCTGTAAGACAAACACAACACCCATACCCCACCGGATTCATACCCGGACCCTTTCACGGAAAAATTGTCATAAGCCAACGCTTAGGCCACGGTGCCACTGGGGCGGCACCGACATTGTTACATTAGGTGCTTGGGTATCTGCGTGGTGCGTTTATAGTGCTTCATTTATAAACGCAAACATGTCTAAGACAAAGTTTAAAACAATAACCATTGTTGAAAAAATCTGCTTAATATGGGAAGTAAAAACAGTCATAATATAAAGAAGAACGGTTTGGTGTGGTATGGAATTCTGCCTAATGCACTTTTTACAATAAAGTCAACAAGAAAGTTGACACCGAATTTTCGGGTGTAATAAGCACGTCTTTTGAATCCGTTCTGACGCAAATTAAATTTATCAAAGCTATTCAAAGTCAATGGAACCGGCATGGAAAACAATAGATCTGACCAAAGAAAGAAGATTTTCAATCGGGTTTTTAATCCCTCAAATATTGCTGTAAACAAAATCGTGAGCTTACGAGCTCTTAGAAACAGAGATATCGACAAAAATAAGATGTGACTTTACGTCCCCTGGTGAAAAAACCATGCAGTATTTTAGGAAGAAAGTATTTTCAATAGGTTTATTCGTATAAGCGGTATCGTTCGAAGAAAAAAACATTAGTCGAGTTCTCTGGAGCCCAGATTTTGCAACAAATACTTCAGAAGCAGAAATTAACACATGGCTAAACCATTTTTTACCAAACATTAGAAATTATGTGAAAAATATTTTCCATCAGGTCTTGTATGCGATACAGGAAGAATTTCTCAAATCAGAGCTTTAGTAGCAGAAATAACGCAGAAAACGCAATTTACCATTGTGCCCCTAGTGAAAAGTCTATGATTTACTTCAAAATTTTGATTTTATAGGAAAAACATTTCGCATCGGAAACACTATCCAACAAAGAAGGAATTTTTCAAATCGGACTCCTAGAAGTAGAGATATTGACAAAAATTAGATGTACATCTACGCCCCCTGGCGTAGAAACCATGCATTTTTTCAAGAAGAAAATTTCTCCTAAAAGGTTTGTCGACATGAGTAGTATCGGTCAACAAACGACGTTTTTCTTCAATCGAGAATTTAGAAGCTCATATTTTGCTGCAAATACAACAGAAGCGGAAATTAAGATTTACGCCCCCTGGTGGCCAAACTATTTTTTTACAAAAATTAGAAATTTTGAGCGAACGATTCCCCATCGGGAGCTGTATCCGGTGCAGAAAGAATTTTTCAAATCGGAGATTTAGAAGCAGAGATATAGGGGGAAACGCACATTACCGATACGCCCCCTAGCGGAAAGTCTATGAATTACTTGAAAATTTTAAAATTACATGAAAAACATGTCACACGGAAAACAATATCCAACAAAGAAGAAATTTTTCAAATCGGACTCCTTGAAGTAGAGATATTGACAAAAATAAGATGTACATCTACGCCGTCTGGCGGAGAAACTGTGGAATATTTTCAGAAGAAAATATTCCGAAAATGTTTATCGATGTGAGTGGCATCAGTCCACGAAATAATTTTTTAATCGATATCTTAGAAGCCACGATTTTATGGCAAATACATCAAAAGCAAAAATTAACACTTACGCCCCCTGGTGGCCAAAATATTCTTAACCAAAAATTTGAAATAATATGCAAAAGATTTTCCACCAGGAGATGTACCGCTGAAGAAAATGTTTTTCAAATCGGAGTTTTAGAAGAAACGTTATCGAGGAAAATGTAATTTACTTTTACGTCTCCTCGCGGAAAATCTATGCGTAATTTGAAAAAGTAACTGTATCTAAAATACTCTTCGACATAAATGTAATAGAAAGATATAACATTTTTTTCAATCGGATGTTTAGAAGCAAATATGTGGAATAAAACGTATTTTTGAATTCGACATCTGCCTTTACGCCCTCTACCGGCGAAGTTGTACATCGTAAAAAAAAACGAAAAAAGGTTCATCATTTGCATATTTCAAGCTTCCCAATGCAAAAAGAATTTTTCAAATCGGACTGATAGTTGCAGAGATACCGTATATACAGACGGACGGACGGACGGACAAACCGATAACAGAAGCACGATCTTTTTTTACAAAAGACGTGCTAAAAAAAGAAGAGATTTCGGAACAATTTATGCATACAATGCAAACAAATGGAGGCCCGTTTTATTCCTTATGTGAAAAATGCTTTATCAAAGTAGTTTGAAGTTACTGTAATTTTTACAACCAAATTCCGGTAAATGTCACCTTACTTCAAGAAAAAGCTTTAGACTTTGCAAAAATGCTTCGCCATTCAGATTTTATGGCAAGTAATGGATGGCTGCTTCCATGTAAAGCGCAACATAGCACGTACTTGAGATTTCTATTTGGGAACGCCAGAAGTGTGCCTGAATGTAAACGTGTAGAATGGAAGGATACAGCCCTACCCACATTAATTTCGGGTTAGAGTACATCCGATGTTTATAAATCGGACGATACCAGATTATTCTCTAAGTGTGTTCATCCTAAGACGATGTTGTTTAAAAGAGAATCTTGTTCCGACGGAGAAATGAGCAAAGAACGTTTAAATCCTTTTGGGGCTAATGCTAACTTATTCGGAAAAGTTCCTCTCCTTGTTATAGAAAATTCAAAAAAATCCTCATTGCTTGAGAAATATAAAACCAATAATTTTGGAGTAAAAGAGCAACAAAAAAAGTGTGAGTGATTAAAACTTTATTTGAACAGTACTTTCGTTAAGTTCACTTAACCTTCCATTTAAAAAAAGGGGGAGGGTGCTACACTTTGTTGACAACTTTTTTTTTCTGTCCAGCACACCCTAAGTGTTGCCTGGCTGTGGACTTCCTGTTACTCCCTAAGTGTTGTCTGGCTATTTTTAAAGTGTTTCCTGGCTATTCAGGTTTTTTATTATTTGTTTGTGAAACTATACTCAATTGCCGTTTATACTGGCACAATAAAATGGTAATTGTATGGGAGAAATCGTTAGAGATGCTGCAGCTCAAGACATAACTGGCTCATACAGACATTACACAGAAATACATATGCTTAATTCAATATCTACTTGTATCACACAATGTTGTTGTAACTTTTTATTGAATTTTGAAAAGTGAGAACACCGTAGCTTTAAGGAAGGATGGGAAAATGCAAGCATTTCATGCTTACCTGCTACTCATACGGTATGCTATAACACACTGTTGCACAACCTCGTTACATTACAGTAAAGGATCATTAAAAGGAAATTACGAACTTAGTTCATTTTCCCGTCCTCGGAAATGTATGCTATAACAAGCTCTTTCACAAAATTGTGACATTACAGTACAGGATCATGCAAAGGAAATTACGAATTTCGTTCATTTTCCCGTCCTCGGAAATGTATGCTATAACAAGCTGTTGCACAACCTTGTGACATTACAGTACAGGATCATGCAAAGGAAATTAAGAATTTCGTTCATTTTGCCGTCCTCGGAAATGTATGCTATAACACACTGTTGCACGACCTTGTGACATTACAGTACAGGATGATGCAAAGGAAATTACGAATTTCGTTCATTTTCCCGTCCTCGGAAATGTATGCTATAACACACTATTGCACAACCTTGTGACATTACAGTACAGGATCATGCAAAGGAAGTTACGAATTTCGTTCATTTTCCCGTCCTCGGAAATGTATGCTATAACACACTGTTGCACAACCTTGTGACATTACAGTACAGGATCATGCAAAGGAAATTACGAATTTCGTTCATTTTCCCGTCCTCGGAAATGTATGCTATAACACACTGTTGCACAACCTTGTGACATTACAGTACAGGATCATGCAAAGGAAATTACGAATTTCGTTCATTTTCCCGTCCTCGGAAATGTATGCTATAACACACTATTGCACAACCTTGTGACATTACAGTACAGGATCATGCAAAGGAAGTTACGAATTTCGTTCATTTTCCCGTCCTCGGAAATGTATGCTATAACGCACTGTTGCACAACCTTGTAACATTGCAGTACAGGATCATGCAAAGGAAATTACGAATTTCGTTCATTTTACCCTCCTCGGAAATGTATGCTATAACACACTGTTGCACAACCTCGTGACATTGCAGTAAAGGATCATGCAAAGGAAATTACGAATTTCGTTCATTTTCCGGTCCTCGGAAATGAAGGAAATTACGAATTTCGTTCATTTTCCGGTCCTCGGAAATGTATGCTATAACAAGCTGTTGCACAACCTTGTGACATTACAGTACAGGATCATAAAAAGGAAATTACGAACTTAGTTCATTTTCCCGTCCTCGGAAATGTATGCTATAACAAGCTCTTTCACAAAATTGTGACATTACAGTACAGGATCATGCAAAGGAAATTACGAATTTCGTTCATTTTCCCGTCCTCGGAAATGTATGCTATAACACACTGTTGCACAACCTTGTGACATTACAGTACAGGATCATGCAAAGGAAGTTACGAATTTCGTTCATTTTCCCGTCCTCGGAAATGTATGCTATAACGCACTGTTGCACAACCTTGTAACATTGCAGTACAGGATCATGCAAAGGAAATTACGAATTTCGTTCATTTTACCCTCCTCGGAAATGTATGCTATAACACACTGTTGCACAACCTCGTGACATTGCAGTAAAGGATCATGCAAAGGAAATTACGAATTTCGTTCATTTTCCGGTCCTCGGAAATGTATGCTATAACAAGCTGTTGCACAACCTTGTGACATTACAGTACAGGATCATGCAAAGGAAATTAAGAATTTCGTTCATTTTCACGTCCTCGGAAATGTATGCTATAACACACTGTTGCACAACCTTTTGACATTACAGTACAGGATCATGAAAAGGAAATTACGAATTTCGTTCATTCTCCCGTCCTCGGAAGTGTATGCTATAACACACTTTTGCGCAACCTTGTGACATTACACTACAGGATCATGCAAAGGAACCCCGCACGGCGATAACTGGTTTTCCAGTTATTTGGGGAGCGGCGCCCCCACGGCCCGAGCTGACCTTGTGACTGATCAACATCTGATGTCATGCCACCGCTTGTTTTTTATTTTGGTACTGTTGGTGTTTGCAGGGACGGCTGTTAATCCAGCTGTTGAGGAGTCGCGGCCCCACGATCCCGAGCTGGTCTTGTGTCTCGCTTTTTTGTTTTTATTTATTTTCTCCACTGGCTAGTTGCCCGTGTTGTATCCTCTACCTAATCGCTACCACGTTATGTACTAACACCCCGGTCTTGTGGTTTTGTTACCCTCCACCACTAACTGTTTTATATTAACCGCTCAGTTCGTAGGTTGCTGAGATTCCGTTTAGGTTCCCACCCGGGATTTGTCTTCTTTGGATTTCTTTTTTTTCCTTTTAGCTGGTTTGGGTGCTAGACCTACCTGCATGTTTGCCACGTGCGGAGACCCGTGAGGCGGAAATGGGATGTCTGGCGGCTGAGGTCGCACGAGACCGGATAGGTGCCTCCTGTGTACCAACACTCCTCTTCGACCCCGGCTTCGCTGTAAACGGGAGGCTAGAGACTAACCCACCTCTAGTCAGAAGTCTTGTACCAAGTTGTGTGCAGGGCTTTAGCGGCTTTTGTCGTATAGCACGGCAGGGTGAGCCCGGGGGCTGTGGGATCATGCCAAAGGCGTTGGCATGACGGTACCCGGAGGCCGAAGTGTCCGCCGAGTGCGTGTGATCACAGCCAACGGACTATATCTGCAACGTATAAGCTCCAGAACTGTGTCCAGCGTCATTTTCTTGGCTTGCAGACCTCCAGTTCTCCCTTGTATAGCTCGGTGGTGGGTGGAGTAGTCTGCAGACGAATCTTCCTCCTTTTTTCCATGGGTAAACACAAGAACAAAAACTCCAAATTTAAGTCACCTGAGAAACTGATCGTTGACACCGACTCTCCTTCGTCTTCTCAATCTACCAAGTCTCATACCCTTAAACGGTCTTTAGACCATGACCTGGACCAAGAATGTGGAACCTCTTCTTCGGCAGCTGTACCAGTCGCTCCGAAGCGTCGTCTCCCTCGATTGCTGTGACTACGCATGCTACACACTTACTTGTAGAATCCATCGATCCGAATGAGAGACTGTCCACCAGATCTCCCTTTTTCATTTGTAAAGCTTTGGACGCTGCGGTTGGCCCCTTGAAGTCTGTGAGGAAGCTTCGCTCTGGGGACCTGCTTGTCCAAACTTGCAGTGTTTCTCAGAGTAACACTTTTCTGCACCTCACTAGTCTTCAAGGCATTCCTGTAAAAGTGACACCTCACCCGTTTCTTAACACCTCTCGGGGTGTTATTTCGGAGTTTGATCTCTTGCCATGCAGTGAAGACGAATTGGTGACTGAACTTGCAGATCAAGGTGTTATTGCTGCTCGTCGTATGATGTTCCGGCGCGATGGTTCCTTGATTAAGTCTAAAAATGTAATCTTGACTTTTAACTCCCCGAAAGTTCCGACCGAAATCAAGGCTGGCTACTTGGTCTGTGGAGTTCGCCCGTACATTCCCAGTCCTCTGCGCTGTTTCAGGTGCCAGAGGTACGGGCATTCCCAACGTTTCTGTAAGAGTTCCGCTCGTTGCGCAAATTGTGGCTCCAGTGAACATGACGGAGATGGTTGCACTTCTGCGGCCTGCTGTGTTAACTGCGGTGAGGCCCATGCAGCTTACTCCCGCAACTGTATGAAATGGAAGGACGAGATGGCGATCCAGCGCCTCAAGACACTGGAAGGCCTCTCGTAACCTGCTGCCAAGGCCAAGTTGGGTATAACCACCAACCGACAGCGTACTTTTGCCGCAGTGGTTCAGTCTCTGCCACAACCCGTGCAGCCCTTTGTTCCGCGCCCTGTAGCTCTCGCCGCACTTGCCAAGCGATCTACAGCTGAACAAACGACACAGGTGGATTTCACCGAGCTCCAGCTTATTCGACCAGCTGAGTCTGCGCCTTCTCTTTTGAAGACGACCGACTCTTCCGGTTCCCAGCAGACGGCCTGCACGTGCTGGAGACCCGGCCCTCAATCCGCAATAGGTGTGCAGTGTCCATCCAGCTGTCGCGGTCCACCTGACCAACATTGCAACTGTCTCGGACTCAGCGAGGTCCCCACCCTCAACCAACATTATAGAGGAACATCGGGGGAGGAGAGTGACAGTTCGTCCCCAGCCTCAACTAACATTGCAGAGGAACATGAGGGGAGGATAGTGACAGTTCGTCCTCGCCCTCGGCCAGCATTGCATTGGAGTGTGTGGGGGAGGAGAGTAACTCATCCTATGTGTAGTTGTATTCGATTTCGTAATGTGCTTTATCATTCTCATTCCTCAGTTTTACTTAATCGGCTTGTTTCTCACCATTGTACCATGTTTTTCATACTGTTTGTTTCATTGTCTTTTTTAGCCCTTCCTTCGTACTCATGGTTCGGTTTTACTTGGTCAGCCAGATTTTGCGATTTATGCCCCGTTTTTTAATTTTGTCTGTTTGTCTTGTGTCTGGCGCTCTTTGGCCAACCATGGCCCTTGCGCCAATAAAATCTAATAACCAACCAACCATGCAAAGGAAATTACGAATTTCTTTCATTTTCCCGTCCTCGGAAATGCATGCTATAACACACTGTTGCACAACCTCGTGACATTAGAGTAAAGGTTCATGCAAAGGAAATTACGAATTTCGTTCATTTTCCCGTCCTCGGAAATGTATGCTATAATACACTGTTGCACAACCTTGTGACATTACAGTACAGGATCATGCAAAGAGAATTACGAATTTCGTTCATTTTCCCGTCCTCGGAAATGTATGCTATAACACACTGTTGCACAACCTTGTGACTTTACAGTACAGGATCATGCAAAGGAAATTACGAATTTCGTTCATTTTCCCGTCCTCGGATATGTATGCATTAACACACTGCTGCACAACCTGGTGACATTACAGTAAATGATCATGCAAAGAAAATTACAAATTTCGTTCATTTTCCCGTCCTCGGATCGTTATAATTTTTTAGTGGTAAAATAAGAGGTTTTAGATCAAATGCCGGGACATATATATCCTAATTTTGCCTCACCTTTCATTTAAAAAATCATCCGAAATCCGTGGGTGGTCAGCTAAAAGGTCCCCTTGTTAACTGTATCCAACGGTGGCCTTCAAAGTTGCTTGTATTGAGACATTATCTTGACCTGTACCGTGAGAGGAAAGAAGTTTGAGTCGTAAAGGATTGAATGACGAAAGGAACGAATTAAAAAGTAAATCTGTCAGTCATGTGTAGCAATCAAAGAAAAAGAAGAAATACCAAGTAATGTAAGACAAATATTGCATCCCTCAGCATGCATTTCTCCCATGCGATCTGGGTAAGGTGGGAAATAATACTGAAATTACTAAAAATACTAGTAAGTGAGCACCATCATCAATAACATTGCAAAATTCTGGTGCTTTCCTTTCCTAAACCATTATACTGAGGGATTTGGGAAGAAAAAAGTGTTATTTCAGTTTGAAAATCCATGTCGTTCACAGACGTAGCCCAGCATTCTTTTGTGTGATGAGATTTGAGTTCAATCCGCTTCACAAATTATGTATGCCATTGGGTTTAAGCTCAAGTCTTCATCAATTGCATGTTATTGTCATCTATCGACGAATAACGTAAATGGAAGCGCATCATACCGGAGGCAAATGGTTTTAGTAATAAAGACAAGCAGAAATTTTACGATTCGTGCTGAGTAATAATTCTGAGACCTATTCTTCAATTACGTACACATAATTTAAAAATAAAAATGCTCAGTGTAGCTGATTCGCTTCAAACATAAAGAGAAAGTGGTTATAATGGAGATCATGTGATTACCGCGAAGTAAGGAGTACCTTTTGCCTCTGAAAGCATTACAGTATCCCCTGCCTTGAAAACTGCTATCGCCCAAATTTCGTGGTTTTATCAGTCGGGAAACCAATTACAAATGTGTAGGCAAAGTTCCAAAATGAGTAATTCTCACTACATTTGAATATCACCCATTGTCACGTGGTTTATTTTAGAACAAAATTTGAAAATTTCGGAAAATAAAAGCTTCTTATTGAAATAATTACGAAAAAGCTCTAGATGTTTTACTCAGAGAATGAAACTAGGTTTCCTTTATAGGTAAATTAATTTTGCAGTCTACTTTAACTAACTATAATTTGACAATGCAAATGTTCAACACTTTTTCTCTGGCAATATATATTGCATAATTTAAGCTATAAATTACAGTTAGACAAAAAAGGTATTAGGAAACTTAACTGTGTGTAAATGGAGCCCAAGAATTCATGCCCATATCTAAACCCGAATATGAACAAGGACAGTGTTATATCCTAGATCTTTCTGACACTAGTCCGACGAAGTGGCATTTTGGATATTTCTGTAGTATGTCTTTTTATTATATTTATTTACTATTCTATATAAACTTAATCGTCAACGCATTAGAAAAGAGGGACATGGGGAGCTCATATGGGCATCACCCGCGCAGAGTCGAACGCACCAAAACCGAAAGCAGGCGATAAATAAACGGAAGGCAGAGCTTGCAAACTGTGGTTCTTAATCGAGGAACATGGGTAATCGTGGTGATCTGAGTGATTTTGATGGTGGACACATTGTCGGGCCAAGGCAGTTAGATCATTCTATGGCTCATGTGGTAAGAGCCTTGGGTTTCCGAAGGTCAATCGTATGAAAGGTGTGTAGCGAGTGTATCATTGACAGACGTACTAGGGCCCAGAACGAAAGTGGTGGCCCACTACACACATATAATGGCCTGGTTCGGCCAGACTACCCAGGGTCGTAAACATCGACCGCTTGGTAATGGCGGAGCAAATCACAACCAGGTTTAATGTCGGAGGCAGAAGTATACTCACCCAGTAAACAGTACAGCTCACGCTGCATACCTTGTGTTACCAGACACCGCGCCCTACTCGTGTGCCAGTCTTGACTGCCCGATATATGAAAATATGCATCTCCTGGTCCAGGGACCGTTAAAACTGGAATTCGGAATAGTGGAGCCTCGTCGTGTTTTCAAAGAAATCTCTTGTTTGGCTGTACCGAGCTGAAGGCAGGGTGCGGGTATATCATCGATATCATGAGGTCATAGCTTCGTCGGGTCAGGTCGGCTTTGGTCAAGGGGGCTGTGGCTGTGTGACAGTTTGGAAAGCTTTCTCATGGGACACATTAAATTCCGTTGTGGGTCTGAAGGAGTTATTGACCTGCGAACTAAAAAAATGTACCGGCTGCTACATGCCACTAAAAGTCAAAATACCACGTCAAAAGTAGGAGGTGGTTACAATAATGTGACTCGACTGTGTATATGTGCGCAGTTAGTCACATTAGCTCATTTTGTTAGCTTCTCATAACTGAAGGATGTAGTGTATTGAAGAAATTTTAAAACATGATACTGCTTTGAAATCTAATGATAAATATTTCTAAATAAATCAGAAAATATTAAAAACAACTGTAATGTTACCGCTTATAAGGAGACAGAATTTTATTATCTTCTAATGTATTTAGTCTCTTCTAATTTGTGCCAGCGTTAAGAAGTTTTTCAGTGAAAATGAGTCACTGATTTATCCGCAATATTTTTGTCCCAAAAAACCAGTGCAGATATATGATTTTTTTCCTGAACTGCAATATCAAACGGAAAATAAAATGATACTTCACGAGGCAAAATAAGAAAAGAATGAAAATTTATATAAAAATAATACCTAAAAATAAATGTACCAAATGAGTTCTCTGCTCCTACGAATATTGGAGAGTCATATGGAATCTAAACACCTATGTTTACAGTAGGTTTCTATCTTATGAATAGATACCCCTGTATAATTATTAAAAAAAGACATTTCATTCTAGTGCATTTCCTATTTTTAAAAAACCATAAGTGTTATTTGAGCCCAGAATTGTCATTTTCATTCCCTGAATAAAGTTGAACGTTGTATCTTGTGAAATGTGAATAACGATCTATTTTCACATTTATTCCCATGAAAATATTCACAAAGTGAATATCCCCATTTAACATAACAGCATATCATGGGGCAAATTAGGAAACATCGATACTGACGGAGGATTCGGAAAAAGTAGACACGTGCAAACGTAAATGTGCTAGATTTAAACAAATTGTAGACCATCGCATTGACAAAGGTTCGCACTTTCTTTTCAATTTAGTTACGGAGTTTGAAATGGTTTTTCGTCGATACCAGTTACACACATAAACTTCTAAAATATTTAAGTACTGATGAAATTGTTCTACTCCAAATCTGTATTGTTCCATAAACAATAATAAATCTAAAATCTTAAAACATTTGGCGATGAAAGAAAGACTGTACTATAATCTCAGTTGCTTTTTATTTTCTAAAAATAATCATTTACTCAAATAAAAAATAAATAAATAAATAATGTTTTCAGCAATACACAGCAATGGTGCATCCCCACCCTCTGTATACCAGATACACGTGTTGCCCAAAAAATAAAGAAGCACCCCAGAAAGTTGTTTGATTCTGATGAAAATCCGCATGCAAGAACCTTGGTCCCGAATATGCAGATAATTAAACAATAACCTCCAATGACGAAAAAGTGGCCAGCCACAACGCATGGTAACCGTGCATTAAGGGTACCATCAGCAAAATTAGCAAGCACGGAACATTATGACAGCGTATTTCGATGCATTAGACTCAACAAACTGTGTGGATGTCTCTACGTCGGATCGGTGCACAATACGTGGAGTTCAGCGAGTTAGACAGAGATGGTAAAATTGAATTGCGTCGAAAGATGCAGGTTGGTCCATTTGCCGTACTGGCAAGCGTTTGGTTTAGAGAGACCCGGAAATCGAACGATGTTGGCGCCAGTGTGTGGAGGAAACCACAACCTAGTGGCACACGAGCAGTGAACTTCCGAGGGCAGCGAAAGAACGCGAGGATCGAGCGATTCTGAAAAATGCATGAAAAGAACCGAATTCGTCGCTCACAACCATTGGTGGCCATGTTGTCTCATCAACAAGCACGGAAGTAGCCATCCTGACAGTTAACAGACGAATTGGGGCAGGGAGGACTACATTCGAAGAGGCTTATAATATGCAGCCAACACAACGATCATCAACGTCACCGTTTGCATTAGTGTCGGACCCGATCAACGTGGGACAGTGTCCAGTGGCGCCATTATATATTTGGTGATGAGTCACGGCTTGCATTTGTTGTCTATGACCAGCGAGGTAGAAAAGTCTGGAGACGAGTCATGCAGCGTGCAGATCTTGCATCTACCTTGGTACGGCATTCAGGTCCCACACAGTGAGTGTCTGTCTGGGGAGTCATTTCCTGCAATTGGCGGACACCCTTATTATTCGTCCATACCAACCACACGGCTCAACTCTATGTCAATGCCAATGTATAAAGTGTTGTGTTCCTATTATTGTCGCAGCAGAACCGAGCAATGTTTGAACAGAATAATGCCCAGGCACGCGCGGCGCGACTCTCCCAAGCCAGTATCAGTAATGTCAACACCCTTCTATGGGAATCCGGATCGTCCGACCTCTCACCGGTCGCACATAACTCTGGTACTAAGCGACGCCACCTAAGGCAGTTCAAGAATGTTGAATAACTGGGTTGCAATTTAGGTACCATCTGGCATGTTATTCTTCTGAACGGTATCCGTGAACTCTATGCGTCTAGGCTGCACCGTGTAACCGCTTGTTTTCTATCCAGAGTTGGAGCTACAAGGTACAGACTTGTTCCGCTCGTGTAGCTGTTTTATTCTGATAAATTGCCCACATGCTCAGCGATGCATATGCAATCATTTCCTTTCCTATGCGTGTACATTATATATTCATATTTTCATTTTTTATTTCAAAGAGTCAATTTTTAATGAAGAAAATAAATAGTATTTAACACTTTTAGGGGAATTATAACGTAATGCACATATATTTTCTGGAATAAAAAAAAATTAAATTTGTGTCACTTCCAGTCTAAGAAATTGAGAATTAATTTTATACAAGATCATTCGAACAATGTTTGATTCTCATTTAATTTAAAAAACAACAACAAGAAAAACTGTCAAATACCATATATTTAAAGGTTTTTCAAAGATTTGCAGAATTCTACCTTTTCCATGAATTTATCTAATAACATCGTAAAGCATTTGGTGTCCGAGAAACTTAGGGATACAATGCGCTGCAGGAGCACGTTTGAAACCAACATACGTTTTTCAGTTATTTTAAAATTTTTCTTTCAGAAATACATTTTTAAAACTCTATACAAGCATTTGTAAGTACGATTTCATCCTGCTATCATGGAATTCCTTTTTATGTGCATATCGAGAGTATGTTGACTCTCTTTATTCAGAACCACAGGTGCAATAATCCTAACGTTTTAGCTTTCAGTACCACGACTCAACATTTCAAATAAAAAGACATGAAATCAATGATCTACTGTGATATACAAAATCAACATTTCGCGATTTTCATCTGATGACGCCTTTAATTTAGTTTAATGGGAAAAAATGGTTGAGACCTTTGCTGATGTAAAAGTGTCCACTCAGAAAACGCTCATTCTGCAATTTCCATTACAGAATGCATCAAACCATAATTAATTTACATCATTACATTCTGCGATTACTATGCGAGAATTTTATAGTACTTTATTCATAGAAATGTATGCATATATCTTAAAAATTTCTGTTTTTCATTCAAGCATTGATGTTCATAAGAATTGTCAAGTGAAAGATAATTAAAATGAAGATTATCAGAAAAAAAATCTGTTTGCTAAAATTCTGAAGGCAAACTGAGAAGTCCATAGCTCAAAATTCTGAAGGCAAACTGAGAAGTCCATAGCTCAAAATTCTGAAGGCAAACTGAGAAGTCCATACCGTGATAAATTGATTGAAATTGTACACCAATAAATGGTTTGTTCAGCCTTTGGTGCAGCTATTTAAATTTTGTAAAATTGTACTTTTTCTGAACATATCCAGGCTAATTAATCATGTACTAATATCTACTTGGATTACATTTGACATTTTCTTAGGGAATTTAGTCTATCAGCTCACATAAAATTAAATGTTTGCACAATCTTAAATTTAAACGATACTTATCAAAACTTCAAGTCCACGATCCCTGGTGTCAGAGTCAGATACGATAGTGGATGACGGTTCATAACAAACAGGAGCAACAATACTTACTGCACAGATGTATGTTATCTAGCAGTCCTGTGCTATGAAGAACATCTACAGAACGATATCAACGCTGACTAATACCACTAACATATGCGGGAGAATATCTGCATGAGGAAAGAAATTAAAATATTAATAGGTTTTGCCAAACGTTTTGCGATTCACTTTCAAAATGTTGCATGCATCCCTTCAATGCATGTGCTAGCGGGTTTATTTAAGTTTTACACCGGGGATATCTGTGTGTTACCATCTACTACAAATAGTTAAAAGTTATTTCTACGGGAATATGTTGACGAGGTTTGTTCACCGTGGTTCCGAATTTGACAAAATTAGAAATATAATATTGTTGTTTATTAACTACCGTTTTAGTTGATAGCAGGTTTATTTACGTTTCAGACATCAGCTCTATTTGCATTACTACTCCTCATAAATAGTTCCATAATAAAAAAAATGTATTAACGCCATTCTTCTAGAGCGAAAAATATACTTGAATGGAAGTAAAATAGAATTCAAGATACGAAAGGTTAGGAAAATGTTAAATATATTGCATTTCATTGCTTCTAAACTCAATATTGTTGTTCATCCATTCGCAAATTCTCTTGCTTTATCTTGTTTTCTCTGAATTTTGACGTAGCTTTCATCGAACAATATGAATTGAGAAACCATTGACTGCAAAGGAACGCATATATAATGTTTTCGAGGGGACCATCATAATTCACAGTCTGCAGCAGTACTTGCTTTTTCTTAGGCATTCTAATCCTCTTGCCTGTTCATCTATTTCAGTTTAAGTGGTTAATTTCTTGTTCACCTCAGTTTTGCTATCAGTATTAGTAAGTTAAATGTCAATCACAAAAACAAAAACGGTTGACTGAACCTGCAGACGCATGCTTTTCCCATATTCAACTTAATAATGTGTTTTCCAAACTTATCGAAGGTTAGAACCTCTTTATATTGGTTCTGAATGGAAAAAAACGATCAACATCGTTGAGCCAGATGCTTTTAAATTGTGAACGCATTTCCGCTTCAAAGGAACTGTACGTAAGACTGATCACAATGCAACAGAAAATGCAGATATTTCAGTTATTTCAAATTTTTTATATTCATAACAAGACTGCAGGTTTCATAAAACTGGAACGTCACAAATACAGATTTTGATATATCTTGTGAATACCATATTCTTCATTTTTGCAAATTATTTCAATCTATATTAAACATGCCGTGTTATTAAATGCTCCATATATAAGGTAATGCTCCAAATACCAGATTATGTTATAGTTTTCCGTTAAATGAGTCAAATGGTTTAAGTACCAAGGCTTCTCAAGAAATATATTAGCCTTTGTTTTTAGCTTTCTAATTCAACCAAGATCTGCTGAGTTACTTTAAGTTCGATAACCTAATAAGTTCCAAATTTGGAACCAGTGGTTTTAGTAGCAGCAGTTTCGAATTTTATGTTTTTAAAGGAATTTTCGGAGAAATCGACTTGTTGCATAAACGATAAAGAGCTGCTTCTCTTTCTTAGATTTAAGATTTTTCATCAATAAGACTCCGGTATGATTTCTGGCGCTGAAATGCCGTAACACTTAGGTATATCGTATTTAATAACACCATGAACATTAGGCATATGCAGTGTGAAAATTACTTAAATTTCCAACTGGCCGTTCATCATTTCAAGATATTGTGTTGGCTGAATCCTTCCTCTGCAAAATGTGACTTTGTTCACTCGCTAACGAAAATCATGAGCGACAAATTATGAGCCAATTATGTATCATACTATAGAGCCACGAGCGGCCACTGACTGATGTTCTGCAGACTTTTATCCAGATCAACATCTCAGTAAGTTTTGAAAGAACAGCAACGATCAAAAGTCGTAGTTAATGGAGATATGCATAACATTTGAATACCCCTTAACACTCTTGTAACGCCAAGATTTTGGTAATCGAGTCTGTTTAATTCGGATTCTGCTCTCAAGAGTTCTATCCTGCGAATAGTTTCTGAGTATTAATACCTGAGCCATATTATTAATTCAAATTTATGGAGCAAAATGCGCCGAATAAACGAAAGAACCCGGGGTGGTTTATACATTCTTGAGATTTATTCGTTTCACACACAGTATGAATACAACTGCTCATCATTTTCAATGATGAAATGCATCGTTACTTCCTGCTGCATCCATAACGTGCGAATAGTTTTATTTTGGATTGGAATTTCTTTTTCATTTATTACAAAAGGTTTGAGTCTTATTTTATTTCTCATGAACTAAAATAACATGTCACGCAGCCCTGATAGACAAGTGTGTTGCTGTTAGATCAACGGCAATCATTCATGAACCAACATACAACTGAAGACGTTTCTCTTTTGTTTTCTATTCTTACATTACACCCCATCAGTAGATGGGTTTCAAAAAATTGGATTAATCTCATAGATCATCTCCCCTCAACAGTAATATTTAGTAAAAGGCGAAAGATTAGTATGTACTCGAAGGGAAGACTGAGTTTACATGAAGTTTTTAACTTCTTATATATGTTATTAATTATATTTATAAACTAGTCGAAACTAAAATTTATTAAACAGAAATTTAAACAGTATAAGTTTGCTACTGGAATGCATTGGGTTATGCTAAAAGACAAAAATTAACATCTGGGGAAAAACGCAATATCCACCGACCTTTTATTGTGTATGTCCGACGTGAGCAGCTGGCCAACAACCCATGTGATTAACCATAGAATCCACAAGTTCCCGTGAACATATATCAACCTTTACGCGGAAATATACAACTACACGTGCTGCAATTAGTTCGTCCAGTTTTCTGGAAAAGGAGTTATATAGATTAAGTAAAAAGCAACTACGCGATTTACTAATAAAGAGAAATAGTTTTCAAATGAAAATTGTCAAACTATCGAGATTGACTGCTAAAAAGGATCTCCACTTTGTTATGCATTGAAATACCGTTTGATCTGTACGTATATATTAAATACCGATTCCTTGAAATAGTGTCTCATAGCGTCTCATACAAGGTGTTAAGGATAATTGAAAGAAACTCATGGAATTAAGAGAAAAGATGAAAAAAGTGTCTTTCCTGGAACTTTTAAATAAGGCATTGAATAATCTAGATGCCATAAAGGCGTGCTCCATCTCCAAGTATGGACAGATCCTTCAGCCTTTCGTCGCAGTTGTTTCCTCGGAGTTGGAATTGTTACATCTGAAGAATAAACATACAGAAAATAGCAATCTCCATTTTTTTACGATCAACCACTAGACGTTTTGTAAGTTCCACAACTTTAACATGCGACTTTTCACTAAACGCTAAGTATTCCAAAGCAAAGTGTAAGAATAACGCCAGCAGTTGTTTTCTTGAGAACAAAATAATCTCGAGTTATATGTTTCCTAAATAAATTCGCTTAATGAAAATGTGTTCTTGTTAAATTCTAATGCAATGCGTTCATTAGTAAAATTTGAACACACGAAGAAAACTTTAAGAAGCAACGAGGAGCACAAGATTTTCACTGATTATATGGTACTTAACTACATACACAGTAAAATGACACTATATCTCCATGCGAGATAAAATTTTGGATTAAAAGTAGTACAGAATAAATTGGCAATGTATATTCATAATTAAATATTTTATTTTAATATCTACTATAATTTCGCTGACCTACATCACAAGTACTCTTGTCTTGTTACACAAGTCGTAATATATTAAACATGACAACTCTGATTTCTTAAAAGCATTGCAGTCAAAATTTTATTAAGTATGATCTACTAAACACATTGTTGCGAAGCTACAAGTGATGAGCCCAGAGTCAGAAATCTCACGTGAACAGGGAGCATTTGAATTTAATAATACATAGACAATAATGATTTGTCAAAATTAAAAATGTAAAGTCATATCTATTTTTGTTTTCTTTTAGTGGAGAGGTGGAGTTCATCCACCACCATGAGAAATCCTTTGGATATAGAAGTATTCGACCATGTATAATTTGGGGACTCTTGTTTCGCGGTAAGGAGAAAGCTAGCGTCTATGGTTTTACAAATGCACCTGTGCCTCCTCCGGGAATCGAACCCCAAATAACTTGGGAAGGTTAGCTATGAATATTGGCTTGTGACTGCTAAGCCACTGCGGTGGCGATGTCCAAAAAAACAATCATACATGACAAACGCTGGCCATAGTACACATACAATTGATGAAAACAAAATAAAATTGTATATACCAACAGAACAAAAATGGTATGCAGCGGCAAACTATGCAGTGTTGATAGCATACCATGTTCCCATTTACGAGTTGCAGGAAAGACAAGACCTGTAAACCTATAACTGTGTGCAACAAACATGATAGACATTGAAAACAAATTCCTTATACCTAAGCATACTGTCTATGATCAAATCAACTTATTCCAGAAAGAAATGTCTTAGAAATCAAGCTATTTGTGGTAGTGAAGTTGGAGATAGAAAGTGCTATCTGATATTTCACACTGGATAATTCAATTCAATTCTATTCCTTTATTTTGCTGAGCAAAAAAAAAATAAAAAAATAAAAAAAGAAACAGTGTTACAGAAATAGTTGAAACAATGCACAGCAAGGAAGCAGGGGGAAAGGCCAGCCACGCCTGACAGGGTCCCATGCTTCCTAGGCTAGTTTTACAATGAGATCAGTAGTTGTAATTACAAACAAGAGTATCATAGCAACAGAACAAAACAGAAAAAATGGTAACGATATATGAGTAGATAATAAACATTATAGACAATACCATTGAAAAAGCAATTTACATCACGATATACATGTCATAATATTAGTCATAGTTACCATCCACTGTAATCATTAATTTGAGGAGCTGCAATTAATTATAAAGTTTTTTAGTTTTTTTTTCTTAAAAGGTTAAAATTATTTAAAGAAATCAATTTCGTAGGTAATGAGTTCCAGTAGTGTGGGCCATTGTAATTTAAACTTTGCTTCATGGTCTCCGTTTTCGGATGAATAGACCGAATATGTGATTTAGTGCGTGTGTCATGTGTGTGTGTATCTGGGGTATAATTTGTATGCTGTCGGCGTGTAAATTATTCTTAATGCGTTTGAACATAATGTTCCCGATATTAAAGTAATATAGTTGGTTAATCGTAAGAATGTTACATTTGTTTGGAAAAACTCTTGTGGTATCATATAGTGTTGTGTCATCATCAGCATCATTGTCAACCATTATCAATCCACTGCTGGACGAAGGTCTCCACAAGTTTCTTAAACAACGGTCTGTCTTGTGCCAGTCTCCTCCATGTCACTCCAGCATACTTTCAAATTTCATCCACCCATCACCCATGTGGTCTTCTTCTGGGTCTTTTCCCGTCCATTGGCATCCGATCTAAATTTTCGGGTGTCCATCGATGATCTCTCCTTCTGGCAGTATGTCCAGCACATTGCCATTTCAGGGATTTAACTCAGATCATGATGTCTTCCACTCTTGTCATTTTTAGGATCCACGAGTTCCTCTTCTTATTTCTCCCGGTTACACCAATCACGCACCTCTCCATGATTCTTTGAGTTGTCTGCAGCCTTTGTATGTCTCTTTTAGTTAAGGTCCACGTCTCTGCACCATACGTAAGCACTGGAAGGATGCATTGATCAAACACTTTTCTTTTAAGACATAATGGCATATTGCTCTTGAAAATTATGCTGTTTCTTCCAAAAGCTCTCCAAGCAAGTTTTGTACGCCGATTAATTTCTTCATCAATGTGACCCTCACTTGGTAACTGTTGTCCAAGATAAACGTACGTTCCTGTTATCTCCAGCTTTTCTCCATCAATCGATAAATCTTCATTTCTAGTAAAAGCATTGAACATCACTTTTGTCTTCGGAAAGTTCATTTTTAATCCCACTTCTTTACTCTTGTCAGCACGTTCCTGGATCATACTCTGCAGCTCTGATGGGGTAGTTGCAAAACTGACTACTTCATCAGCAAAACGAAGGTGGGTTAGATAATCTCCATTAATCTTTATCCCCTTGTTTTCCCAGCCGAGCAACTGAAAGACATCCTCCAATGTGGCATTAAAGAGCTTCGGAGATATGGTGTCATCTTGTCTCACTCCCTTTAAAATTTTTATGTGTGTTATATTTTCAAACAGCAGAATCTTCGCACTCGCATTTTCATAGATGTTATTAATAATATTATTGTATACATCTTCAATACCGCAGGTTTTCAGAGCCATTGTAACTGCTGATGGTTTCACCGAATCAAAGGCTTTTCACAATCGATGAAAGCCATGCACAATGGCTCTTTCAATTAGTTCTCTCAGTTCGTGGATATGATCTGTTGTGCTGTAGCCACTCCTGAATCCAGCTTGTTCTCTCAGTTGAGCCATGTCCAGCGTTACCTTCAAGCGGTGTTAAAGAACTTTAGTGAAGATTTTATAAACCACTGATAAGAGACTGATAGGTTTGTAGTTCTCGAGATCCTTAATGTCACCTTTTTTATGTAGCAGGATCACTGTAGCGTTGTTCCAGTCCTCAGGAATCTTCCCTTCATTAAGGCATCGAGTGAAAATTTGGGGAGTACTGTTTCGATTTTTCTCCACTTGCTTCTTGTATGATGTCTACAGTAATTCCATCTTGTCCTGGAGATTTTTCCCCGCTTCGTGTTCTTGATTGCATATGCAACTTCTGCTTTGAGGACTGGAGGAACTCTGGTACTGGTACCTTTCATGTTGTCTGTGGTACATGTATCATCCCTTTCATATAATTTGGAGTAGACATCTTTCACTCTTGTCAAATATTTGCCTCTATTTCTTGCTACAGAACCATCTTCTTTTCTCAGTGCCATAATCTGTTTTCTTCCCTTTCTGAGATGTCCCTTTGGTATCTTTAGGCTTTGGTTGTTTTCAATTGCTTTCCTTACTAATTCACAGTTGAATTTACTTACGTCTTCAGTGATACTTTTTCGTACTGTCTTGCATAGCTCTATATATTCCACTTTGGAAGTCACATCTTCTTTAGTTTTCCTCATCTCTTCTTTTTTGCATTGTGTATTTCCATTAAATTTTAGGTCAATTAATCTTATATATTTCTTTTGAAGAATTTGAAGTTTTTTGAAATTATATTTAGTTGTCTGTCTCCACGATAAGATAACATAATTAATATGAGTCTGAAACATGGTGTAATATAAATGAATTAGTGTTTTATCGGTAGGTTTTGTAAATACCAAGCTGATAACTCCAACGTTTTTCGACAGTTTGAGAAGAAGAGAGTCCACATGTTGGTTCCATCTAAGGTCCCTATGTAAAGTAATCCCCAAATAAAGTACGGAGTTAACCTCTTCTATGTGTGTAACTTTAATAGACAATGTGATAGAAGGAGGTTGTGAAATACTTCGTTTTGAGAAAATTAAAGATTTTGTTTTGGTAGTATTTATTATTAATTCATTGGAATTTAGCCAATCTGAGATGTTATTAAGTTGAGTATTAACATTGATTGTAGTGTCAGTCGATAAATTAAATGAGGTGAGGATGGTTATGTTGTCTGCATATAGGCGTAAGTCAATATCACTTATTGAAATAAAGATATAGTTAATGTATATACTGAAAAGTACAGCTCCCAAAATTGAACCCTGTGGACCACCAGTTGATATGAGTTGAAGAGTGGATTGATGTTGGTTAATTTGTGTATATTGTTGTCTATTTGATAAATAACTTTTAAAAAGAGAATGTTCATTGTTCCTAATTCCTATCGTGTGTAATTTGTGTTATAAGATTTTATGATTTATGGTATCAAAAACTTTCGGTAGGTCTAAAAAGAATGTTATGGTATATAAGTTGACTTCAAAAATATGTTGGACTGTTTGTTGTAGGTATAATAAGGTTGATTCTGTTGACTTTCCAAATTGAAAACCATGTTGATTTTGATGGATGAGTTTTAGATTCTGAATGGGCGAGATTAGTCCATTGTAAATCAATCTCTCCAAAAGTTTAGCAAAAATTGATAAATTGGCTATGGTGCGGTAGTTGTTATAATCGTTTATTGAACCATATTTGTATTTTGGGAATATTTTTGTGATTTTAAGTAGATCAAGAAATTCACCAGATTGGAATATATCATTAAATAAAATGTATAAACAATAGAGGATCAAGGATAAGATTAGCGAAAATTTTAATAATGAATGGTTGAAGATCGTCATATCCAGGGCCAGACCTGGAATTTATATTGTTAAATTCTTCTAAAATCAGGATATGTTAGAGCGACAGTGTATGCTCTAGGTTTGGCAGTCTTGAATGACAGAAAAACCCCGCATGACAAACAAACGGACTAGCTGCGTTACGCTGTTGGGGACTTCGTTCAGCACATGCAGTGTTTAGAAAATCGTAAAGAAAGACCCTTGAATCCGGTGTTCGTTAGCTGTCACAAATTAACACGAAATCACACTTTCTAGTTAGCTTTGTGTGTACTGTAGTAATCACACCTTACCAAATCTGTAGTCATTTATTAGTTCATCTACAGCGGAACTGTCATATGCACGGCAAAATGCATCTGTTGGTTCGAATTTAGTGATTTATTTTAGTGATTTTAAATTGATGTTTGCACTAGGGAACTGGAACTTGAATTGTGAAGACTGTTTTGTTCTGTTTTTTTTTCATTGAGAGTTTAACGACAACAGTGAGCAACGCAATGGGCTATAAGCAGTCGCCCGTCCCTAATTTAGTGTCGCTAACACCAGGGGAGGGAGACAGCCAGTGCCTTGAGTCAAACAGGGCATACATGCTTCACGGGATTCGAACCCTGTCCCATCTTGGAAAGGTGATCAGAAGCCATCACTTATAGCAGCGTGCCGCCGGAGAGGCGAATACTTTGTTGGAAATGAACTTGACTGCTCAAGACAGTTTGAAAATAAAACTACTAGCTGCTAACACTGAATTGTTCTGTATGGAGATTGAAAACCATATGCGAGGAGTTAACGCTTATGAGGAGGTAGGTGCTTATCTGTACGATAAAAAACATACGATAAATAATTAAGTGTTTTACGATAAAGTATCAAACGTTTTCTATAACAGCTATAATGTTTGAAACGCAAATTACTTATATAAAACCTGATATCTGAAATTTGAATGCAATGCAATTTTTTAATCCTTTTTAAGTTTTTAAACGCCCATTCAGAAGTACACTGCTGGACAATTGCTAAGGACGGATCATAAACGGCTATATAGCGCATAAAAAAGTAAGTGTGGTTGGATGCCAAGTGAAATAAAATAATGTCAGAATGCCAGGACATTACAAGAAAGACAATTTATTGTGCTCTGAAATCCATAAGGCTTTGGAACGTGTTCAAGGGACAAACAGGCCATTTTGTGCAGAATACGTAAACGTGAAAAAAATGCAATTACCGTCCGCAGGCGTTCCAGCGTAAGATGTCAATACGGGATATGGCCACCATGGAGGGCGATACAAGATTCCACACGTCGTGTCATGCTTTGCACAACATTATCAATCAGCTGTTGGGGTAATTTATCCCATTTCTCTGTCAGTGCACGGATGAGGGTGTCCTTGTTTATTGGAGGGCATTGGCGACCAGCAAGACTCCTCCCCAAAGCATCCCGCACATTTTCAATGGGATTCAGATCTGGAGAACGTGCTGGCCATACGTGGCGTTGAATATCCTCGCTCTCAAGACACTCCTGGACAGCGACTGTTCAATGACATGTTGCGTTGTCGTCCATGAAAATGAATCTATCACCGACAGCACCACGGAACATGCGAAGATGAGGTAGCAGAACATCAATAATGTATCGTTGGCCAGTCATAGTCCCAGTTGGAAGCACATAGAGGGACGTACGGCCATTGATCACGATGCCAGCCCATACCATGACACTACATGTCGGATATCGGTCCCTTTCCTGTATGTTTGCTGGACAATATGCAGTACCACTATCACGCCAGATCAGTTGTTGTCGACAATCAGACGATAGACTGCATCTACTCTCATCTGAGAAGAGGACAGCAGACCAGTCGTTATCAGTACAATTGCGATGTTGATGGCACCATTGCAAACGGGCGGTACGGTGACGTCTGTACAATGGGATGCACACAACAGGACGGCGGGCGTATAGTCCTCCTTCATGCAAACGTCTGGCGACAGTTTTTCGGGAGATCCGCTTGCCAGTAGCAGCCATTAACTGATTTGCTACCTCACTAGCTGTGCTGCGCCGGTGTCTTTTTGTTAATAGCACTATGTACCGATCTTCTGCAGGTGTCGTACTGCGAGCACGACCTCTCCCGTGACGTTTGCTACACTCTCCATTTGTTTGAAATGATTTCCAAAGCCTTGAAACAACACTGTGGCTGACGTCGAACTCCCTGGCAACATCTGTTATTTTCCGCCCTTCTTCAATCTTACCAATGATACGGCCACGCGTAAAATCATCTAGGTGATGTCGGGAAGACATACTGAAAATTGCAAGTTCGTCAATTGATTCTTTCCTTTTCAACTTTGCGTTTGAACAACAACGGTCAATACGCGCCAAATCCTTTATATCTCTTATCAGCGCTATGACGTCACGAACAAGTTTGGCAATCCAAAATTTGCATACGCACAACACGTCTTACTGTATCCCGCACTTATGCTAATTTCCACATTTTCCTTCCTTCCATTTTGTGGTTGCTACCTTTGCTATTGTCATCCGTCCTTAGCAATTGTCCGGCAGTGTATATGCGCTGATTGGTGAGAAGCGTCTCAGGGCAACCAGGTGACCCGATCCCGGCACCTCTGGAACGCGGGCTGTATCGACTCTGGGCACTCAGCAGTTATGTAGCGAGTCGAAATATGTGCAGAATCACTTTTTCTTTCCCAGCCTGCACTCTAGCGTACGTGGGTTTCTCGCTTTTAAATTTTACTTTATGTTGGTTTTTACTGGCTAATATATAGGGGATGTTGGAACTTTTTTATTTGCTTCATGTGAACAAATAGTTAGTTAGGTCGGTGTTGGATATTTTTATGTGACACTTTTTGTCAGCATGAAAATATTGACCCATTCCTCCAGTTATTTTGCTTCAAGAGCATCTACATTTTTAAACACGGAGCACACTTGGCTTACGGGTGATACTTACCTTTCCCTTTAGCTGAGAGAATTGGCTACGTTACTCTCCGTTTCAAATATTATGGTGCTATATATATATATTTGTGTTATTATATTTGGAGATTGTGAGATAGTATTAATGCACAGACGCTTCAATCCCAAATTTGAATCTCCCGTCTATCTCAGTACGAGATCGGCAGTGTACAGTGCTTTCCACTTTTGAGCTAAGGTTTTCTCCTTTTTATCCAAGTTTTTTTAGAAACTCATAGCGGTGTTAGTGATTTTTCTCAAAGAGATGTGAGCTACTATTTTTTTCTCACATTTCACCATTCAGTGTTAAGCTGCTAGTCGAATTACATGCAGAAATCACGTTTTTTTTAACACAACCCGTATTGTGATACACGTGAGTTTCTTTCTTTCAAGATTTATTTGAAGCTTGCTGGCTAATCTGAGCTGGGAGGGTCTTTTTACTAAGCTCAATATGGACCAGTGGTCCAGTTTGTATTTTATGAGCTCAGAGTTCCTTTGGCTCTCCTAGTTTTTTTAAGATGGCTGGAGTACACAACATCCTTGGCTTGCCTTTCTCGAAACTTTTGTCTTGTTTTTTCCAAATTTGAGGCGATATAACTGGCGGTGTTAGGTATTCTTATATGACAAATTTGGTCAGCGAGAAAATGTTGTCCCTCTCCACCATTTATGTTATTTCAGGGGCGGATCCAGAGAGGGGGGTTCTCTTCAAGACCAAGGAATACCTTCGATATATTCTGGTTTAATAACAAAACGAATATTTTTTCGTGAAAGAAAGTATTACTTAAACATATATTACTTTTCTCTATTAATTGGATGAATTCATAGACATACTAAGAACACCTTTTCCTTTTGAGAAAAAATATCAGAAAATACTCCGGTCATTCCCGACACTTGCGCCTCCCCCTCACGGTAATCTTGGATCCGCCCGTCTTATTTTCTTATATCTAGTGCTCCAAGTTTTTTATCTGTGGATGGAGCACACTTTTACATAAATTTGTAAAAATTAGCTGGAATTACTGTCAGATTAAAGAAACCTGTTTAGTGCGTAGGTTTATTAACAGACCGGGATTACGCTGTCAAATTTATTTGGGTACAAATAAATCGCAATGAAAATCACCAACTTAAACGATTTAATCAGTAATAGGCTTTTAGAATTGGAATGGATATGTAATTATACGCATTAGAAATTTTTGTTATGCATGTTTAAACAGCTACGTGTTTTTTTTTTTTTTTTTGTTTTTTGGAGGAGGAAAGTTTTATTATTATTATAAAATAACTTAAATAGGTGCCAGAACCTTAGTGCATCAACGTAGTCAGCATCTGTGAGAGACTGTGGAACATTATTTATGTAATTATTTTTTTATATACAGATTAGACTTTAGTGACAAGTCTGATATCGAAATGTATTCTGCTAATCTTAAAAAAAAATCAAAAATGTGTGTAGAGTTTTATTTCTAAGCTTTCATTTTTTTACAAGTTTTCAATAGGTTCTTGAATCTCACACCAGCGTAGTCAGCATTTATGTATAGATATCTAGAATACTGTACCCATTCCGGAACCCAGGTTTTTTTTCTCCGAGCAAAACAACTATATTAAAGTGGATGTGATATTATGTTTGCAGTGTAACCCACCCTTGCTTCCCAGTGGGCTGTGAGCAGTCGCAAAGACAGCAAAGTCAAATTGCTGAGCGCGGAGATATAAGAGTCAGTCCGTGGACAGAGAAGTAGACTCGCGTACCAGCGGTGCCAGGATCCGGACACGTGACTTCCGTTTTCTCCTCGGGAACCTGGTTGCATGAAGACGCTTGTCTTTTAACAGTTACAAAGATTTAACACTGTCCCTATTGAAACACAAAATTTTGCTGACATTAGATTATTTAATAAAACTTTATTTTTGAAACTTGAGCTTGAATTTCGATATGTTTGGTATAACCCTGAAAATAGAACGTTTTGTCCATCTTTGGCAAATAATTTTAAAGGATCTGTGTTTGGAAATATTATAGATTTATTTTACTACCAACAATTTACATCTTCATCATGACAGGAGACTCTGTATGTTACCAGAGAGACAGTTTCACACAGCTTTCAAAAGCACCATAAAAAGCTGTCTTTCCAATAATAATAAATTCCTTTGCGCACGTTTAAGCGACACACAAGGGTTTTAAAGCTGCTTACTTGTCTAATTTGCACCAATTCAATTTTGAAGTATAATTTCGCAGTGGGCTGTGAAAATTTGGTAAGTATGGATACTACAGGTAATAATTTCAATACAGATAAAATATTAATTTTGATAATTCAATCAGCTGTTAACAGGCAATGACGAAGTTGTGATTTGGAAAACGTTTTTGGGGAAGAATGAATATATCTGAATTATATTTTGAATCAGATAACATTTGAAATATATCCAACGATAAAACGAACGCTGGATCTACACTGTTAAGAGAAAATAGTTTTAGAAATTCAATGACTGCTATAGAGAGAAGAACCGGTTAATGTCAGAAACATTATCAATGACGCCGCGGTTTTTTTTACCACGTTTTTCTTTTCTGCTTTAGTACAAATAACCTGTCTTCAAATGAGGGATTTAAGCAGAATACCGCCTTTTTGGGTTTTTTAAACCATGATGATATCGTATTTGTTTTGTTATAATTAAAGGATATCTTACTTTCCAAATATTATGTTCGACTGAGCTCAAAGTTCGTTTTGCCCCAATAGCATACGTTAAGGTATATAACGCTGTACAGGATACGTTAAGGATCTGAGAAGAGTTTATCTGAAAACAAATTATTTACGTAACATCTCAACACGAGACGCAAAAATCCAAAAAATTAAAAAAATTCAAATGATATAAAATTATTCCCTCTTGTCATGGTGGGGGGGGGGGGTGCAATTGCCTACGATGCCAGATCACCTTTGGTGCACGTTACAGGCACTTTGATAGCCCAATATTACGTTAATGTGGTCCTGCAAACAGTGACCCTTCCTTCTCTGAACGCTCATTCTGGTGCGATTTTCCAACAAGACAACGTTCATCCGCCTACTGCTGCTGCCTCGAGTGCTTGAATTCAAGTCACTGACACTCTGCCATGGCCATCCGCATCGCCAGACCTATCGACGATTAAACATTTGTCGGATGCTACTGGAGGCGCTATCCACAATTAAACACTTCCGCAGAATCTGCAGGAACTGCTTGAGATGATTCAAGTTGCAAGGGATAGCTTATAGCAGGACACCATTACGAACCTGTACTACTCCATGTTGAGACATCTGGTATGCTGTGCGAGCAAACATAGTGGCCCGACGCCATAGTGAGAGACACTACTTGTTGGCGTGTAGCTGAATAAATATTGCCCATACCAATCTCAATGTTTAATAATCAATTTTTCCTGGTAATTTTTACTTCCTCTCAAATACAATTGAAATCCGACTCATTCTTCTGGTGCAAATATTTTTTGACGATGAGCGTATATCATCCTTCACCAAAAAAACTCACCTACAAAGAACATTTTGCAGTAGTATTAAAAATGTGTGAATCTTGATACTTGTAATCGATGATATGATACTTGTAATCGAAGATATACTTTGTGAAGGAAAACAATCAAATGCAGAGATGTAGAGTCAAAGACAGAAAAGCAGGAGTGTAAATTATCAAAAATTGAAATGTTTGGCAAATAGAAGCAAAACGTTTCCTTTGCGCAACGAAATAGCTTCAACGAAAGTTTGCTCTTACTGACGATAACCAAACACACAGTGCATATTTTTTGACTTAGAAAATATTGACATAACAAGAAATAGAACCATAAGTTTCTGCTCATAAAAGAAAAATTCTGAGATACAGAATGTAAACATATTTGTTTCACTATTCTCAGTGCTTTCTCCTGAAAAATATTTTCTTGTACTACTCGTAATTTTATCATTTGCCAGAACTTTAGGAAAGCCATAGAACATAAATTCAATAATCCTTTCAGTCGTCTACGCTGAGAGTTTGTGCCGATAAATAAAGAATGGGAAAGATCTCATTTCCATACGAAATTTACTTGCATCACGGAATGTCAATTTTATAACTGGAAAAAGTATTCTTACCCTTATACGAAATTGAATAGGAAAAACTGTCCCACGAAAGGTCATCCAGGAACCAAGAAAATTGTGTTTTCAGAGGTGAGAAGTCCCTCGTACACAGAAAGTGCTGTCGCCATGTTTCGGAAATAAAGGGAAATGCAGAATACGGCGGAAATAATTATTCTCAGATCTTGGAAAACGCGGGTAAAACGGAAAGTATCGATTGAGTGCTGTTGCTCATTCACAGTGATTGCATATCCGTATGAGTTCTGTTTCTCCTAGAAAGATAACATGAGAAGATTCTGAAGCAACTGAACATTTGAAACGTGGTAATCGGTTTCCATATCCAGAAGAATATCCCTGTTAGTTTATTTTCCGTTTATTTAGACAATTAGGAAATAATATACCATGTTTCCATTATATTTTCTCATAGAATATTATGACGTTTCACTAAAGTCAATATTAAAATGAAAGTTGTTTCGGAAGGGTCTTAGATATATTATTTATGTTTGTAAATCCTTTCTTGCAAATTCCGTTATGTTTGCTGTTTCATAGTACGGTCACCATGTAATTAGTGGTCCGTTTCATCTTGTAGCATAAAACTTTATCCTGAAGTTATAAAGGGGTGGTGACATAGGGAATTTTGGTTCTAATTTTCAAAAAACACTGTTTTATGAAATTTGAAATGATACAGAAAAAAGTGTTATTTAAAATGTTCGAAAATAACTTAAATATTGTAGATACAGAAGAAATGTATTGTTATTGAAGCTTACCAAAATATTTCATGTATAATATGTTTTTGGTGTAAAACCAGCCTTCAGATTTACGGAAATACGAATAATGCATGCAAAATGAAATGTAATGTTTTAGACATGGTCCGAAATAGATACGGGTTCAAATCTCGGTGAGGCATGGGAGTCGCGTTTGTCGTACCGTAAAGAAATTCCCTCTGTTGTCTTGCCCTTTCCTGGAGTCAGTGTCTCTAAATTGGGGACAGGCGACTGCCTATCGCCCATTGAGTTGATCACGGTAGTCGTTAAACATCCAATCCAAAAACAACGTTGTCAGTTTAAGTATATTATTCATAAAATGTCATATATTAATAAATTAGAAAGTTATTCTCCACATATATAATAGATCGTTTTCTGTATTTGTGAGCCTTTAACTAGGTTTAGTATTGAATTGAAAAGTTGTCCCTGTTAAGTATTAAGTGGTCCTTAATTTGTCGACCTTCCGTGTATCTTAAAATAGGTTGCATGTTATTGTGTGGAATGGTCACTCAGTAATGTGCTGTTAGTCATTGTCGTCACTGTAAGCTGAAAAGATGATTATTTCATATACACAGTTAAAAAGGTACTTTTAAGAAATAGAAGTTAAGTAAATTTTTCGATTGTTAAACTGAAAAGAATATTGATTTTTAATGCATTCTGCAATCATATATCACTGGAACGCCCTCAGAATCCTACAATATTCGTTTCACAGATATCATTTAACTAAGAACACATTATTTATGACCATGAAAGGGTTTCGTTTTCGTATGCGGTCTCTAGGCAAGTAGGCTTAAAATGATCCCATGCCAAACGCATTCCACTGAAAAATTAAGGTAATAATGTTTGCAAGTTGTGTTATTAAAATGGAATAATTTATTTGACTGCTGTGCGAACGCCTTTCCGAAAGGTGACCTTCATGGAAACGGAATGCACAACTGCATAGTAGCGAAAAGCGCTGAACTACAACACATTACATGTTTCTGGAACATCCATGCCGCGAATGGAATATATCAAAACCAGCGTTTGCCCTTTCAACGCAACTTCCACCAAAATACCCTAGAAAAAATGCGAACATCGTGTTTATTCTATGCGGAAGCATAAATCACCTTAAATCGTATTTGTGTTGCAAGGAATATGTGTACATACATACCAATGTGCAGATTTTATATCATCACCATCATCATCAACAACAATTTTCAATCCACTGCTGGGTGAAAGTCTCCACAAGTTTCTTCCACAAGTGTCTGTCTTGAGTCTTCCATATTACTCCTGCATGCTTTCGAATTCCATCCATCCATTTCTTATATGGTTTGCTTTTGGGTCCTTTTGTGTCAATTGAATACAGTCTAAAATTTCGAGTCTCACTTTTGTCTTGGAGGACACGACCAACAAGACAAAAGTGGACTTCCGCTTTGTCTTAGAATCCAGTCTAAAATTTAGCAGCGCAGTAGGATTATACTTACCTCAGTAATCCTTTTGCGTTTCTTTGGGGACCGATTGTAAAACCTGATCACGCGTTTGACGGTTCATTCAAAAACCAATGTATTTACTTTTTACTGTATCCATAACAGCATGCTCCAAGTTGTAGGCAACGCAGTTTATAGCCACATTGTGTGTGCGACATTTTTTTAATAGCAAAGTGACACCAATATAACTCCTATGTTGAAGGACGCACAATCCAGATTAATCCGACGTTTCTACAGTTTTGAGTCCTCACATGAATTTCATCCAGAGTTTGTGTTACAGCACTGAGGACTCCTGGTCCATTAACATGCTCTAACTCCACCAAATTCACAGATTTAGTGGAACGGTTACCAGATGGAACATATCAAACATAAACTACTGTATGTCCTCTTCGGTAGTATTGACATCTGAGCTGCCTACTTCCAACACACAGAAAAAATCGTACTTCTCTCAGTTCTTCAGGTAGTTGACTTCTCAGTACTTGTGAAATATGATGAACAAATATATTCCAACCTTTTTATTCAAATAGTTGGAACCACATATAGTTCCGTTTTTATTTTAGAGCGTACACAGTTTCACAAATTTGGTAAAAGCTAATTTTTCTTTCGAAAAAAGAGATGCTGTGTTAAAAAGAATGGTTATTATTTTGCGCTTCTGCTCCAAAATATTCAATAAACGTTTATTTGATAGATTATCTTTGGGATTGTCCATGCCCAGTTTTGCCTACACGCACAAAAAAAATATTTTCTTTGTTAAGTTCCCTTAGAGAAGCATTTCGTACGTCATTGCCTACAACTCCAGACGCTTTGAAGTAGGAGTTACATTCATCAGCAATATTTGGAAAATTACGGCACACAATACACCGCATTGCGGTCCGATCCTCACTGAAGCCAAACCAGGTGTATTCCTTTCTCCATTCATCCAGAACCAAACGCTTCTATTCGTCTTTCATAAGGACTGGGCATAAGGCTGTACTCAACAATGCATACGAATTGTCGCACATATTACAGGACCTCTCATTCAAACATAATTCCTGAAACGGAGTTTTCAAGAACACCTATAAAATAAATAATCATATGTTCGAGTACGACACGCAACGTGTAACTGCTGAAATATTTGCGCACGAAATTACTAAAACATTCTTAATTGGGATGTTTATCTGACATTTTCTATTATACATTTATTTCCCCCGAAACTAGCTACAAGAACTCTCCCTTGGGAAATTCTATTTCTCCACCGACTTCTTTAGCTACATATTGATTTTTATAGTATAAATAACAGGAACCCCAAAGAGGTTCGTATAGACCAACTTCTTAACAAGAACATAGAATTTACTAAAGGAGTTTAAATGAAACCATTTATGCAACTAAAAGATTATAAAAATGTTAAGAATTTTTATAAATTATTTATTTGTCTGATATTAAAGTACGCGCTAAAGCCAAATCTCTGCATGTGTCGAAATTAATGCATAATGGTGAACAAATTTGATGATATGAAATTATGTCATAAATACAAGCAATATATCAAATATCTCATAACATGTATGAAACCCACGTAACATGAGATGACTTAAAAGTGTTTCACATATACTTTTACCGAAGATGAGATGATGTATTCCAACATTAATTTGTTTTTGCATCCAATCACGTTCCAATTTATGGACGCACTGTGTGCTCGCACGTCTATGTCCAAATTTGCAGACAGTAGTATGCAAACAGTTCTCTGTATTTTCTTCACGAATTTTATATGAAAAATTACTTACTACACTCATTGTGATATTACAAAAATGCGGTTTTCTCTAAACCAAATTACTCTCAATTCGGTTATAAATAAATATGGACAACTCCCATGGGATCATGTGAAAAATGGTCACAAAGTATTCGTGAGGATCATAGTGAAACTATGCTTATGAACACATAAAACTTGCTCATAAGGAAAAAATGCTGAAGCTTGCGCGTTTATTCTGACAAACAAATCAACACGTCCCTGCAGGTGTATAAGAATGTTTAGCTTTCAGTCTCGAATGTGAGCGCTTTACTTTAACGGAACGATTTCGATATAAAATCATGGAGCCCGGTTACAAGGCAAGTTCCGAACGTTTAATAATAATCGAAGCCAAATCGCCTATTGTGAGCTGCTGACGTAGTAGTGAATGCAAATAACAGCAATATGAATAAATGACACAACAACTGTGAACGGTTCTTCTCATTCTTTTCTAACTGACAATAATTATGAATATTTCCATCTGGAATAACTTGATTTATGTTTGCTAATGATGTTTCTAAATAAACATAATGATGCATTAAAGCAAATACATACTAAGATTATTGAAATGGAAAAGTGAAGCACTAACTAAAGTTATGTGCTTCTTGCTGCTTTGAAACTTTGCCACATTTCCTGTTTAAGACCTGCTTAACTATTTCGGATCATTTTCACGTGCTGCCTTCTTATAAAGAAATATTTCAAATTCAACAATGTCAATTTCAAAAAGCACGTGTAAAAACGAAATCTATTGAAATATTTTTAATGATATTACACGAATCGTAATTTCCATGTTCACCTTCTGAAAATGATCTTTCGTTTCGTATAATTGTCCAAAATTTAGACGTTATTCACTTCAAATCCAGTTCTGCTTTCGTAATTATTATCACAGTGCTCCTGTTGATAGAACAATAAATCCTATAATTACTCAACTTTTGAAGGAGTGTAAAATTCTGCTCCATCGGTATATGCAGGACAAGCAGTTATTGTACTATTCTCTAGATTGATTTTCATTAAACCAATCTGTTAATATTTGAACGACATAGAGATAATTCATTTTAATTGGGTCAGATGATTTTCTTCTGTTAGTTAAACGCAGTTTTTGAGTTCTATCACCACAGGCTGTTATGCAATTTCCTGCCTTTATCAGGTTGGTTGTTAACTGACTGAGTCTGTTGACATCTCTTGCACAGTTTAAAAAAATCCTCCGTTTCTTAGATTTCCACCTACTTTTCTAATGATATCCTCATACATGTAGCCTTCTTCACGAAAAGTGAGTATTTTACATCGCTTTCCAGGCGATCAGCCAAATTCTTCACTCTGTTTGTCCTCTGGCGAAGTTATCAAGGAATCAAAAAATCCGTGAAGAAACTAGTGGTCAACTTCATGCAATCACACTAGTGAATAGGAATTTTATCTTTAGTTCTGATACCTGGAAATGAAATATGATTAATATTAACACCTTGTTGATTCCATGCTGTATTATAAGGAAACCTGATTGGTTTTCCTCTTCTTGTTACTTAAGTCATCTGTGTTATTTTTCCTGGTTATTTGTCTATAACATTTAATAGAATAAAGATGATTAAACGCAGTATGTTGCATTACATTCAGCATTAATTCTGATGATATTAATGACATATTGTTATTCTAGTAAAGACTGACATTGTAAGCCATTGAACCATAGAAATACAAATTTCTCAAGAGGATTCCGCAATTTCGACCACCAGCGTACTTCATTATTTTTATATTTTTAATCATAGGAACTACTCACGTTAGGTACTAGCTTCACGTTCCTATTATGTTTAGAAAGTAGATCACGAAGGCATTTCTAAGCTGAAAAGAATAGCACTTCAAAAATTAAAAGGTACGAAACTCCTGATTTTTAAAGAAATACAAGGTGGCTTCTTTTCTCTACAGAACACACTGACGCAGCGTACGTTCCGTGAAACAACAAGTGAACAAAAGTTCACGCATAACTACTAAAAGTAAAAGTTGCATTAATAACACCTAAAATTAAACATTAAAAAAATTAATTATTATTTTTAAAAATATTTTACTGCAAATTTCTTTATTGTTTTTATTTACTGAAATGCAACTGAAATGTAATGTAAATACTTCAAAAGTGCAAAAGGCTTAGAATGCTTTACTTTATTTCTGAAGATGTGGGAACAGCAATGAAAGGTTTCTGGCATAGACTTTGATGTCTTTCCGTTGTTTGCGTGTATGGTCGAAACGTTTTTTTTTGTTTTTTTTGCCTAAATAAACTGAAATGTATTTAATTATTATATCCTAATTGAAGTCTTTATGTAGTACCATTATTTATTCTGCGAAACACTTGAATGCGTGTAGAAACACTAAATTCCGCGATGTCAAAAGATATGGTCCACATATATTCTTCATTAACTTCGCGATTCCAAGGCATTTATAAATTCTGTTTAAAGTAAAATCCTCCAAATACGTGGTGTCAGTTAATAAGTAAATACATCGCTCTTTCTACGTGTCAGCAACACACAGCAACCGAAAAATTGTTATTCGGTCACCGCCGGGGAAGTCATCCCGGCTCTCTCGATATTTAGATCAGCGCGTTAGACTTACCCAACGGTGGTTAACAATCCACGACGCTGTTTTCCCATAGGTGACCGAATAACAATTTTTTGGTTGCTGTGTGTTGCTAAAACGTGGAAAGAGCGATGTATTTGTTTATTCACTGACGCACGTATTTGGAGGATTTTCACTTTGTATCTCGGCCTTTGGATTTAACTGCTATAATTAACACATAGCCAGTGCCGTTATTGCCCACCAGGTAGAGACGTCTCAGTAGCTGAGCCCATCTTACGGATTTATGGTGTCACAAGCTGACAAAAAAACAAACATAGCACCGTGGATTGTTGGCCATCGTCATGTAAGACTAACGCGCTCTGCTAGATATCGAGAGATCCGGCTTTCAATTCCCCTGCGATGACCGAATAACACTTTTTCGGTTGCTGTGTGTTGCTAAAACGTGGAAAGGGCGATGTACTTGTTAATTATATATAAGATAAATCACAAAATGTAGGAAATAAGGATGGCACATTCGAATCCTCGAATCCCGCGAATCTCGAAAAGATTCGTAATTCAAAAACTCGAATCTTCGCACGTTTTTCGTCATTCGAATCTTAACCTAAAAAACTTGGCGTTTGGTGCTTGTTCTAGAGCCATATTTGTTCAAATGTTTTCAATATGACGAATTCCGACATAAAACAACCGAAGAAGATCGTCTAGAGTTTGTACACGGCTATTTGAAATAGTTCTTTACTTCCAAACCGGATGCAACAGTAAAGGTATTGTTCAGCCAAACATAGACAGCAACGGCCGAAGCGACTGACGTCTCCACTTAGTTAGTGACTTAACCACCATACCTCAAGTACAGTAGGAAAAGTGACTTAGGAATATTCTATACCTATCAGGGCAGCCTTTACGGTGGTAACGAGCGTGAGATCGGAGGGGAAAAGGTGACCTTGAGCCCCGTCACGCACATGACCAAAGTTACTATGTCTACAGCTCTCTATGCGTTTCTCACGCGTTATTGTTGTTATTCGTACGCAGTTTCTATCGCTAACCACCGCATTTCGCATACTTAGGAGCAATTTATCTTGTGCCTGTAACACAACGATTGCATCTCCTATAACCTGCAACGAATATCAACCCATGAGATGACATTATCTTCAAATATCTGAAATTATAACCAAATTTCGGATAATGAAAATTATGCGAATTACAGTATGTGTTCTGCAAAAATATCCAGACGAAAAGAGTCACATGCTACTACAGCAATGTGGAAACATTTGAAAGCCAAACATTTATCCAGATTTCAAGAACACTCTGACTTCAAAGTGTTTGCAAAAACATTGATGAATAATAGTACAGCTAAGGAAACCACAAAGAAATTTGGTCAGAGATGTTTAAAGCAAATATGTTTGCGATTATCCTAGAACGTTTTATAATTTGCTGTTGTTGATGTTTATCGTTGCTTATATCAAACTTTCCAAAACAAGAAAAATAGAATTCTGCATTTCTTGGTCAGCAAAATCATTTCGGACATTTGTGTACTGAATTTAGATGGTACTGAAATGGCATTCAACATCTGCGTGCTCAATAATTTTCCTTATTGTGAAATGTAAGTATGAAAAATATGATAAAAACTAGAGTTTTCGTTCAGAATTACCTAACAGGATGACTCCATGTAACCGTAACAAAAACATGATAAATGGATGCAGGGCATCTTAGTGCATAAAATTCGAAATTGTGGAAAATAGCAGCAGCACTCTCAGATCTAGTGAATACTCCGTAATTAATAAAAATGAAAACTTTATGTTGAAAATGTCAGGCTTGATATGAATGTAAATGCAGCAATTTGTAAAATATCGAGACAATTTAAAATATATTTTAAGGACACTGTACAAGAATTTATGAGGAGCACTTTGGAAACGTAGGAAAAAACTTCGCACTACGTCTTGCAGTTATAAGTACAGCATATCAAAGGATATTGTAAGATATATTCAATCTCCCTTTTCGTGATCTGAGCGTAAGGGGTAATATATAAAAAATAAGATATGTCTGCCTTTTGGAATCCTATCTTGACGGACATCATTCAGTCTCTACCTACACCACGCATATCACGTCAACCTTCAGAAACTTGTGAGGTGAGTACTTTTGCAATCTGGCATCCCGTAAGGGACCCATGGACCATTGCAAAATGTTTATGACTTTATAACTTTCTGTTTGCTTCCATACATTGGGCAAACTGTTAGGCCTAATTATGCGGCCAATGTGGCCTTAAAAATTTCTTGCCTTTTAACCTATTAAACTTTCAGAGTGTAAATAAATTCATTTTCAGTTTACTTTTTAAGAAGAACTTAAATGTTTTTTTGAATCGTGCTTCCACAGCATAATTGGTTAATACATGCATTTATTGTTTTATCACGGAAACTTAGTCAGCATAAGAAAAAATATTTGCGGTTATTTTTCTCAGACAGCGGTCCTCATTTTGTTAATGAATTCGTGTTTCTTTTATCCAACTATGAAGCAGAAAACGGTATTAAATGCAACATGGAAACCTTCCAGGGTAATGAACGCGGTGGCATCTATCAGTAATTGCAGTATGTTGCGACATAGAAAAGGAAAAAAATGCAACAACGGGACAAAACTTTACACCGCCACTCGTGTGTTTATAGTCTTCGTGCCCAAAAGATTTACAATTTCAATTCTGCGTTTCGTAATATTGCTCATGAAAGTATACATAATTGAGTCCTCTTAAAGTATAGTAACGCTTTCAGAAAGTTTTGAATGCAGAAAAAAGAACTTGCATTAGGAATTGCTGATAAATATAAAATATTGCATGTAGAAAAAACTAAAAATTTTTGTTGAATTGTAAGTATTGTGGTGTATACGCTTTTTTACTACATTTCTTCATTATGCATTGAGAATATGTTACCAAAAAAATAAAAAATAAAAGGGATCTCACATACGTAGAGACGTGAGAAATTTGCCAGTAAACCCCATTACAGAGAATGTTGTTTTTAATTCTAATGATTAGTTTTTCCAGTAGACCCTACAGATTAATTATTGCGGAAATTCATATTAACCTAGTACATTTCAGTTTTTATCCCCTAATTATCTTAACGGCAGCCTACTGAAAAAGAGGTCAAAATCTTAGAATATGCGTATTATGATATATTCAATCTCTCTCTTTCATTGGATAAAAATTTCTTTATCTTACCATTCAAAATTGTCCATATTTAGAGAATAGTACGTAGACTGCATTTGGAGAATTATTTTCAAGGGAAAATTATTATTTCGTGTTTCTTGTCTGACCCAGCATTCAAGCCAGCAGTGTCCCAGCACAATGTTGCCGTTGCGCAACCGTCAATAAAATGTCCCGTTGGCCACCACATGGGGCAGCAGTTCAGACCAGCAGCTGGCCAACAGTTAGCACAACCATCAATTGTCATATGACAGGAGAAGACCACGAGTTTTCCATCACTGCCACAAGCAACTCTTAGGCGGTCCTGCAAGAACGTGCCATAGATGATGGTTAGATTAATTTGGTACGCCAGTTTCCTGGCAGTGACAGCCGGAAATCATGTGCAGTTACTGATGGATTGTTCAATCCTATCCTCATTTTTTTCCAGTAGTAGCCGTAAAAAAGGTTCCCCAAATAGACAGCTTCTCTTTCTTTCCCAAAGAAATGTTTGCATGACGAAACGGCGTTAGGAAAATATTCCCAACAGGTCCTGAAAAACGCCAGATTGGATCAGTGTAGCATTGAATGAACGGTAAACTGTTTGCGAAGCGGACGCTTTAGCCACTATAATAGGTTGCCGCGTACAAACATTTACTTCAAGGTGAGCCTCTTTCCTGTGCGGTGTTAAACGAAGCATTCTCCTTTTAATTTTACAATATTGCAAATTATTTTTCATATAGCTCGTTTCATGTAATTGATAAGTCTAGATTGTCAACGTAACGATTGCTTTTATTTATCTTAATGGAACTTCACTCGTTTTACACCTAGTGTTCCAAATTAAAGACGTTTTCAAAAGTTTTGTGCTCTCCTTGTAGTCTGAAAGGCGATTGTTCAATCAATATTTTCCCGTTCATGTAACATTCTGCTACATTTTTAACGTTGATTTTATTTCTACGGTCCGACCTACATTTATTCTAAGAAGGAAATATATTTTTCTTTACTTGTCGTTATTGTTAGCAGCAAATTTCTTCAATATGTGTTGAACCTATGGATGAGTACACCACATCCACAGAGCGGTTTTTTTAAGTATTTGATAAATTTTATCGCATGACCGAAGCTAATGTCGTTTCATGTCCGACCACTGGGGCGCTGTTAAAAAGTGAGAGTCTAACCTCTGTCTCCTCTCCTCTGTGATTTTTATGTAGTTTCAGAGATGGGTATGGATCATTAAGTTTCTGCATCTATGTTAGGTTAGTGTGCATTTTCCTGTAGCTTTTCCTTTTCCTTCAAATATCCAATGACAGAAATCGGTATATGTGCAATGTACATGAAAAGAACATATCGATAAGGTGATTACAATTGTATCTCGGTTTCATTATACAGATCAATGGCAGATCATTATTCAAAGCCGTTTTTGAAAATGATATTCAGAGTGTCTTAAATCTTAGAACACGTCAAGTAAGCCACAGACACTTGACCTGAAATCTTCTCTTCTCTGTAGTGCAAAAACTAAAAGAATGGTGATCTCATTGATTTTACTGTAGTTATTCTGAATAGAGTGGGCTGTGAACGTGGGGCAATCAGTAAAGCGAAAAATGTAAACCAAAGTTATACATTTTATCTTTTACTGCACATATGGCCAAATAAAGTAGTATTAGCACTACATGTGAAACTGTAATACAATTTTATTAAATTCAACCGAAAAGTATTCTTTAGCTCTAGTATAAAAACAGAAATTGATGCTTTTACTTCCATTTGCTGTACTTTAATTGTTCCATCTTTGTGCCTCGTTTTTATATTCCTGAATTCAATTTACTCTTACGACAAATATTCATACGTGTGATTCAATCAGTTGCATTTCACGTTAAGATTTTAAAGAGAAACACACTCAAGTTGTGAATATAACCGTGCACCAAAACGCTTGGACAGTTCGTTATCTTCAGATACATAATTTCAAACATATTTAACAGCGTTCAGATTTTAAAGAAATTGAATAAATATAATATAAATTTCCTTAATAATTAATATAATTTATTTTACAAGTATTAAACTAAAAATAATTGCTTTTGCAAGTTATTACTAAACATAGATATTACTCAGGGAACAATTATCTATTACTGTACGTGAATTGCCCATGCAGCACATAGATCAATATATAACAGGTTCAGGTCACACGCAAGCTTTGCCGTACGTCAGTTTCACGTCAGTTTTGTCTATCATGCTGAAATATAGCTTTATCACTCATTTACGAAGACCCCGAAAATTCTTTTTTATGTTACATTTTTCTTTTAGCACCTCTTTTGTGAAAAAATCGTGCTTATGTTATCCCTTTGTCTGTCCGTCTGACCGCCTGTGTACACCATATTTCTACAAACATGAGTTTAATTTAAACAATTCTACTTGCACTGGGAAGCTTATAATATCAGAATAATGGACCTTGAATTCAGTTATTTTTCAATAAACAACTTCGCCACTGGAAGGCGTGAGACAGATGATATCTACTGCATTTTCCCCATGCATTTGCTTTTGAATATCCGCTTTTTGCCATAGTGGCGCAATTATCGGACAGCAGGCTTTTGATAGTTCGTTCAAGAAGGGTCTGGCTTTGAAACCCTGTAAGGCATGGCTGGACATTGTTTTTGTCTTCAGGCACAGTTTCTTTCCATTCCTTCGAACACTTGCACTAAATTAGGGAAGAGCAACTGCTTACAGCCAACTGAGGTTTTCACTGTGGTTGTTAAACCATCAGCCAATCGATAAATACACAATTGAGTTTGTTTCTTCTTTTGATAATATTTATATCGGAGACAATTTCAGGTACATCCTCGTTTTCCAATAATGAATGGATTTTCCACAACGGGGAGTGAAATGTAAATCCAGTTTAACTCGATACGTCTGATTCTAAACCTCCTATTTGAGATATTTTTTCAGCATCAGATCAATCTCATGATGGGAAACATTTTACGTATAATTTTCGACCACAATATTTCTTAAAAATATATTTCTGCTTTTTATATAATTCCAGAAATATCTGGGTTTCTGAAAACTCGACAGAAAAAATTTCTTTTCCGTCAGATGCTACTAATTATACAAATTCTTTGTGTAATTTTCTTCTTAAATTAATGCACAGTTTTGCATTCTAATGGCGCAAAGGCTTAATCTGCTTTCCCAATATCTCTCTTTCTAAATTTTCGATTTAGAAAATCACTTTTACAACAGTCTGGTTTGTGCAACACTTTAGGTTTGAATTTAAGGAGTTTTTTAGTTCACAGTTCTGTCCCTAGGTGGCGTTTTCGTACTTCTATTAGCCGCTGTATCTCCGATTCTAAAGAATCTAAGAGTTTTTTTTACTGTAGGCCAATTACTGTAATAGAGATGGAGAGCATTGTCCTCTTTAAATAACTCAAATCAATCCCGCTATTGGACATTAGGGTAAAAAAAAAATTCTCGCAATCAACTTCTAAGAGACGTATTTGAAAAGTTCTTTTGCTTAGCATAGCTTTTGCCATCAATTGCACATTTCTGCTATTTTAACTTTTCGGTGGTGAAAAATTGTTCCGCTGGAGTGGGTGAGGTTGTATTCCATTTCGCTCTATATATTTCTTCTTTAAGAGTTCAATTTAAAAATCTCTTGGTCTCTGATACTTCCCCTGTGCTATGAAAAATGTTTTGCGCGCCATTGTTAATTTTTGTAACATAATTTTTAGCTGGTGGTGGAAGTACATGGCTGTATCTATACCTGAATGTTTATTGATTGTAGAAAACTGGTTGTGTTTTTTAACCGATTAGATTGATTTTGAATAACTTTGCAAAATTTTCTTCGCATCTCAAATCATTCCAAAGAAGTGTTCTTCGAAACCAAAAATTCGATGTCATTTTTCTTGTATTCAACGGATTCATTTCATTACAAATGAATGCTACGTATACAATCCTTTTCGAGCTTTTCTAAATAGTCGATTGAAAAAATTGACCAAGATGGGACCTGTTTTATTCTGTAAACAAAGAATTAACTTCGCGCCGATTTTGTGAGGAAATTAATCATTTTTTCTTTCGGAAGGGAAAGAGTCTGTGTTGTTAGAAAAAGCTGCAAAGGAAATGGACATGGAGGCATCCCAATGGATTGACAAGTGAAATTGAATTTATTATGTGTAACAAGAAATTTGTCATGGAAGACTGCAGTGTGCTAAACAAGTTCAATGCAAGTAGTTACCATAGAATGGTAAGATGTAAGATTCACCTCAATCCTAAACTCGAGCGTGGCAAGCTCATAAAAAAAAAGTATATTGACACGACCAACCTTAAAAAACATCATAATCCTTATTGACAGTGAATATAGGAAATTTGAAATATCTGAAGCAAGTCGTTCCATTTTCTAGGAGATATTTCAAATAATGCGTTCAACGTAGGTATGAACTCCCATTATTCATTTTTCGCAGAATACTTATTTAAAGTCAAAAACCTTTTTACACATTCTTTTGAGATATCTACTATTGGCGCATCTGCTTAATTGTTAAGGAAAAGCTATCGGAAACACTGAGAAACACAGCGACAATGTAGTTATAGGGTATGCATCTAATGATTTAGACACCGTCCAATTCTTCTGTATAGCAAGTTGATATCAGTGCCGCTGCTTATAGGTAAACCGTATTCAGAATTCCACAGAAATATGAGTACGGCTGATTTTATTAACTTCAATCTACCTTTCTTAAAGATACACGGGTGAACGACGGTTCGCCGTTTTGCCATATGTGCACCACTTTTGATACGCACCTACTACACCAGCACGTGACCAACCCACAAGGCGCGCATTTCCTAGATCGTAGTTCCAAGGATCCTTGCAATCACAGTATATCCTTTATCAAACTCCGATAAATCGGCAGCTTTCCCCATTCTGACTGCGAGCATTCTGCTAATATACACTACTCATTCAAATCCACCTACGCCTCCGTCGGCCTCCAGGCGCGCTCATTTCTCGAGTGGGGTGTGGTCATAATGAAATGGCTCAGCGGTATATATATAGTACACTGCTGGACAATTGCTAAGGACGGATCATAAACGGCTATATAGCGCATAAAAAAGTAAGTGTGGTTGGATGCCAAGTGAAATAAAATAATGTCAGAATGCCAGGACATTACAAGAAAGACAATTTATTGTGCTTTGAAATCCAGAAGGCTTTGGAACGTGTTCAAGGGACAAACAGGCCATTTTGTGCAGAATACGTAAACGTGAAAAAAATGCAATTACCGTCCGCAGGCGTTCTGGCGTAAGATGTCAATACGGGATATGGCCCCCATGGAGGGCGATGCAAGATTCCACGCGTCGTGTCATGCTTTGCACAACATTATCAAGCAGCTGTTGGGGTAATTTATCCCATTCCTCTGTCAGTGCACGGATGAGGGTGTCCTTGTTTATTGGAGGGCATTGGCGACCAGCAAGACTCCTTCCCAAAGCTTCCCACACATTTTCAATGGGATTCAGATCTGGAGAACGTGCTGGCCGTACGAGGCGTTGAATATCATCGCTCTCAAGACACTCCTGGACAGCGACTGTTCGATGACATGTTGCGTTGTCGTCCATGAAAATGAATCTATCACCGACATCATTATGGAACATGCGAACAAGAGGTAGCAGAACATCATTAATGTATTGTTGGCCAGTCATAGTCCCAGTTGGAAGCACATAGAGGGACGTACGGCCATTTATCATGATGCCAGCCCATACCATGACACTACATGTCGGGTATCGGTCCCTTTCCTGTATGATTGCTGGACAATATGCAGTACCACTATCACGCCAGATCAGTTGTCGTCGGCAATCAGACGATAGACTGCATCTACTCTCATCTGAGAAGAGGACAGCAGACCAGTCGTTATCAGTCCAATTGCGATGTTGATGGCACCATTGCAAACGGGCAGTACGGTGACATCTGGACAATGGGATGCACACAACAGGACGGCGGGCGTATAGTCCTCCTTCATGCAAACGTCTGGCGACAGTTTTTCCAGAGATCCGCTTGCCAGTAGCAGCCATAAACTGATTTGCTACCTCACTAGCTGTGCTGCGCCGGTGTCTTTTTGTTGATAGCACTATGTACCGATCTTCTGCAGGTGTCGTACTGCGAACACGACCTCCCCCGTGACGTTTGCTACACTCTCCATTTGTTTGAAATGATTTCCAAAGCCTTGAAACAACACTTGGGCTGACGTCGAACTCACTGGCAACATCTGTTATTTTTCGCCCTTCTTCAATCTTGCCAATAATACGGCTACGCGTAAAATCATCTAGGTGATGTCGGGAAGACATACTGAAAATTGCAAGTTCGTCAATTGATTCTTTCCCTTTCAACTTTGCGTTTGAACAACAACGGTCAATACGCGTCAAATGCTTTATATCTCTTATCAACGCTATGACATCACGAAAAAGTTCGGCAATCTAAAATTTGCATACGCACAACACGTCTTACTGTATCCTGCACTTATTCTAATTTCCACATTTTCCTGCCTTCCATTTTATGGTTGCTATCGTTGCTATTGTCATCCGTCCTTAGCAATTGTCCGGCAGTGTATTAATATGTATATATACTGTATATATATAGTATATATATATCTGTATATATACTGTATATATATAGTATATATATATATCTGTATATATACTGTATATATATATGTACACTATTTACCAAAAAGTAAGTGGACACCTGTGATAGCAAAGGAAAACGAAGCTTATTCATCTTCAATAGTTGGTGGAGCCTCCACGAGCGGCGATTACAGCTGCGACCCTCCGGGGCATACTCTCAACCAGGCGTTGTACGACGGCTAGCGGAATTTTATTCCACTCGGCTTGGAGAAGACAGGTGAGTTCCTTCACCGATTTCGGACGGTGGGGGCACCCCTTAATTCGAGGCTCCAACTCGTCCCAAAGGTGCTCGATAGGGTAAAGGCCCGGGCTCTGCGCAGGCCAGTCCATTCGATTAACCCAATTGTCACCATACCAAGGCATGGTGGACCTCGCAACATGACAGGTGGCATTGTCATCCTGAAAGTAACATGGGTCCACCCCGTAAAACTGCCACAACGTAGGAAGCGCTTGGTCATCCAAAATGGTGCAGTAAGTCTCGGCGTTGAGTCTACCAGAAATTGAGACTAAAGGTTCCGTGCCATACCAGGAGGAACGCCCCCATAACATAATTCCACCGCCGCCGAACTTTACAATTGGTGATGTGTCGCCTTATTCCAACTTCAGGAAAAGGAGACTGGCTATCTCATTTTCAGAAGGGAAAATAGGCTCTCATCACGCATCTTGATTCCCTTCGGGACAAGATGAAAAGAAAAAGGGAAAAGAAAGATGCGCAGTTCTTTTTGTCTTTTTTTTTTTTGCCATCGACCCCGAAAATCTTAGTTGGGAACTCGAATCAATTTTTTACATCTTCTGAAGTTTCGATTCATTTTCCCCAGAGAAGTCAAGAAAAAGTTATGAATATCTTTAATTTCCATTCTTTCTTCAAATCTCTGTTTTTTTTGTTATCCTTCTCAACTTCCTTTTTGAGGGTTTCAATATTTCTGGCATGAGTTTTGTATGTTGAGTAGTAGAGTGAAAATGTCATGTATGTGTATGCTGTTTTGGTTTGGTGTTGATGGGATCGAACGTTTTTCTGGTGTGCCGAGATTCAAAAAACAGCTTTAGTTGTCATTCCTAGCATATTGTTTCAAAGGTTGTAAATTCTAGTGGAAATGGCGTGTATTCATTAGTTTCATTCGGGTAAGAATCTGCCTCGAAATGGTTTAAGAGTTCCTGTTCTGAAATAATTTATAAAAATCATTTTTGTCCTTACGTTGTCAACTGTGTTTGTGGTGGTAGTAGTATGCATATCTATATTATTCCCTTCCTTTTGATACACCATGAAAAATGAGTTCAGCATGGATTCAAGGAGAGGAAATGTTCGTCTGTAAATATATTTAAGGGCGTAAATTAAGGTTCAAAGTGTGACCTGAGTGATTTTCAGTAATAAGCAGCTTAAAAAAAATAGGAAGAAAAAGAAAACGTATTAAAAAGCAAATAATTTTAAAATACTTTTTTTTTTGCATCTGCTCTGATTCATTTCTACTTGTAATGACAACTTTGTAAAATCATTTTCATCTGCCTGCCTGTGTATGTATTTTAGAATTTTTGTAAAGCATGTAAGACAAGCCACATTTTGCTAAGCAAATCAGGGAAGAAAAATTGATCATTGTGAATAAAGCGCCATTTTTTTCACTTTCTTCCCTCTGTCAGAGAATCTCGTGAGAAAGAAAGTTGGTCGGAAGTAGTTTTTCTTGGAAAGCAGCGTCCATCGGGGGTCACAGAAGAAGGAAAGGTCAAGCCAACGGAATTTTCTGACATTTAGGCAGCCGAGTTGTGGGAAACGGAGTTGCATCATCTTTTATTTAGAAGTTGGTTGTTGCTATAGAAATCCTTCAGCCAATGAGAGCTTGTACACCCCAACTGCACGAGACGGACACGTGATTTTCTGCCAGGGGGAGTGAGGTCAAGGGTTACTGTGTCTTCGCTGAGTTCGTCACTCTCTCTCGTGAATTTTCCACTGATAAGACGTTTTTGGTTTCTTGATGCTTGATGTGATATGAAGCGGAACCCGCCAGCAATAATTTCATGATGGTATGTTTTTCTGTCATACAAGTGGAGGCCTAACAACAGGCCACGTGACCGGCGAATTGGATATTCAGGCCAAATGCCCTCGGTACACTAGATTCATCATGGAGCTGACAAGATATTCTTTGGAGCTGACCCGGACTTATTTCTACCGTAGAGGGGAACTCTTTTCCTTCCCGGCTAGGACCAGCTTCGCAGCCCAAATCTCCCGGAGACCACAAGGTTAGGTCCAAGTTAGAATGCCAAGCCTCTAGGAACACGTACTTCTGCTGCAAACTACTGTGCCTGTTTCTTTCCTGAAAAAATCATTTTTCCTCCACCTTCCGGGACAAGATCTCCGGACCTATGACAAGTAGAAGACATCCCTAATGAGGTGAAATATCACCCCTTAGAAGACTTTCGGCTCGAAAAACCTATAATTTATAACTTTTCATTCTCTGCACCGATGGGACGAACCAATCCGCGTTTGAAGGAAATCAAGGTAATCTCTTTTCAAAAAAATGTTCTCCAGTGAGGAACTTATTCGGCGTCATAATTTTCTACAGGCCTCAGCTAAAGTAGTCGGCCATATACAGCAATCTAGAAAAAAAAGTATAAATTTGTTGTTATTTTAAGTTTGGCATTCTTAAATATGAGAATTTGTGTCGGTTTGACAAATAGGCAGCATCTTTTTTTTTTTTTTTTTTGAAGAAATATAAAATTTAAATTCAACCAATGTAATGTATGCAAGAGAGAGAGAGAGAGAGAGCGAGACAGGAATCCAGTGGGATAATCATCAAGGAGAGTCAAAGGGAGAAGGTTAATTTTCTTTTTCTTTGATTAAGCGAAATAAATTACATGTAAATATAAAATTTTCTTTTGTTGAATCAGTTTGATATACTAGCGAGGGCCAGGTACACATACAGTCGCGATACCAAGTAATTTTTTTGTGTTGAATCGTGATATATCATCATCATCATAATTGTCAACCATTATCAATCCACTGCTGGACGAAGGTCTTCCCAAGTTTCTTCCATAACGGTCTGTTTTGTGCCAGTCTCCTCCATGTCACTTCTGCATACTTTCGAATTTCATCTACCCATCTCTTATGTAGTCTTCTTCTGGGCCTTTTCCTGTTCCTTGGAATCCAATCTAAAATTTCGGCTGTCCATCGATGGTCTGTCCTTCTGGCAGTATGTCCAGCCCATTGCCATTTCAGGGTTTTAACTCTGATCATGATGTCTTCCACTCATGTCATTTTTCGGATCCACGAGTTCCTCTTCTTATCTCTCTAGGTTACACCAAGCATGCACATCTCCATGCTCTTTGAGTAGTCTGCAGCCTTTGTATATCTCTTTTAGTTAAGGTCCACGTCTCTGCACCATACGTAAGCACTGGAAGGATGCATTGATCAAACACTTTTCTTTTAAGACATAATGGCATATTGCTCTTGAAAATCATGCTGTTTCTTCCAAAAGCTCTCCAGGCAAGTTTTGTATGCCAATTAATTTCTTCATCAATGTGACCCTCACTTGATATCTACTGTCCAAGATGAACGTACGTGCCTGTTATCTGCAGCTTTTCTCCATCAATCGACAAATCTTCAATTCTTGTAAAAGCATTGAACATCACTTTTGTCTTCTGAAAGTTCATTTTTAATCCCACTTCTTTACTCTTGTCAGCAAGTTCCTAGATCATACTCTGCGGCTCTGATGGGGTAGTTGCAAAAATGACTACGTGATCAGCAAAACGAAGGTGGGTTAGATAATCTCCATTAATCTTTATCATTTTGTTTTCCGAGCTCAGCGACTGAACGACTATCCCCAATGTGGAATTAAAGAGCTTCGGAGATATGGTGTCACCTTGTCTCACTCTTTTTCCAATTCTTATGTGTGTTGTATTTTCAAACAGCCGAATCTGTGCAGTCGCATTTTCATAGATGTTATTAATAATATTAATGTATGCATCTTCAATACCGCAGGATTTCAGAGCCATTGTAACTGCTGCGGGTTTAACCGAATCAATGGCTTTTTCATAATCGATAAAAGCCATGCACAATGGAAGTTCATATTCCATCGCTCTTTCAATTAGTTCTCTCAGTACGTGGATATGATCTATTGCGCTGTAGCTACTCCTGAATCCAGCTTGTTCTCTCGGATGAGCCATGTCCATTGTTACCTTCAAACGGTAAGAAAGAACTTTAGTGAAGATTTTATAAACCACTGATAGGAGGCTGATAGGTCTTTAGTTCCCGAGATCCTCAATGTCACCATTTTTATGTAGCAGGATCATTGTAGCGGTGTTCCAATCCTCAGGAATCTTCCCTTCATTAAGGCATCGCGTGAAAATTTGGGCGAGTACTGTTTCGATTTCTCCACTTGCTTCTTGTATGATATCTACAGTAATTTCATTTTCTACTGGAGCATTTCCCCGCTTCATGTTCTTGATTGCATGTGCAACTTCTGGAGGAACTCTGGTGCCCTTCATGATGTCTGGAGTACACGTATCATCCCTTTCATATAATTTGGAGTAGAAATCTTTCACTCTTGTCAAAATTTCGCCTCTATTTCTTGTTACAAAACAATTTTCTTTTCTCAGTGCCATAATCTGTTTTCTTCCCTTACTGAGATGTCCCTTTGCTATCTTCAGGCTTTGGTTGTTTTCAATTGCTTTCGTTACTAGTTCACAGTTGAATTTTATTACGTTTTCAGTGATACGTTTTCTTACTGTCTTGCATAGCTCTGTATATTCCACTTTGGAAGTCACACCTTATTTAGTTGCCCTCATCTCTCTTCTTTTTTGCATCAACGTTTTGGTTTTTCCTGATAATTTGTTCACATGTATCTTTTTCTTAGACCCAGCTAATTTGGTTACTGTATCCATAATAGCTTTGGTTACTTTTCTGTTAACTTCAGAAATATCCACTTCTTCCAACGTTAGGCCTTCTAAAGCAGATAATCTGTTCTTCATTTCCAACTTGAAGGTATTATGGTGTTTTTTAAGGTTGGTTATGTCAATACATTTTGTTTGTTTTATGAGATTGCCACGCTCAAGTTTAGTGTTGAGGTGCATCTTACATCTCACCAATCTATGGTCACTACCTGTTTTGAACTTGTTTAGCACAATGCAGTCTTCTATGACGAATTTTTTGTTACACATAATAAAATCAATTTCACTTGTCGTCCCATTTGGATGTCTCCATGTCCATTTCCTGTGTGGCTTTTTCTTGAAAAAGGAGTTCAAGAGGAAAAACCCTTCTGCCTCTGCAAACTCAACGAGAGTATTTCCACGCTGGTTTCTGTTGCCGTGACCGAATTTACCTACTGAAGTTTCATTCTGTTTGCCGTTGCCCTATTTTTGCATTGCAATCTCCCATAATTTTCTTCAAGTGCTGCTTAGCTTCATTATTTAGATGACGAATTTCCTCATAAAATTCTTCGATTGCTTCTTCAGTATGACTTGTGGTGGGTGCATAAGTTTGAATAATCTGAGCCTGGTATCTTTTCGAGAGTTGGATAACGAGTCGTGCAGCTCTGTCAGAGGAACTTTCAACTTCTAAAACTTTACCCTTTAGTTTCTTGTTTATTATAATACCAACACCACTAGATCAGCCAGTATCATTCCCACGATAGTAGAAGAGATGTCCACTTTTCAGTTCAATGAGATCTTCTCCTTTTCTCCTTACCTCATATAGCCAGACGATGTCCCACTTGATCCTTTGTAGTTCCTCTTTCAATTCAAGATGCCTTGGATCAGAAGATAGGGAGCGTCCATTATACGTAGCCAAGGTCAGCATCAAATGGCAGCCTACTCCGGTCCTACGGGGACTCTGCCTTCATGTCGCACTGGTCGCTGACTTGGCCAGGCACATTCCAGCTGCTGGAGACTGAGGGCCAGGATTTAAGTTGTGGAATCATTTTGGAGGGGTTTGGCCATAACTCACCACGCTGGCCAAGCGGGTTGGTGAGTGTGTGATGATAACATTTCCTCTAAATCCCGATGGTATAGTTATACCGCTATTGGCGGTCGTCAGAGCCTTTTTAGTGGGAACAGGATGCACCACGAGAGGGCGGGGTTGACATTTGTCAAGGAGAGGCTGTGATGTTACGCATCACCTGACCTTACATCCCTCGTGATATATATCTATATCTATCTATATATATATATCTAAAAATGAAGGAGAAGTGTATATACTTTAATCAAGAGGTGGGAATAGATAGGCTAGCACAAGTGTGCCTTAGCAAAATTCACCTTATGTTTTGAATTCCAGCGCTTTCTGGATTTATCGGCAAAAATAAGTACATAGAGAGTGTTAAATTCTTATTTAAACTGGCTTAGTCTTACATGCTGAATTTATTATAAATTATAGAAGTGATGTAATGAGTGCACTCACGGAAAGGTAGTAAATTTTAGTAATGTCCAGCAAAATTCAATAATAATTTTGGCATGTGTATATTTATGCAGCCTTATCCATTTCAGCTCACCTTGTTAAAATTCATTGTAAAATTGTATGTGGAATGCAGTGATAGCATTTAAGTAGTTAGCAAGTTCTTATCTGCTTAGTGTAGAAAGTTAAAATATTCAGGGTTGTGATTTACCCGTAAGTGCTGAAAATAAAACTGTAAATTATTTTGTTGGACTCTAAACCAATTATTTTAAGCAGCCCTCTACTTGAATAATTTTCCATCAGGATGACTAATTGAAATTTCTGTATACTGTTTATACCAGTTTGAAAAGGTGCTTATCTTTCCCATTTATGATTAAAAAATTAAGGTGTGTCCAGTGGGTTCTTCAAAAACCTAAATCCCTTGTGTGGCAGGAAAATTTCATTGATTAAGGGGTTGTCTATTACCTGTTCCCTTAGGACTTGTATCCACCCTCAGCCTAACCTGAGGGTGGAAACGTTCCTTGTTCTTATTTTGGCGGAAAGAAAGGACGAGTACAATATTACTGTGCTTAGTGTAACACATGCTTTACACTTGCAAGAAAAATTCCTTTCTGCACTTTCAGGTTCATCTCTGCAAACGCAGAAAACGCAAACAGTAAAATAAACATTGTTACATTTTCCCTGGAAATGCGTTAAAAATGTGAGTGTTACCTATTTCATCCACCCATCTCCCAAAAACAAAAATGGTAAATTAATTTGTTACAGTTGATTTAAAAATAGCGATAAATCATTGGCACAATGCATTCCGGCTGGAGGCGTTCTCCAGGCAGAAGCAAAACCCAGACCCTGCCATCCGAACGGTAGAAGGTGAACCTTGATTCGTCGCTCCAGAAATCTGTTTCCACTGTTCAGCGGTCCACTGTTGACGTTCTTTGCACCGCGTTAGCCGAGCAGCGCTATTGGACTTGATGATCAAAGGCTTGTGGGCGGCAGCACGTCCGTGATAACCGAGCATACGGGCTTCCTTACGGATGGCATTCATCGAAAGAACACTCCCGGATGCCTGTCGAAACTCGTCGCGGATGTGGCCCATCGATTTGGTGTGGTTCTTCCGAATTTCTCTGGCCAGCACCCGTCGGTCTCTAACTCCCAGTTTTGTGGGTCTGCCGTGTCGGGGCACATTCCGACAGTCACCTCTCATCTTCCACTTGCCAATCACGTAGGCCACTGTCGATTTTGGGTACTTCAACTTGCTGGATATGTCACGTATGTATCGGCCATTTCTGTGATACCCGACGATTACACCTTTCTCGAAATCAGAGAGCTCCGAACTGCGTGGCATCTTGCATGCGACTGGTTGCGTTGTTGTTTCCCACACGATATTTAACGGCGGCGTCCGTGACGTCTATTAGGACCGCAGATATCGTCGATTGCAGGGGTGTCCAATTATTTGTTGCTATATAGTGTAGTAGTAAAATGCGCGCTGTTTAAGTTATGGGCCATTTGTGATATTTCCGGTACGTTCTTGATTAAGACTAGTCAGTCATTAAAGAACATTAATTTTCTTTTTGCATGACACAGGTGCAGAGCAAACGAATCTTCCGAAACCTTCCAGTACGTTCTAAGCACTATCTTTATTTTGAGGTTAACGCAATATAGCCTGTACTGCTCTTAACTTCAATGGAGTGTGCTCATGGGATTTTCCGTCATAATTGAGTTGCTCATGAGATTTTCCGTCATAATTGAGTTGCTCATGAGATTTTCCGTCATAATTGAGTTGCTCATGGGATTTTCAGTCATAATTTTGCATACTTATAATTGAGTTTTCAAAATGAGTCCCTGTTTAGATAGCACAGAAATAACCAAAAGATACAGGTTAAATGAGAATATCCATGATTCGTACAGAAAGCGGGAAATCACAAATCTGCAGCATTGTGAAACGTAGCAAGAATATTGATACTATTCAAAGTGCTGAATAGTATCAAGTACAAAATCATAAAAAATCATGTTACATTTTATATGGGATCATCACTTCCAATAGTTATGCGACCACTTCTTGATTATGCTGGCCGATGACACTCTTTTGTTTGTGCAGTGCGATACTGCGAATTTACTATTACTTTCTCCGCAAGAAAATTTACCAAGCGAATTCTGTGTCAACAAAAGCATGCCGTAGGTATATGCTTTCAGGAAGAATAAACTGCCTTGACCGCCCCGGTGGTGCAGTGGTCTAAGGCTCTGGCCTGTGATCATTCGTCCGTAAGGGGTCCGGGTTCGAATCCCGCTGAGGCATGGATGTTGTGTTTGTCTTACGGCACTGGCTCTCTCCCTTCCTTGGAACCAGTGACCCTAAATTAGGGACGGGCGACTGCTTATAGCCCATTGAGTTGCTCACGGTGGTCGTTAAACCTCCAATCAAAAAAAAAAAAAAACTGCCTTGACGTTCTTCGTAGGAAATTCTTACGACGCTACGGTATTAACAGTTGTCTTTTGGAAAAATATAATTCACCCGAGTCACTTTTCAGCTCTCGCGATCTGCTGCAAAAAACTATGTTTCTCAATCTCCTTCGTTTGTTTTTTGTTTGGGGAACTAAAGTGGAGTTCTTCGTTCCAAGCTTAAGTCCACTGCTATCAACGAAATGAGGAAGAGAGAGTCGGTGCTGACAAACACAGACCATTTATGCTTCACTTGAGATTTGAAAATCGACGAATCTCTGACGAATAATTCAAGTCCACCACTTTGTACAGCTCGGTCACCCGGTCGGTGCGGAACTTGCAAATGCTTTTTACTAGTAAAGCTTTTTTCATAATAAAGGCATGATCATTATTAATTTTACTAGTAAAGCACTTGCAAAATGCTTTACTAGTGAAATTAATAATGATCATGCCTTTATTATGAAAAATAATGAGATAAAAGAAAAATGAGGAAGTGATGCGTTCCGGAATTGTACACTGCCGGAAAGTGACAAAAAGAACACCAAGAAGGAGACGTCTGATACCAACGAAATTTATACAGCATAATAACGGAATACAGAGAATAACGTGATCAAAACATTATGGCAAAATACAGCTGTATTTGCAGATAAACTGAAAAATAACATTTCCATGTAACATGGTTAGTACGAGGTTGAACCGCCATGAACTGCATTACACTGTGCAATTGTGGCATGGAGTCTGTCGCACAGATGTTGGATGCAAATTTGGGGCATTGAGTTCCAAGCATCCTCAACCTGGACGCATAAATCGGGGATGGTCGTGGCTGGCCGTGGAGACCGGATAATTCGTTGTCCCATAAAATCCCACACGTGCTCAATGGGGGACAAATTCGGTGAACGTTCAGGCCATGGAAGTTGTCTCACACCCTGAAGTGCATGTTGCGTTGCACGTGCCGTATGTGGGCGTGCGTTATCTTGCTGGAAACCAACACGATGGACCGACCATACAAATGGCACCAACAACGGGCTGAATGATGTTGTTGATGTAGGAGGTGCTGTTTAACGTACCCGGTACAAACACTAGCTGTGTACGGGAATGAAAGCTGATCGCTCCCCACACCAGAAGACTTGATGTAGGCCCTGTGTGTCGCTGGAAGATGCGAGAAGGATGGAGACTCTCCCTTGTGCATTTGCGAACACGCATACGGCCATCGGAGGCTCCCAAGCAGAATCTGCTTTCATCGCTGAACACGACAGATCACCATTGCGTTATCCAGTGCAGACGTTGACGACACCACTGCAGCCGTTCCTGACGGTGGGCTGGAGTCAGAGGTAAACATGCCAGAGGCACACGTGCACGTAGTCCGGCATCCAGTAGACAGTTGCGTATTGTTCGCACAGCAAGCACAAGTTCAACGGCAGCTCGGATTTGCTTCGCAGTGGATGTTTTGCTTGACAACGCCGCTCTTATGCGTCGATCGGTCCGCTCATCAGTCAGTCTGTGACTCCCGGTTCCACGTCTTCTCGTGTGGGAATGTTTCTCGGACCATCTACGCTACCATCGTACCACCACCGATACTTCCCGTCCAATTCGCTCCGCAATACGACGATATGACCACCCGGCCTCGCGGAGTCCGACTAGACGACCTTGCTCAAAGTCCGATAACTGCTGAAATCGTACACGTCTTCCATGGCCAGGCATTGCAGCTTCTTCAGGGTCTTCGCACGTGTCCGTACGCCGACGACTGATTACATTCACTTCGCCGTACTCCTTAAATACCACCGACGATAATTTTCATATTATGCCATACTGTGGCGTAAGCGCTCACCGGTTGGTCCCCGAATTAACATCACACCTACGTAAACTCGACCCCATTATCATATGTAAATTTCATGATCGTCCGCTAATTCCTTCTTCGTGTTCTTTTTTCACTTTCCGCCAGTGTATTTGCTTTTTGATTTGATGATATTTTGGGTTACATAAAAGAAACAGAACTCATAATTACGTCAACGACACAATTTTCTGCATAATTACGCCCGTGGGTCATTTTCAGCTACTTTAAAATTACTATACTTTTCCGGTAAGAATAAATGCCTGAAGAGAGATGTTGTACCAAGAATAGTGTGAGATTATTTATCAAAAATAAGATTCCCTAGAGGGTTTTACCCATTTCGAGGAACTTGCCTAATCATCAAAGAATGGGGGTTTGGAAGATTCAGTTAGTTCCATGCATTTTATTTCTTTGGAGAGACATCGTCTTTCAATAAGGGTGTCTGTCTTTTTTTATATCTGTGAAACCGGTTAGATATTAGACACGATTGTATATCCTGGTTCTTCCACAGAAGTTTTAAATTCCGACTGTTGAGAAGATATTTTTTTCAAAGATGAAATTTACATACATGTAAAGACCACAGTACCGACTGAGAGCAGCTTATGTTCAAGGTGCGTGAAAGACTGTACGTTAGAGATTGTTTTGAAATTTACATTTCAATATAAAACGTTTTAATGACTGTATATCCAAATATGTTTGATTTGGCTTGATTAATTGTATTTTTGCAACTGGAATTTCTCTAGCTCATTTCAGCATACGAAAATGTTTTGCGGGAGCAAAAGACCAAATTTTTAGCTTATTGCTCAAACATAACGCGATACTGTAAATATACATGACGTAGAGTGCCGAACCTTATAATCTACCCGTAGAGTGTGTCATCTGATACCTCAATTAAAGGTTTTTCATATTTAAATCATTGGGCCTAATCAAAGGCGATATTTTCTTCCGTAACTTTGGGTATGAACCCAGTAGAAACCGAAAACAAAGTCTAATATATATTTTGTCTGTCTTACACATATAACTGAACATCGTGACTTGATTCAGTTTCAAGATAAATATGTGTGAACAAAGGAAGGAATTAAGAGCAAAATATTTTGCTCTTAATTTTTGCTTCAAACATAAATCAGTGATGTGCTATTTTCATATATCACTAGCAGGGGCCTACGGGAAGTGTGTCTAAAACGACAGTTCAGCGAACCCTGCTGGGTATGGGGCTCCGATGCACACGGATGATCACTGCACTTATGCTAAAGAAGATGCATCTGCAGAAGAGGCTTACATGTGCACGGCAGCATCGGAATTGGACCTCCGCAGATTGACAAAGAATTGCCTTCTCCGATGAGTCACGTTTTCTGATTCATAAAACGGATGGACGTTGGCGTATAAGGCTAGAAACATCGGAGCACAATTAGTCTTCAACTGTTTGCTGGAAGAACACAAGCTGGTGGGGCCAGCGTCATGGTCTGAGGAGTGTTTTCGTGGCATTCTCTGGGTTCACGCATACCTGTGGAAGGCACTATGGGCCGAATTAGTTATCTATCTATCCTTTAAGTACACGTACACCCATACATGCTGATTGTCTTTCCTGGGGTGGATGGGATCTTTCAGAACGACAACGCGACGTGTCACACAGCTAGAAATGTCCGAGAGTGGTTGGAAGAGCACGATGAGGATTTCAAAGTATTTTCCTGGCCTCCTATTTCCCCAGAATTAAACCAAGTTGAGCAACTGTAGGACCGCCTCGATTGTGTTGTTCGCTCTATGGATCCTCTACCACGCGCCCTCCAGAAGCTATCAGATGCAATGCAGTCAACATGGCTCCACATACCTGTGAATACCTTTCAGCATCTTATTACGTCACCTTCAGCCCGTCTAGGTGCTGTCTGCGTTACGCAAGGCGGATACTCTGGATATTAGCCGGTGGTCACAATAATGTGACTCGATCGTGTATATATATATATATATCACTTTGAACCCTAAAAATACACTGTGTGACAAGATCCTAGATGCAACAAACTAACACAACAAGGTTCAGTAACATAAAAACCAAACTCTCAATGAAGTGGCAAAGTTGTGGAACACACCAAACTTTACGACGTCGTTAATGCGAAACCCAAAAACACGGCACAAAATTTAACGAACGTAAGGCAATAGGAAAATAAGAAAATACCCAACCCTATTGATCAGGGGAATGAAGGTTGGGTTAAGTGGCTTTTCTTAGACAACAAAAAGGCTGGCACAAATCCAAAGCCCCGCTGCAGAATTCCCGAAGCCACTGAACACTTCAAAGCAAGAAAGTGCAGTGCACTCATTTCCGTGTTCCTGAAGGTCAAAGTTTAAGTTGGTGGTCACGGTTAATTTTCTCCCTCCGACAAAAAGAGGAAGAACAGAAGCCATATTAATGTATGTACTTTAAGTGTAAATTGTGTTGTGGTTAACAAGGTCTTCAGCAGCAAAAGACCGTTCAAAAGTCACTTTGAGTAATCTAATTTCTAACATTCTGGGGTCTAGAATTAGTAATATCTTTGATGTATAGTTGACAACAGCTAGTAAAAGTATATTTAGAGACCAGTTGTTTAAACGTTTAGAGACCGATCGCTAGTTAACGCTGCTTGGGTCTCCGACGTTTAATCTGAATTTAATTTGGGCAACCGATGCCATGCGGTCAGTCTGAACGAGCATGGATACTCTACGTCGACAACGGTCATCAATTATGTGTAGTCGGCCTCCTCTTGCTCTCTTGATGCTGGGACGTCATCAATGGTATTTTCGCGGTTCACCTTTGATATTGTTTCCCTCGGGAACTCTGAGTCTCTTGTAACTTGAGAGATAGTATGATCTAACTGCCTTCTGCCGACAACATATCTAGGATCAAAGTCTTTCAGATCACTACTTTTACTAATGTACATCGATTACTTTACACTGTTGCGAAGGACTGTTTTCTTCCTATTTTTTAACCTACCTTCCGTTTGGGAGTCTTTCAATTTTTCACTTACGTTCTGCTTGGTACACTTTTCTCTCTACTGTTTTGTCTACTAAGTATATATAAATATGTATGCTTGCATTTAAAAGAAAATTAGTTTAGAATAATACAATATTCTAAATTAATTATCTGAATTTATTGGAGTAAGAACAGAAATCAAAGTTTCCAAGCTTTCTCACATCAAACTGCTGGCTTTTTCAATAAAAGGCAAACAGCAAATTACAAATTGAAGCCCTTGAATATTTATTGCTTTCTTTCGTTTAACCATATTAAAATGCATACATTTTGCACGGGGTAGCAGGCAGTGAGCTGCAATTTACATTTTGACGTGGTAATTTCAAGTTTCCTTCATGAGAAAACACTCGCCAGAAGTGTTCGGGGCTCTAACGAGGGCATAGGAAACATTTCCTTTAAAGGCATCAAAGATATTTCCTAAACATTCTTTCAGTTACCGGGAACACTGGTAGATTTGGTTTGGGAAGAATAATTAGAATGTGTTTGAAAGACTAATTTCTTACAAAATGCATCATGTTGAGTCATATTCTGCAAATCAGAAAACACTGTTCTTTTCTTAGTAATCTTTATCTTAGTGTTCTATGGATATTTTGGAAACTTACGGTTGTAGTTTATTAATGATTTTCAGTAGAATTCTATATTTATGACTCACAGCAATCCGTGTGCTGTGCAAGTGCAAGTAGCATAGGATGAATAAGAAGTTTTAAAATATTTTGTTTTTCAGTTCTAATATTATTTCCATGTTAACGGTATGAATGCAGTCTCATCCATCGCGGCACTGGTGGAACATGTCAAACGCGTAATTATATGCTGCTACTCCGCCTGTAAACACACTTGTGTAATTTCTAGGCATAATTGAGAGCGGAATCAAAATGTAGTACGCTAAGCTACAGAGAGCTTTAAAAATAATATATATGTATACATATATATATATTTCTTACATAAATTTTAAAAATATAAAAGGGATATTTTGCAAAGATTTGCCAGTCAGAAACATGTATTCTTAACCTTGGGAAATAAAAAGTTCAAAAAAAAATAAAATGGAAGGTGTATTTTTATAAATTTAGAATTCCTCATAATTTTATATTTTGAGCTACTTTCGTACCTTTCAATCCTTCTACTCATCAGTTTGACCGAATTAGAGTATAACGATATATGTTTAATTCTGTCTTACGGATAGTAAGATATACGTATGTACAAAGGGCATCCTGAAAGTAATGCCTCTTTCCTTATAAGAGTTTTATTTGTAGCAGCAAAAATGTGAAACTTGTGGACAAAATATTTGTGAACCATTTTCGTCATCTTTGAACCCATTGGTGAAATCCATTTTGGAAACATTCCTGAGGCTGTCGTTTTACCCATGAGTTCACAGCCAGTTTAACATATTTCATATCGTCGAAACGTTCGCCACGATGGATGTTTTTAAAGGGGCAAGCAGGAAACAGTCTGATGGAGCGAAATCAGGACTGGACGGGGGTTCGGCCATCACTGTCCACCCCATTTTGGCAATAGCATGTGAAGTCTCCATTGAGGTGTGGAGACGTGCGTTTTCATGGTGTAAAACAATATTATGGAACGGAATGTCATGTCGTTTCCTTCTGATAGCTTCCTTTAGATTTTTCAATGTCTGCACATAGCTAGCACTGTTTATTGTTGCAGCCCGTTCAAGGAAGTCAGTCAAAATTTTACCATGTTTGCCTCACGAAATTGTCGCCATCACTTTCCTTGCGGGGCGAGTTCTTTTCACCTTTTTCTGTCTATGTGACAATGTGCGGTGCCATTTCATTGACGGACGCTTTGTTTCTGGGTCACACCCAGGTTTCATCGCCCGTCACAAAATTAGAGAAAAACACCTCACCCTACATTTCATAACAAAGCTAGGGGTTCCGGCACGTGTTAAAACTTTCCTCACATTGTTCACGGCCTAGGGTTCTTGGGATCCACCTTGAACCAAACTTTCTGCAGCCCAAATCACTAAATAATGTTTCCATAGCACTACAACCACAATTAATTTCAGCACACAACTCTTGAATGGTGACACGACAATCAGCTGGGATGAAGTCTTTCACTCTTTGCCTGTTGGCATCTGTCACTACAGTTTCGTGTCTTCCACTCCGTTGTCCGTACGATACTGAACGTTTACCCACTCGAAACCTGTTCATCCATCTTCGAACACTACTGATTCCGATTGTGGCAGCTCCCGCCAGGAGTCTTCTGTAAATTTCTGCAGCCTCACATCACTCTTTTTCCAGGAATTCAATAATGGCTAGCTGCTTTTCACTCATGATCGTTATTTCCGATTCTGAAGAAAAAAAGTGTTTTCCCACACTGGTAACTTATTCATTGCCGTGTTTTTTTCAAAAAGTACATGTCGGTACAATTTCATTAAAATCATTTCAAAATCTCAAAAGTTATTAAGAAGGAGGCATTGCTTTCAGGATGCTTTTATGTTGCCGAAAGCACTGGGTAATTCGTGTACCTATAACGAACCTAAGGTCTCTTATGTCAAAAAGAAGTATTCTTAGAATTATCGCTCTCATTACCGGAAAAACATGTGTGTGTGTGATATTATGAAAACACACATTTAAACAGTGTACTACGTTACAACTGCATTCAGCTATGCGCTTAATCACACTCTTCCTTACATTTCAACGACATTCTAAATATGTCGTTGAAATTGCATGGTGACGAATTTCGTATTTTACCTTTATCTTTTGTTATCTACTTCTGGACATGTATACCTTAGCCAAATTGAATTATGATTGATTTGGATTTTCATGCTCCTAAATAAGAGTATAAATTGCAGTAACCGAATATATCCAGCATCATCTGCATTGGAGATTTCTCTAATTCATAATTGGTTCTCTGGTGCCAGTGCTTCACTGACTTCACGCCCAGTCGCTAGTGCTTTACTCAATAAGATTCCATTAACACATGTTTTTAAATATTTGCACAGCGATGCAGTTTTAAGACACTTACATCAGCTTTTGCGGAAATTTAGAGCACTAGTTCCTGTTGTTTAGGTTTTTAATAAAGCTTCTTCTTTGCTGTGAGGCACTCCCGTTTTCTAAACGTTTCCTTTTTCTACGTTAAGCACAAAAAGGAGTGAAGCATAACATATATTTGGCTCTTCTTTTGTTACTGAGACTGCGTGACATATACATGTTATCGATGAAGTTTTCGAAGTAAAGTACTTTTTGGTCTTTTTCGATACATTCGCATTATAAATGTATGAATCACTTGGAATTGTGTGTGTGCGGGTTACTGCAGAGTGAGGTTAAATTCAGCTCATATATAATGATTTTCTGTTTCCATATGGAAAGTGCGATTTGAATGCAGCCTACTGGTTACATTTTCCGAAACAAAACAAATTTATTCCAAAATGTTGTATTAATTTCTTAACTCTTTGGAATAGAAACAGTCTGTGTCCCTTTTTAATTTTTTATAGATACACTTACCCAGGATTTGAAAAATTTCATGCTGGCTCACCAGTCAGTACAATATCTCACATCCCAGCTAAAAATCGACAGCACCACAAGGCTGTCGATTTTGTTTCGTGTTTCAAAGTTTGATTTGCAAAAAAATGCATACAAATATCTGGAATAGTATTTTATCATTAATCTAATTTCTACAATTGACCATTGTGTAATACCCAAACTCAGTTTTCTACCTCTAGGGTAGATCATGAGAAAGTCCTCCAATGTTTTAAAAACTTCCTAACAGCTCCGCAGAAACATGGATTACCACGTTTGCTCATTGACTTACGACAGCAATTTGTTTGGGAACTAAAGCGCCAGCACGCGAAGAGTATGTGATTCTTATGCTGCTTATCTTTTCACATAGCGTTTGGGGAAACCATTCTACCCGGCTTGGTGCTTCTTGCTTTATGTTGCTTGTTAAGGAACATCAAAACATCGGTCCCTGGATGTTTTGCCTCACGGCTTTCGCTGTCCAATTTCTTTCGCGGAGGAACCTGTTTCCCATTATGGCGCAGAATCACGCATGACATTCTGTGAATTAAAATAGGCTTTGTTAAGGAATTTATAGTTTTACGTATCCAACAAACGGCATAATAACGTATAAATAATTGCCGATTGAATATAAACTGCTCTTCTGAATCCTCTACTCGTCAAATAAAATTTATCACTCGTCACAGACGACCGCATTTTTCAAGCCATGCACATACCTAATGAGAGTTAAATTATCCTCATGTGCATACTCTGCGCCAAATCTAAGAATGAGGATTTGAAAATTAATTATCCTCATTGACATACTATTCGCCACTTCAAATAATGAGAATTTGAATATTAATTATCCTCATGGATATACTCTTCGCCAATTCTAAGATTAAGAATTTGAAAATTAATTATTCTCATGGATATCTTTCCCAATTCTAAGAATGAGGATTTGAAAATTAATTATCCTCATGGATATATGTACTCTTCGACAATTCTAAAAATGAGAATTTAAACATTAATTATCCGCATGGATATACTCTTCGCTAGTTCTAAGAATGAGAAACGCAGCATATGTTACAATAAACTAAAGACATTTCACAGCAAAGCCTACTTAAAGGCATATTTTATAACTTGTTATATATCAACTGAAGTGGATAAGAGAAATAAAAATTATAAATTATTATATAATATTTAATTTATATTAAACTGAATGCTACTGTAAATCATTTAGGTTAGAAATTCGGGAGCCGTGACAAATACCCTTTCTACATTCTTTCATCCATTGAATTATCCGTTACGGAATTTGAAGCTGAAAATATGCACCGTCAGTTTAAAAGTATCCGGACGCTTACCTTTTCATAGACATCCTGTTTTTGAAAGGATTTAATATGGAGAGGCTCAAACCTTTCCACTACCAAATTTTCCACTCTGTCGAAAGGCTTTCCAATTGATTTCTCTAATTTCCTGGGATATTTGCCTTCCATTATCCTACAATAGCATTCTGAAAGCAGTCAATGATGCATGGTTCGCATTCGGCATACCGTTTTCATTTCAAGGTTTTTCCCATAAGGTTTAGCCCGGAGCTATTTGCAGGCCAGTCGCGTTGTACCATATTAACAACCCATTTCTGAACATACCTCGCATTGTGGACGGAGGCATTGCTGGGTTGATAAAGAAATTTTCTTTCACCAACCTGTTGCCATAATGTTTTGATCACGGAATTTTTCACAAGTCTATTAATATTCCCGGGAAGTGGAAATTGAGGATCCAATCAAAACCACGAAAAACAGCCCAGAGCATAACGCCTCCTTTACATAACTTCACCGTTAGCACAGCAGATTCAGACAGATAGCGCGTCTACCTGTAATACTTCCCACCGAGACGTGCCTGTACCAAAAAAGCGTTTTAATTGCCCAAGTGCACAACAAACAATCAAAATTAAATTGAATGAGAATAAATAAAATTATAGCAGTCATACACAACATTTTAAAGGGAACCACACTTTTTGTATTATTTGTTTCAGATAGCAGAATATCAAATCAAAATGCCCATTAATGTTTCTGGTATGAAAATGCACATGAGAACAAATTGATAGCTTAGTATGTTTCTTTTTCTTTTGGTAAAAAAGTTCAAACATATTCTCAAAATTTTGCTGCGACTTTTAAGCGTGTTCTGTGAAATGACTGAAATCCATTATTGGGTTTATTAATATCTGGCACGAGTGACGCGGTAAATGCAATTGCTATGATAATCCGAATTCGTTTTCTTCAATCCTTCGGAAACATGTTCTTGTATGTACATCATATTTTCCAAATTACGTTCTATGCAATACGATGAAAGTAAATTTAAAAAAATATGCAGAACTGCCTGAAAGCAAAAGAAGCAAAATTGAAGTCACTTTAGTCTATGTTTTTTGTTTGAAACTTCCACGCAGCTCGCAGTTAATATGAATAACTGAGATGCACTGGAACAATATCCAGATAGCTACAATTAAACAGATTTCAACAGTATGCATGTACAGCTCCAGACATATAATGACAAAGAAAAATTTTAATTTATTTTTTTATTTTTATTTAGTTATTGCATCCAAATACATAGCTCAGTTATATTGTCTTGACAATTAGTGATTGTTAAAACAACTTGGAAGAAAGAAGGACATGGCCATTAGGCCTGACATAGCTTATTTCTCCCTGACGGGAATGTTACAAAATACATTTTACAAAAGCTATACCAGCATGCGAAGAAATTTAAATATATAGAAAAAGTTAATGTTAGCTACTCTTCCCCCATTCTTCACCTTTCAGTAGTCCGCTTCCCTTTTATTCACACGCCCCTTATTGTTCTCGGTGCCAGAACGGTCCAATTGGCCACAGTTTACAGTGTTATAGTATTAAAAGTGGATCGACATTTACAAGATTTCCATCTATTTCCAATATTACACTAATTTGACCTGTCAGTTAGTTTCGATTTAGAATCATACCCTCCCAGATTCGGACAATTCAAACAGGGATCATTGATTATTAGTATGGAGTATCATAACATGTTGTTTGGCATTTTGTGTATTTTCTTCAAAATGATTGTTAGTTTAGATTTTTCCCAAGTGATATAGTTTTTTTTTCTTGAATAGCTCAATATTTTTTATAGATATTCGGTCATCCGGCAATGAGTTCTATAATTTGGGACCAGAATAATATTTATTTGTCTTAACTTATTCCGCTTCGGGAAACATTGAAACATGATTTCTCCTGTTTCTTTGTACGGATATTTAATTATATTAAATCACGATAGAGATTATTTTTGACTATTTTAAACATCATTTTACCCAGATTATAATCATATAGTTATTTTTATTTAAGAAAATCGTAATCATTCGGGTTTACTTTAATCCGGTGAAACAAGTAGGTCAGGGATGTCGAACCTTTTCCGACTGGTGAGTAACTTAAAGTTTGTATTATTGCTTTCAAGTGTCTGGTGTGATACTTCTCGTTGCGTTAGTGTTTTTAACTGACACTTCGTCGAGAAACTTTTTTTGGCGAATACCATAAAAAGGACATTAACAGAATAGGTACGTAGTGAACTTTTAAAGTTAAGACAATTTCAATTTAAACCTCATTTAATTTGTAAGACAATAAAGGAAACATCATACTTACATATTCGCATTAGAGTACACTTCAAATGACTTGATCCGCCGAGAGAACACTTTCATATTGACTTCAGAATTGCTATCGCACACAATGCTTTCTAGTGCAAAATGCAATATAACTGCACAATAGGTGCTGAGTGTCATGTCCAAGAGACGTTATATACCCGTTACGTTTACCCACAGTATTTGGAGTGCCATAAGTGGTCGCAGACACGATTTTATTTAAGTCTGTCTCCCATTTTTACACAAATTCTTGCTTCACTTCTCACAAAATATCTTTCCTTGTGATCGTGGATGGCCAACTCAGCAATTTAATTAATTCCTCTCTCATTACATTTCCACAAGAAAATCTGACAAACACTGCTAACCTTGCTTGTGACGTCACATCGGTGTTTTCATCAAGACACATTGAAAATATATCGGCATTGTCCAAATCGGATTTAATTTGGTCAGAAACATCTTCACTCATTCTTGTTACTCTGTCTCTGAGAGTGTTCCTGCTGGCTGGCATTTCCTTAATTATATTTGCAATTTGTTTCTTGGGAAAATCTTCAAATAATGTGTCGGACGTGGCTACGAAAGTCAGTCTCCTTCGAAAAGTCACGGACATAAAGCGATTCCACTACCTGTGCTATACAATTAGATAGACGAAAACCAGTTGCAGTGATTTATTAATTGGTGCGAAAGAAGATGCCAAGCAATTACATTGTTTTTCATATCGTTTCACTTTTTCTAATATGTACTCTCTTCTTCCTACATTTGACAAGGAACAAACATTTTTTTGATTCGTCTCAAAATGACGCTTTACATTGAATGTGCGGGACAATAATATTTCTGTAGACAGGCAATGAAAGCTTTATTGTTTCTTTTTTTCAATACTCTGAACTCCGATGTCCACTGCTCTTTAAATACTGGGATACTACTTTGTTTTGTTTTTCACGTTTCTGTTTTTTCGGCACAGAAAACATGTTTGCATGATCTGGATACAAAAACATCAACAAAGAAACAATTCCGATACATAAGAGAAATACGCAGCAACTAGAAACAAGTAAACCTTCATTGACAAACTGAAGCTCAGGACTAGTATCCGAAGTTACAGATTTGAAATCTCTCCGTTCTTTGTTCAAATTACTTTCAGTTCCCACGGGAGATCGCCGTTTCATGCACGCCTTCCTGTCTGATTGGTGTTCTCTCCCTCTCGCAAAGGTCGGGGAGTCAACCTGAAAATCAGGAGGCTTGAGCTGAAGCAGTGCGGAGGGCGTCTTGTGGCGGAATTTCGTAGCAGCGGATTAATAAGACGAAAAATAATAGTTATGTGCGCGTGACGCTTCTCTTTCCAGAATTATTGCGTAAGTGGATTAAATAAAGAGAGGTTAATTTAGTACCCCGTTGGAGGGCACTTCTTGTCTAGATTAATTTTCTTGTCAGAGCTCAAATATTTGCAAAATCACACTACAAACATCTGTGGAAAAATTATTGTTCTCAACGAAATAAATTTTTATTTAATGTTAATGGTTTCATACCGGTGTGCCACACAAACCGCGTTCGTGTGCCACCCAGTGACACGCGTGTCGTAGGTTCGCTATCCCTGATGTACATACGTTGACCGGTATAGTTAATGATGCTTAAAAGAATAAAAAATAATTATCTTCAACTACTCTAATCTATGCGTGGAAAATATGTCGACACACAACGTAAAATATAAGCACCGTCCATGTTTATATCGGAGCATATTTGTTTGTTTCGGATTATTTTCAGCTTTATGTGCCCATGCCATTTAGATAGATTTTCACGCCTTCGATTTCCAAAGAAACAAAAGCGGAGTTGCTCATGATAATAAAGTAAACACATTTTTACAAGGAGTATCGCACATACAACCAAATGGAAGTGATTTTCCTATGGTTTTTATTTACGCTTTCCAACCGTAGGGTGAAGAAGCGTATATGTTCCAGCTTTTTCCGTCCGTCTGTCTGTCGGCACGCTAACTCACGTAAAAATGGTTCGATTTCGATGAAATTTTAGAATGTGGTACGGGACCACCTGGGGACGAACCCTATAGAAAATAGGACAAATGGGGTCACAACATAGCAGTGGGATCCATTTCATTGCCCCTATGCCTCATAACTTGGGTACATATGGTTCGATTTCAATGAAATTTTAGTATGTGGACCGGCTGGGGACGAACCCTATTGAAAATGGGTGAAGTGGATTCAAAGGTCAGGACATAAGAGCGGGATTTGTTCCATTGCCCTTATGCGTCATACCTTGCGTAAAAATGGTTCGATTTTGATTAAATTTTAGTATTTGGTAAGGAACCACTTGGGGACGAACCCTATTGAAAATGGGCGAAATGGCGTCAAAAGTCGTCAGGGCATAAAAGTGAAATCCATTCCATTGCCTTTATGCGTCATAACATGCGTAAATATGGTTCGATTTCGATCAAATTTTAGTATGTGGTAGGGAGCTACTGGGGACGAACCCTATTGAAAATGGGCGAAATGGGGTCAAAGGTGAGGGCATAAAAGCGGGATCCATTCCATTGCCTTTATGCGTCATAACATGCGTAAATATGGTTCGATTTCGATACAAGTTTAGTATGTGGTAGGAAACCACCTGGGCACGAATCCTGTTGGAAATGGGCGAGATGGGTCAAAGCTCAGAACACTGGAGTGGAATCCATTTCATTGCCTTTGTGCATCATAACTTACCTAAAATGCTTGGATTGCAACAAAATGTTATCATGTTGTTCCGGAGGTATAGTTAACCGGTTCTGTTGAATATCAACGAAATGGGGTCAAAGGTTATTGCACAAAAGCAAGATTTATTCCACAGCTATTATTCTCATAACTTCCGTAAAACTGCTTCTACTGCGACAAAACTTTAGTATGTTATTCTTGAGGTATACTGAACCGGTTCTGTTGAATATCATCGAAATGGGGTCTAAGGTCAGGACACAGGAGCGAGATTTATTCCACCGCCATTCTCCTCATAACTTGAGTAAAAATTTCTGGTATGTTGGAAAGCGTATCATAATCAATGCATTGCATGATTTTACTAACTTGTTTTACAAAAGACGTGCTAAAAAACAACACATATGAATTGCAAAAACGAGCTTGTTTTCCGAGATCGGTAAGGTGGTGTCCAGCTCTACCACTTTCGGATTCAAGATTTTGTAGGCCAACAGGTACGATATTCAAAATGGCAAGCCTAGCGAAAGGCAAAATTTTTCTTTTTAAATATCTCTGGGATAATCTTAAAAGTCAGTTGTTTATTTTATATATATTTTAATTTACTAAAATATTACTGCAAGCTCTATGTTACAGGATATTTTAAAATTGGTAAATGTGATTAAATTAAATTAAATACATTTAAAACGTTTTATCCTAATAAGCTGCAGGAACAGCGTCTGCAATATTATAAAAAGAGAGCAGCTGTGAAAATTATTGGCAGTATAGGTTGTAGGAAACAAATGTGCCATTTATGATAAGGGAATCTTTATAGCCTGTATTGTAGGCTCTGAACGAGGAGAAACGTTGCAGACTCATTCAGAATGGAAAGACGGATTGGCTTCCCTTGGTCAGATAGTAAGTTATGTTACCAGAAGTATTCGGGAAATAACAAATGCTGGACTGATACCTTACACTCAGAGGATGTGGTGATTTATTAGTGTTAGATTAATGCATTCTACCTACAGTGGTGGGTAGTACAGAATTCTGGAGGCGTACTGACGGCCGTACGTTTATTATCAGAGCTTCGCATTAGGAATTCAACAGGTGTTGAAAGAAATAAATTCTAGGTGATTTTTGTGACGTAGGTGAATTTTGAAATCAGAATATTTGATCTCTCGGAAAACTATGTAAACCGCTTGAGAACGATTAAAGAAAAATTCCGTCCAGTCTTCCTTTTTAAGAGTGAAGTCAGTACTTGTAATCTGTGGGTACTTTCTTTTGTTAATGCATATGCATTTCGAATGCACGAATCGGTTCACCAATTGGAAATTTTCCCTGAAACCTTGACAAAACAGAAACGAAATAAATGCAGCGTTCACCACAAGTGATGATTTCCTCGTGTTTCTAAGGCTAATAAAACTAGAAATCATAGACTGTCGCAATGGAAGCTAAATCTAGGTTCATCTCGCAAATGAACAATCAGCCGGTTAACCAAATTATGCACAAAAAATATTGACTTTACCAGTCACCAGCGTTCCATTTTGAAGATCACTTGCCCAATGGAGGCACACTTTTGTGTTTTGCATTTGCAACATTGGCATTCGTAGATGACCTGGGCGTAACAATGCTGAATTCTGGTATGATTTTGTGGGTTTCCGCCAGGCGGTTCTTTTGCAAAACTTTGCTTTGTCTGCTTTGATACCTTCTAATCCACTATGTGCTTTTCATCCACAGGTTTCGAAAGCTGAAAAAATTATTCCTACCGTTATGAATGAAAAGTTTAGCAAAAGGGTCGGTTTGAAGTTCCTGGAACGTACATCCCTGGCAACAAATATCGTCTCACGTATGAATTTCCTCAAATCACTGAGTTAGCGACTTTCTTCCCTGAGAGGTCGGAAGATTTTTCGATCCAGTTTTATCTAAGGAATACGTGTAGCAGATAGGAGTCTAAAAACCATGGAAATCTGTCGGGATAATTCCAATAACAAATATTTTTCTCTTGTCAGTTGAAATTTTCCCCGATATGGGTCACATTACGATTTTTAGCCTATGCTATGCTGAATATTCTAACGCTTAATTCAATAACTGTTATACTTGTGTCAGAACCGACATATAGTAGAGCACTTAGCTTTCATGTACGTTTTCACACTAGTGGTGTCAACCCGTTCTTAAAAAGCTGACAACTTCTTCTGTTTTGATTGGGGGTTTAACGTCCGCCATGAGCGACTTATTAGGCTATAAGCAGTCTCCTGTCCTTAATTTAGGGCCACTGGTTCCAGGGAAGGAAAAGAGCCGGTACCGTAAGTAACACAATATTCATACCTCGCAGGGCTTCGAAGGTGAACCCATCTCGGACGAATGGTCACAAGCCAGAGCTTAGACCATTGACCCACTGGGGCGGCAACAAAATTCTGAACATGCTGATTCTCCCCTTCCCATCAATTATGATATGATTCAATTTCTTTAGACGTGCAGGTATAGCACCAAAAATATATGATCACATTTAATTCGCTATATATTTTAAATTTCTTTTCTACTTGAAATGAAAAAAAAACGATGTGATTGAAATAAAACTGTTGGATTTGAATTCACAATTATACATTTTTGATGCCATCAGATTCTCTTATTTAATTACTAAGTCTGCAGCAGTTATGTCAGGACATTTGTGGTATCTTTCTGGAAAATATTGAAATAAAACGTTCCACTTCTCGTCACAGTTGATGGTTTTAGGTCTAGAGATCTGGCTGGTCATGGATAAATATTTCCCCACGAAAACCTTTATCTCATAGAACAACACGCATCCGTATATTGAAACCTCCTTTGGAATACATTTCAGCCTCTCTTATTTAATTTATCGCAAGAAACTGAAACACACGGACGAACTTTTCAGGATTTCTATAATTCGATCAACAAGCTGTTTTCCTCACATCAATGGTCCAGAATCTTCAACTTCAGAAGGCGTCAATAGGTCAAACGCTAGCTGCTTCGAACCGAAGCGACTACTCTTTCGACCATTTTGGCTGAGAGCCGCATCTTTCTCCTTGCATCCTTTTGCACCTCACTCGTCCAAATTGGCTGAGCTTTAATGACCGGCCCGCCACGTTTACGGGTGTGGTATATGAATTCTAAAATTATTCCTTGTTACCACTACGCCTTTTTTTGAAGAATGAAATTTTAAAGTCTAATAAAAGAGATACGCATTTATACACTATGTTTTCCTACTGGAATATATTCATTTGCGTCTGTACATCTGTCAGATACAGAGTGATGTCATTTCAGAACGCAATTTCTTTGTCAAATAAATTTCTGCCTCGGTAAGGAATATAAACAGTGTATGTGAAATGAAAAACAACTGTTTCTTTAGATTTTAGAATTTGAGATTGTTGAGCCCCCCCCCCCCCCCCCCGTCATGCTGCATATCCTCCAGAATAAAAACAACTGACATATTTGGTTAAAATTCGAATAAAAAGCAATAATAACAATTGTTAAAGTACAAATAGTGAAACTTCAAATAATGGAAGCGCATTTTTTTCACAGTCTGCTGTTGAAGTACAAGATAACGATACCCTTTTATTGTTGTATCGCTTGAAATAAAGAATTCACTTTTTTCAGGAATACATGACAATTTACTGTGCGGTGAACACATGAATGTGTATGCAAACGTATATCACTTTCGAAAAAATCAGAAGGGCTGTTGTTATAGTTTTCTTAGTTACTGCATTAGGCTTTTTTATTTTATTAAATGTGCGGCCTGAGTTCTTGGAAGTTACATAGAAATGCAAAGTCCTGAGTGAATGTATTCAGCGCATGCGCATGAAGAACGTAGATCCCATTCTGTGTAATAAATGCTACTTTCCTTAATTGTTCTCATGTACACTGGCGTGCACAATTTAAGGACGAGACGGTTTTTCGAACGTAACGTCGTGAAGAAGTGTTCCACATCGACTTAAATCATACCATAAGATCCTCAACATGTAAGAATATGGGACAAGTGAGCAAAACCGTCCAAACAAGGAATCCAAAGGATACAAAGGCACTTCATTGAAAAGTTAGCTTCGAGAACAACTGGACAGAAGACAGAAACGTCCATGTGACAGGCGGCTGTAGGGGATATGATCACCCCTGAATGCGTTGCAGTATTTACAACGTCTGTCCATGCTGAGGACGGGGTTCTCAAAGAGCTGTTGAGGCATCCCGGCCCATTCCTCTTGTAGCGCCAATCGCAGCTCCGGAATCGTTGCTGTCGGCTGTTGACGTGCTGCCAAGCGTCTCCCGAGAAGGTCCCACACGTGTTCGATTGGATTTAGGTCCAGGGACATTGCGGGGCCAGTCCAAGCGTTGAATATCTTCACTCTCCAACAGCTCTGCGTCAGCCACTGTACGATGAAGTGTAGCGTTGTCGTCCATGAAGAGGAACTCGGGACGCACAGCACCTATAAACAGACGCACGTGAGGCAGGAGAACCTCTGTAAAATAGCGGACACCAGTGACTGAATCTCTTTGGAAGATGTGGAGGTCAGTACGGCTGCCAAGCATGATACCGCACCAAAGGAGAACTCCGCCACCTCCAAACCGGTCCATTTCGATGATATTGTAGGTGTGATTACGTGCTCCCTGCTCTCTCCAGATGTGTATACGTCCAGAATCGCTCGTCAGACTAAATCGGCTCTCATCCGTTAAGAGAAATCGACCCCATTACTGATGTGTCCAGTTCTTGAGTTCCTGGCACCAGAGAAACTGCCGTCTCCGATGAGCAGGCGTTAATCGCACACACCCTACTGGTCGTCGTGCAAATAGACCACCTTTGTGCAGCCTCCTGGCCACGGTAAAACACTATAACGGACGTCCAATTGTCTGTTGCATGTGCCTTGCGATTTCTCCCGCAGTCTGCCGTCTGTCTCTTCTCACTAGTAGGACAATATACCTGTCGTCCGCCGCCGTGGTTGCTCGTGGATGACCACTTCTAAACTCTCGGACAGCTGTTCCGGTCGTTTGAAATGCTCTCCAAGCTCATGAAACGATGTTGTGCGTGATCCCGAACTCCTCGGACACACTAGTCACACTTCGACCTTCTTCCAACTTCCCAATGACGCGACCTCGGGTAAAGTCATCCAGATATCGTCTATTGAATTGCCTGTTGGACATGTCACACGGTCGCAGCAACTCGACGTCCTTCAAACCGATGTACACCGTGCAATAGCTTTCACCGAATTCCTTAGCGTACACCGACTTATACATTTTCGACACTCCCCCTTCCCACCCCCCGTTATGCTGCATATATGCGCATGCCCTACCGTACCGGGTAGTAGTCTATCCCCTGAGTGGTCTGTCGGTCCTTTCTGCCTGCTCGTTTCATCGTTATGCTGATTTCTCCTTTTCGTCCTTAATTTTTGCACACAAGCATACTATAATTTTAGGTGGTGATGAAACAGTGGATCCTTTCACAAGAATGAGAAATGAGTAAATAACCTTCTGATCTACATGTTCCAGATATTCTGCGACTTAATACACCACCTAGGCTGGCTGAGATGAGCTCTAAGCAAAACACGTCCTGTTGAGCTCATGGTGTCATTGATTTTTCGTTTGCTCTGAAGCAATCAAAAGTTTTCTTTTGAAATACGTCCTGTAAAACTCTTCCGAAACTTCAAAAACTGTTTAGTTTTCTTTGAAGTAAGAAATATAAATTTCGACCCAGTAAGAAAAAATTGCTTTCAGTTTATAATAGAGAAATATATATATATATATATATATATATATATATATATATATGGGATGTAAGGTCAGGTGATGCGTAACATCACAGCCTCTCCTTGACAAATGTCAACCCCGCCTTCTCGTGGTGCATCCTGTTCCCACTAAAGGGGCTCTGACGACCGCCAATAGCGGTATAACTATACCATCGGGATTAGAGGAAATTCTATCCCACACTCACCAACCCGCTTGGCCAGCGTGGTGAGTTATGGCCAAACCCCTCCAAAATGATTCCACAACTTAAATCTTGGCCCTCAGTCTCCGGCAGCTGGAATGTACCTGGCCAAGGCAGCGGCCAGTGCGACATGAAGGCAGAGGGTGCTAAGAGTCCCCGGAGGACCGGACTAGGCTGCCATCTGATGCTGACCTTGGCTACTTACAATGGACGCTCCCTATCTTCTGATTCAAGGCTTCTTGAATTGGAAGAGGAACTACAAAGGATCAAGTGGGACATCGTGGGGCTAAGTGAGGTAAGGAGAAAAGGAGAAGATCTCATCGAACTGAAAAGTGGACATCTCTTCTACTATCGTGGGACAGATACTGGCAGAACTAGTGGTGTTGGATTTATAATAAACAAGAAATTGAAGGATAAAGTTGTAGAAGTTGAAAGTTCCTCTGACAGAGCTGCACGACTTGTTATCCAACTCTCGAAAAGATACCAGGCTCAGATTATTCAAACTTATGCACAAACCACAAGTCATCCTGAAGAAGAAATTGAAGAATTTTATGAGGAAATTTGTCATCTAAATAATAAAGGTAAGCAGCACTTGAAAATAATTATGGGAGATTTCAATGCAAAAATAGGGCAACGGCAACAGAATGAAACTTCAGTAGGTAAATTCGGTCACGGCAACAGAAACCAGCGTGGAAATACTCTCGTTGAGTTTGCAGAGGCAGAAGGGTTTTTCATCTTGAATTCCTTCTTCAAGAAAAAGCCGCACAGGAAATGGACATGGAGACATCCAAATGGGACGACAAGTGAAATTGATTTTATTATGTGTAACAAAAAATTCGTCATAGAAGACTGCAGTGTGCTGAACAAGTTCAACACAGGTAGTGACCATAGATTGGTGAGATGTAAGATGCACCTCAACACTAAACTTGAACGTGGCAAGCTCATAAGACAAACAAAATCTATTGACATAACCAACCTTAAAAAACACCATAATACCTTCAAGTTAGAACTGAAGAACAGGTTCTCTGCTTTAGAAGGCCTAACATCGGAAGAAGTGGACATCTCTGAAGTTAACAGAAAAGTAACCAAAGCTCTTATGGAAACAGCAACAAAATTAGCTGGGTCTAAGAACAAGTTGCATGTGAACAAATTATCAGGAAAAACCAAAATGTTGATGCAAAAAAGAAGAGAGATGAGGACAACTAAAGAAGATGTGACTTCCAAAGTGGAATATATAGAGCTATGCAAGACAGTAAGAAAAAGTATCACTGAAGACGTAAGAAAATTCAACTGTGAACTAGTGAGGAAAGCAATTGAAAACAACCAAAGCCTAAAGATAGCAAAGGGACATCTCAGTAAGGGAAGAAAACAGATTATGGCACTGAGAAAAGAAGATGGTTCTGTAACAAGAAATAGAGGCGAAATTTTGACAAGGGTGAAAGATTTCTACTCCAAATTATATGAAAGGGATGATATATGCACTCCAGACATCATGAAAGATACCAGTACCAGAGTTCCTCCCAGTCCTTCCAGCAGAAGTTGCATATGCAATCAAGAACATGAAGCGAGGAAAAGCTCCAGGAGAAGATGGAATTACTGTAGACATCATACAAGAAGCAAGTGGAGAAATCGAAACAGTACTCGCCCAAATTTTCACTCGATGCCTTAATGAAGGAAAGATTCCTGAGGATTGGAACACCGCTACAATGATCCTGCTACATAAGAAAGGTGACATTGAGGATCCCGGAAACTACAGACCTATCAGCCTCCTATCAGTAGTTTATAAAATCTTCACTAAAGTTCTTTCACACCGCTTGAAGGTAACACTGGACATGGCTCAACCGAGAGAACAAGCTGGATTCAGGAGTGGCTACAGCACAATAGATCATATCCACGTGCTGAGAGAACTAATTGAAAGAGCGAGGGAATATGAACTTCCATTGTGCATGGCTTTTATCGATTATGAAAAAGCCTTTGATTCGGTGAAACCATCAGCAGTTACAATGGCTCTGAAAACCTGCGGTATTGAAGATGCATACATTAATATTATTAATAACATCTATGAAAATGCAAGTGCAAAGATTCGGCTGTTTGAAAATACAATACACGTAAAAATTGGAAAGGGATTGAGACAAGGCGACACCATATCTCCGAAGCTCTTTAATGCCACATTGGAGGGTGTTTTTCAGTCGCTGAGCTGGGAAAACAAGGGGATAAAGATTAATGGTGATTATCTAACCCACCTTCGTTTTGCTGATGACGTAGGTATTTTTGCAACTACCCCATCAGAGCTGCAGAGTATGATCCAGGAACTTGCTGACAAGAGTAAAGAAGTGGGATTAAAAATGAACTTTCAGAAGACAAAAGTGATGTTCAATGCTTTTACAAGAAATGAAGATTTATCGATTGATGGAGAAAAGCTAGAGATAACAGACACGTATGTTTATCTTGGACAGCAGATATCAAGTGAGGGTCACATTGATGAAGAAATTAATCGGCGTACAAAACTTGCCTGGAGAGCTTTTGGAAGAAACAGCATAATTTTCAAGAGCAATATGCCATTATGTCTTAAAAGAAAAGTGTTTGATCAATGCATCCTTCCAGTGCTTACGTATGGTGCAGAGACGTGGACCTTAACTAAAAGAGACATGCAAAGGCTGCAGACAACTCAAAGAAGCATGGAGAGGTGCATGCTTGGTATAACCAGGAGAGATAAGAAGAGGAACTCGTGGATCTGAAAAATGACAAGAGTGGAAGACATCATGATCAGAGTTAAATCCCTGAAATGGCAATGGGCTGGACATACTGCCAGAAGGACAGATCATCGATGGACAGCCGAAATTTTAGATTGGATTCCAAGGGACTGGAAAAGACCCAGAAGAAGACCACATGGGAGATGGGTGGATGAAATTCGAAACTATGCAGGGGTGACATGGAGGAGACAGGCACAAGACAGACCGTTGTGGAGGAAACTTGGGGAGACCTTCGTCCAGCAGTGGATTGATAATGGTTGACAATGATGATGATGATGATATATATATATATATATTTATATATATGACGGAACGGTTTTAAGATATTTGGCATTGCAAAAGCCATTTTAGAAAATTTTGTGTTCCCAGACAGAGGGCAACCATTACACTTCTGTTCGCTGATGTTTGCCACATCCCTAAAATGTCGCTGATTGAGGTGCATAATATTTCCTAAGCTAGTTATATGACATTTTTGTGCTGTTTTAGAATCAGCCCAGTTGACCTCCATTGTAATGAATTTTAATTACGATGTATAGTATAGATTAACCATTCTTTCACAGTGGATAACTCCATCCAAAAGCTTTCACCGCTGAGAAATCATTTAATCTGCCAGTACTGGAAGTCGCATAACATTTAAATTTCTTCTGCATCCAATACTTAGTAAACGATTTTCCAGTAAAACCGGTTGGTTGGTTGGTTGGTTATTAGATTTTAATGGCGCAAGGGCCATGGTTGGCCAAAGAGCGCCAGACACAAGACAAAAAAAAAAAAAAAAAAAAAAAAAAACGGGGCATGAATCGCAAAATCTGGCTGACCAAGTAAAAACCGAACCATGAGTACAAAGGAAGGGCCAAAAAAGACAATGAAACAAACAGTATGAAAAACATGATACAATGGTGAGAAACAAGCCGATTAAGTAAAACTGAGGAATGAGAATGATAAAACACATGACGAAATCGAACACAACTACACAAAGGATGAGTCACTTTCCTCCCCCACACACTCCAAGATAATGCTGGCCGAGGGCGAGGACGAACTGTCACTCTCCTCCCCCCGATGTTCCTCTATAATGTTGGGTGAGGGTGGGGACCTCGCTGAGTCCGAGACAGTTGCAATGTTGGTCAGGTGGACCGCGGCAGGTGGGTGGACACGGCACACCTTTGCAGATTGAGGGCCGGGTCTTCCGCACGTGCAGGCTGTCTGCTGGGAACCGGAAGAGTCGGTCGTCTTCAAAAGAGAAGGCGCAGACTCAGATGGTCGAATAAGCTGGAGCTCGGTGAAATCCACCTGTGTCGCTTGTTCAACTGTAGATCGCTTGGCAAGTGCGGCGAGAGCTACAGGGCGCGAAACAAAGGGCTGCACGGGTTGCGGCAGAGACTGAACCACTGCGGCAAAAGTACGCTGTCGGTTGTTGGGAATACCCAACTTGGCCTTGGCAGCAGGGTACGAGAGGCCCTCCAGGGTCTTGAGGCGCTGGATCGCCTTCTCGTCGTTCCACTTTGAACAGGACCTGGCATAAGCAGCGTGGGAGTCACCACAGTTTACACAGCAGGGCTCTGAAGTGCATCCAGTCCCTTCGTGGTCTCGGGATCCACAATTGGCGCACCTCGCAACACTGTTACAGGACCGCTGGGAATGTCCATACCTCTGGCACTTAAAACAGCGTAGAGGATTTGGTATATAAGGACGAACTGCACATAACAAGTAACCAGCCTTTATTTCAGTAGGTACCTTCGGGCTGTTAAAAGTCAAAATAACATTTCGTGATTTGATCAGCGCGCCATCGCGCCTGAAAGTCATGCGTCTGGCAGCTATGACACCCTGATCAGCAAGTTCACACACAAGTTCATCTTCATCGCAGACCAACAAGTCGGGCTCAGAAATGACTCCCTTGGAGGTGTTGAGATACGGATGTGCCGTCACTTGAACTGGAATATCCTGAAGTCTGGTCAACTGCAGAAGAGATTTGCTCTGAGAGAGAGTGCAAGTTTCCACAAGCAGGTCTCCAGAGCGTAGCTTCTTCACTGACTTCAAAGAGCCAGCAACACCCGCAAGTGCCTTCGAGATGAAAAAAGGGGACTTTGAGGAAAGTTTCAACATCTGGTCAGTAGAAGAAATGACGAGAAAAGTAGCTTGAGGTATCGAATCTGCAAGTGTAATGCGACGTTTCTGAGCTGACGGCTCAACACCTGGATCTAAAGATACGTCGCGGTGATGTCGTTTTTCAACGAAAGTTCTCTTCAGTGTGTTATGTGTGGGAGGTGGTTGAGGCAAATTTGGCGCCTGATCAATCACCATATCCTGTTGTTTTTTTAAATTTTGAGGAGGGTTTATGTTTCCCCATGGGAGTAAGAAAGAATTCATCTGCAACGTACTCCGCCCACAATCGAGCCCAACAGGGGAGAACTGGAGGTCCGCAAGCCAAACACATGACGCAAGACACAGTTCTACAGCTTAGTTGCAAATATAGTCCGTTGGCTGTGATCACACGCACTCGGCGGACACTTCGGCCTCCGGGAACCGTCATGCCAACGCCTTTGGCATGATCCCACAGCCCCCGGGCTCACCCTGCCGTGCAATACGACAAAAAAGCCGCTAAAGCCCTGCACACAACTTGGTACAAGACTTCTGACCAGAGGTGGGTTAGGCTCTAGCCTCCCGTTTACAGCGAAGCCGGGGTCGAAGAGGAGTGTTGGTACACAGGAGGCACTTAACCGGTCTCCTGCGACCTCAGCCGCCAGACATCCCATTTCCGCCTCACGGGTCTCCGCACGCGGCAAACATGCAGGTAGGTCTAGCACCCAAACCAGCTAAAAGGAAAAAAAAAAAGAAATCCAAAGGAGACAAATCCTGGCAGGGAACCTAAACGGAATCTCAGCAACCTACGAACTGAGCGGTTAATATAAATCAGTTAGTGGTGGAGGGTAACAAAACCACAAGACCGGGGTGTTAGTACATAACGTGGTAGAGATTAGGTAGAGAACACAACACGGGCAACTAGCCAGTGGAGAAAATAAATAAAAACGAAAAAGCGAGACACAAGACCAGCTAGGGATCGTGGGGCCGCAACTCCCCAACAGCTGGATGAACAGCCGTCCCTGCAAACACCAAAACAAAAAACAAGCGGTGGCATGACATCAGATGTTGACTAGTCACAAGGTCAGCTCGGGCCGTGGGGGCGCCGCTCCCCAAATAACTGGAAAACCAGTTATCCCCGTGCGGGGCCAGTAAAACCGGAGTGAGGGGGACCCGGATTCTATACTTGGCGTGGACAAACCTGTGCTTTCACATTTGCGCCCTAACTTCCAGGATGACCCTGCTGTTAAGTATCTCGCAATGATGTGATGTTCTTCGCACACAGCGAGACAGGAAAACTGAGAATCTCTTCTTTAGTGCTTTGAAAAAATAAATCAGTGTGATGTTACGTTAAAAACACCCAAATTGTCTGGAAGTTCTGAAATGCACGTTCTTCCTCGGATGACTGCCTTCAGCGCCAGATGGTTCCGACTGACCCGTGGACCATGCCCCTGGGCCTCATTGGGGGTGGGAGAGGTGTGACGCACCTGCTACGTAGTACGCACATCAAATAAAGGCCGATAGCAATGAGAGCACATGTCCGCGTAGCTCAGTTGGGAGAGAGACTTACTCCGGAGTAAGGGGACCCGGTTTAAATAACCAGCGTGGACCAACCTGTCTTTACAGGATATTGAAAACCTGAAATTGAATGCCCACTGGACTTAATTATCATTCGCGAATGACACTTTCGTGTGAATGATGAATGAACCATACACCTGATACTGAGCTCCGTTAATTTGTGTTATTCTCTTTCTACTAGTGCGAAACACTGGGGACTTTAGCGAGTTTGAAAAAGACCAAATTGTAATAGGCTAGCGACTGCCATAGACCATTTCCGAGACGATAAGTCTTCTGGGGTGCCTACAAGCAGGTGTGATTGGCACGCTTAAAAAGTGGTCGGAGGAGACAAACGCCACGATCTAACACCAAGGAGTGGGCCGAACACAGGCCATTGACTTTATAAGCGTGGATAGAATATCCCGTATAGTACGAGCAAGCAGACTGGATAATATGGCGCAAATTGCCAGAAATTTGGATTGGTGACGGGAGTAATGTGTCATAACACCGGGTATATCAAACCTGCTGAAAACTGGTTTATATAGCAGCAGGCTATTAGGAGTGTCCATGCTAAATTCGATGCAACGTGGAAAGCGCGCTTACAACAGAAAGGAGCATAAAAATTAAATTCGGAAAATACAAGAATGTCGACTGGTTTGCTGTATCTCGTTTTCTATTGTAACATTTGGAGGAGTGTGTACGTTTGAGTCATTTATCTAGTAAAGTATGGACAACCGGATGAACAATGGAATGAAAACAAGCCAAATAGGAAGTGAAAGCTTTGGGATGTGTTCTGCTGGAAATCCTTGTTCCAATGATTAAATGTGCGAGAAAGATGGCTTCTGCCTACAACTTGTGCAGGCAACTTGCATTCTTTCATAACAACGGTATTCCCATCTAGTAGTGCCTTATTTCCCCACAATAATGCTCCTTGCAACGCTTCCCAAATTGTTCGAGATGTTTCGAAGAAATTAGGAAGACTTGCAGGTATACGTGGGTCCTAAAAAGTTATGCACACTGTCCGTTTTTGAGAAAAGTGGGCAGTTACGGAGAAAATTTACCTTTTAGCCGTTCAATGTACTCCCCTCCGTTGATAATGACAGCTAGATAATGTTTAAAAAACTTTTCCTCCAATGTTTTAAAAACTTCCTAACAGCTCCGCAGAAAACATGGATTACCGTGTTTGCTTATTGACCTACGACAGCAATTTGTTTGGGAACTAAAGCGCCAGCTCGCGAAGAGTATGTGATTCTTATGCTGCTTATCTTTTCACATAGCGTTTGGGGAAACCATTCTACCCGGCTTGGTGCTTCTTGCCTTATATTCCTTGTTAAGGAACATCAAAACATCCATCCCTGGATGTTTTGCCTCACGGCTTTCGCTGTCCAATTTCTTTCGCGGAGGAACCTGTTTCCCATTATGGCGCAGAATCACGCATGACATTCTGTGAATTAAAATAGGCTTTGTTAAGGAATTTATAGTTTTACGTATCCAACAAACGGCATAATAACGTATAAATAATTGCCGATTGAATATAAACTGCTCTTCTGAATCCTCTACTCATCAAATAAAATTTATCACTCGTCACAGACGACCGCATTTTTCAAGCCATGCACATACCTAATGAGAGTTAAATTATCCTCATGTGCATACTCTGCGCCAAATCTAAGAATGAGGATTTGAAAATTAATTATCCTCATTGATATACTATTCGCCACTTCAAATAATGAGAATTTGAAAATTAATTATCCTGATGGATATACTCTTCGCCAATTCTAAGATTAAGAATTTGAAAATTAATTATTCTCATAAATATCTTTCCCAATTCTAAGAATGAGGATTTGCAAATTAATTATCCTCATGGATATGTGTACTCTTCGACAATTCTAAAAATGAGAATTTAAACATTAATTATCCGCATGGATATACTCTTCGCTAGTTCTAAGAATGAGAAACGCAGCATATGTTACAATAAACTAAAGACATTTCACAGCAAAGCCTACTTAAAGGCATATTTTTTAACTTGTTATATATCAACTGAAGTGGATAAGAGAAATAAAAATTATAAATTATTATATAATATTTAATTTATATTAAACTGAATGCTACTGTAAATCATTTAGGTTAGAAATTTGAGAGCCGTGACAAATACCCTTTCTTCATTCTTCCATCCATTGAATTATCCGTTACGGAATTTGAAGCTGAAAATATGCACCGTCAGTTTAAAAGTATCCGGACGCTTACCTTTTCATAGACATCCTGTTTTTGAAAGGATTTAATATGCAGAGGCTCCAACCTTTCCACTACCATATTTTCCACTCTGCTCGAAAGGCTTTCCAATTGATTTCTCTAATTTCCTGGGATATTTGCCTTCCATTATCCTACAATAGCATTCTGAAAGCAGTCAATGATGCATGGTTCGCATTCGGCATACCGTTTTCATTTCAAGGTTTTTACCATAAGGTTGAGCCCGGAGCTATTTGCAGGCCAGTCGCGTTGTACCATATTAACAACCCATTTCTGAACATACCTCGCATTGTGGACGGAGGCATTGCTGGGTTGATAAAGAAATGTTCTTTCACCAACCTGTTGCCATAATGTTTTGATCACGGAATTTTTCACAAGTCTATTAATATTCCCGGGAAGTGGAAATTGGGGATCTAATAAAAACCACGAAAAAAAGCCCAGAGCATAACGCCTCCTTTACATAGCTTCACCGTTAGCACAGCAGATTCAGACAGATAGCGCGTCCACCTGTAATACTTCCCACCGAGACGTGCCTGTACCGAAAAAGCGTTTTAATTGCCCAAGTGCACAACAAACATCCAAAATTAAATTGAATGAGAATAAATAAAATTATAGCAGTCATACACAACATTTTAAACGGAACCACACTTTTTGTATTATTTGTTTCAGATAGCAGAATATCAAATCAAAATGCCCATTAATGTTTCTGGTATGAAAATGCACATGAGAACAAATTGATAGCTTAGTATGTTTCTTTTTCTTTTGGTGAAAAGGTTCAAACATATTCTCAAAATTTTGCTACGACTTTTAAGTGTGTTCTGTGAAATGACTGAAATCCATTATTGATTTTATTAATATCTGGGACGAGTGACGCGGTAAATGCAATTGCTATGATAATCCGAATTCGTTTTCTTCAATCCTTCGGAAACATGTTCTTGTATGTACATCATATTTTCCAAATTACGTTCTATGCAATGCGATGAAAGTAAATTTAAAAAAAAAATATGCAGAACTGCCTGAAAGCAAAAGAAGCAAAATTGAAGTCACTTTAGTCTATGTTTTTTGCTTGAAACTTCCACGCAGCTCGCAGTTAATATGAATAACTGAGATGCACTGGAACAAGGTCCAGATAGCTACAATTAAACAGATTTCAACAGTAGCCATATACAGCTCCAGACATATAATGACAAAGAAAAACTTTAATTTATTTTTTTTATTTTTATTTAGTTATTGCATCCAAATACATATTTTAGTTATATTGTCGTGACAATTAGTGATTGTTGAAACAAAACTTGGAAGAAAGAAGGAAATGGCCATTAGGCCTGACATAGCTTATTTCTCCCTGACGGGAATGTTATAAAATACATTTTACAAAAGCTATACCAGCATGCGAAGAAATTTAAATATATAGAAAAAGTTAATGTTAGCTACTCTTCCTCCATTCCTCACCTCTCAGTAGTCCGCCTCCCCTCCATTCACCCGCCCCTTATTGTTCTCGGTGCCAGAACGGTCCAATTGGCCACAGTTTACAGTGTTATAGTATTAAAAGTGGATCGACATTTACAAGATTTCCATTTATTTCCAATATTACACTAATTTGACCTGTCAGTTAGTTTCGATTTAGAATCATACCCTCCCAGATTCGGACAATTCAAACAGGGATCATTGATTATTAGTATGGAGTATCATAACATGTTGTTTGGCATTTTGTGTATTTTCTTCAAAATGATTGTTAGTTTAGATTTTTCCCAAGTGATATAGTTTTTTTTTTCTTGAATAGCTCAATATTTTTTATAGATATTCGGTCATCCGGCAATGAGTTCTATAATTTGGGACCAGAATAATATTTATTTGTCTTAACTTATTCCGCTTCGGGAAACATTGAAACATGATTTCTCCTGTTTCTTTGTACGGATATTTAATTATATTAAATTACGATAGGGATTATTTTTGACTATTTTAAACATCATTTTACCCAGATTATAATCATATAGTTATTTTTATTTAAGAAAATCGTAATCATTCGGGTTTACTTTAATCCGGTGAAACAAGTAGGTCAGGGATGTCGAACCTTTTCCGACTGGTGAGTAACTTAAAGTTTGTATTATTGCTTTCAAGTGTCTGGTGTGATACTTCTCGTTGCGTTAGTGTTTTTAACTGACACTTCGTCGTGAAGCTTTTTTTGCGAATACCATAAAAAGGACATTAAAAGAATAGGTACGTAGTGGACTTTTAAAGTTAAGACAATTTCAATTTAAACCTCATTTAATTTCTAAGACAATAAAGGAAACATCATACTTACATATTCGCATTAGAGTACACTTCAAATGACTTGATCCGCCGAGAGAACACTTTCATATTGACTTCAGAATTGCTTTCGCACACAATGCTTTCTAGTGCAAAATGCAATATAACTGCACAATAGGTGCTGAGTGTCATGTCCAAGAGACGTTATAAACCCGTTACGTTTACCCACAGTATTTGGAGTGCCATAAGTGGTCGCAGACACGATTTTATTTAAGTCTGTCTCCCATTTTTACACAAATTCTTGCTTCACTTCTCACAAAATATCTTTCCTTGTGATCGTGGATGGCCAACTCAGCAATTTAATTAATTCCTCTCTCATTACATTTCCACAAGAAAATCTGACAAACACTGCTAACCTTGCTTGTGACGTCACATCGGTGTTTTCATCAAGACACATTGAAAATATATCGGCATTGTCCAAATCGGATTTAATTTGGTCAGAAACATCTTCACTCATTCTTGTTACTCTGTCTCTGAGAGTGTTCCTGCTGGCTGGCATTTCCTTAATTATATTTGCAATTTGTTTCTTGGGAAAATCTTCAAATAATGTGTCGGACGTGGCTACGAAAGTCAGTCTCCTTCGAAAAGTCACGGACATAAAGCGATTCCACTAGCTGTGCTATACAATTAGATAGACGAAAACTAGTTGCAGTGATTTATTAATTGGTGCGAAAGAAGATGCCAAGCAATTACATTGTTTTTCATATCGTTTCACTTTTTCGAATATGCACTCTCTTCTTTCGACATTTGACAAGGAACAAACATTTTTATGATTCCTCTCAAAATGACGCTTTACATTGAATGTGCGGGACAATAATATTTCTGTAGACAGGCAATGAAAGCTTTATTGTTTCTTTTTTCAATACTCTGAACTCCGATGTCCACTGCTCTTTAAATACTCGGATACTACTTTGTTTTGTTTTTCACGTTTCTGTTTTTTCGGCACAGAAAACATGTTTGCATGATCTGGATACAAAAACATCAACAAAGAAACAATTCCGATACATAAGAGAAATACGCAGCAACTAGAAACAAGTAAACCTTCATTGATAAACTGATGCTCAGGACTAGTATTGGAAGTTACAGATTTAAAATCTCTCCGTTCATTGTTCAAATTACTTTCAGTTCCCACGGGAGATCGCCGTTTGATGCACGTCTTCCTGTCTGATTGGTGTTCTCTCCCTCTCGCAAAGGTTGGGAAGTGAGCCCGAAAATTAGGAGGCTTGAGCTGAAGCAGTGCGGAGGGCGTCTTGTGGCGGAATTTCGTAGCAGCGGATTAATAAGACGAAAAATAATAGTTATGTGCTCGTGACGCTTCTCTTTCCAGAATTATTGCGTAAGTGGATTAAATAAAGAGAGGTTCATTTAGTACCCCGTTGGAGGGCACTTCTTGTCTAGATTAATTTTCTTGTCAGAGCTCAATTATTTGCAAAATCACACTACAAACATCTGTGGAAAAATTATTGTTCTCAACGAACTAAATTTTTATTTAATGTTAATGCTTTCATACCGGTGTGCCACACAAACCGCGTTCGTGTGCCACCCAGTGACACGCGTGTCGTAGCTTCGCTATCCCTAATGTACATACGTTGACCGGTATAGTTAATGATGCTTAAAAGAATAAAAAATAATTATCTTCAACTACTCTAATCTATGCGTGGAAAATATGTCGACACACAACGTAAAATATAAGCACCGTCCATGTTTATATCGGAGCATATTTGTTTGTTTCGGATTATTTTCAGCTTTATGTGCCCATGCCATTTAGATAGATTTTCACGCCTTCGATTTCCAAAGAAACAAAAGCGGAATTGCTCATGATAATAAAGTAAACACATTTTTACAAGGAGTATCGCACATACAACCAAATGGAAGTGATTTTCCTATGGTTTTTATTTACGCTTTCCAACCGTAGGGTGAAGAAGCGTATATGTTCCAGCTTTTTCCGTCCGTCTGTCTGTCGGCACGCTAACTCACATAAAAATGGTTCGATTTCGATGAAATTTTAGAATGTGGTACGGGACCACCTGGGGACGAACCCTATAGAAAATGGGACAAATGGGGTCACGACAGAGCAGCGGGATCCATTTCATTGCCCTTATGCCTCATAACTTGGGTATATATGGTTCGATTTCAATGAAATTTTAGTATGTGGACCGGCTGGGGACGAACCCTATTGAAAATGGGTGAAGTGGATTCAAACGTCAGGACATAAGAGCGGGATTTGTTCCATTACCCTTATGCGTCATACCTTGCGTAAAAATGGTTCGATTTCGATTAACTTTTAGTATCTGGTAAGGAACCACTTGGGAACGAACCCTATTGAAAATGGGCGAAATGGGGTCAAAGGTCAGGGCATAAAAGTGAAATCCATTCCATTGCCTTTATGCGTAATAACATGCGAAAATATGGTTCGATTTCGATCGAATTTTAGTATGTGGTAGGGAGCTACTGGGGACGAACCCTATTAAAAATGGGCGAAATGGGGTCAAAGGCGAGGGCATAAAAGCCGGATCCATTCCATTGCCTTTATGCGTCATAACATGTGTAAATATGGTTCAATTTCGATGAAATTTTAGTATGTGGTAGGAAACCACCTGGGCACGAATCCTGTTGGAAATGGGCGAGATGGGGTCAAAGGTCAGGACACTGGAGTGGGATCCATTTCATTGCCTTTGTGCATCATAACTTACCTAAAATGCATTATAACTTACCTAAAATCCCCATATCAACGAAATGGGGTCAAAGGTCATTGCACAAAAGCAAGATTTATTCCACAGCTAATATTCTCATAACTTCCGTAAAACTGCTTTTATTGCGACAAAACTTTAGTATGTTATTCTTGAGGTATACTGAACCGGTTCTGTTGAATATCATCAACATGGGGCCTAAGGTCAGGACACAGGAGCCAGATTTATTCCACAGCCATTCTCCTCAAAACTTGAGTAATAATTTCTGGTATGTTGGAAAGCGTATTATAATCAATGCATTGCATGATTTTACTAACTTGTTTTACAAAAGACGTGCTAAAAAACAACACATATGAATTGCAAAAACGAGCTTGTTTTCCGAGATCGGTAAGGTGGTGTCCAGCCCTACCACTTTCGGATTCAAGATTTTGTAGGCCAACAGGTACGATATTCAAAATGGCAAGCCTAGCGAAAGGCAAAATTTTTATTTTTAGATATCTATGGGATAATCTTAAAAGTCAGTTGTTTATTTTATATATACTTTAATTTACTAAAATATTACTGCAAGCTCTTTGTTACATGATATTTTAAAATTGGTAAATGTGATTAAATTAAATTAATTACATTTAAAACGTTTTATCCTAATAAGCTGCAGGAACAGCGTCTGCAATATTATAAAATGAGAGCAGTTGTGAAAATTATTGGCAGCATAGGTTGTAGGAAACAAATGTGCCTTTTATGTTAAGGGAATCCTTATAGCCTGTATTGTAGGCTCTGAACGAGGAGAAACGTCGCAGACTCATTTAGAATGGAAAGACGGATTGGCTTCCCTTGGTCAGATAGTAAGTTATGTTACCAGAAGTATTCGGGAATTATCAAATGCTGGACTGATACCTTACACTCAGAGGATGTGGTGATTTATTAGTGTTAGAATAATGCATTCTACCTACAGGGGTGGGTAGTACAGAATTCTGGAGGCGTACTGACGGCCGTACGTTTATTATCAGAGCTTCGCATTAGGAATTCAACAGGTGTTGAAAGAAAGAAATTCTAGGTGATTTTTGTGACGTAGGTGAATTTTGAAATCATAATATTTTATCTCTCGGAAAACTATGTAAACCGCTTGAGAACGGTTAAAGAAAAATTCCGTCCAGTCTTCCTTTTTAAGAGTGAAGTCAGTATTTGTAATCTGTGGGTACTTGCTTTTGTTAATGCATATGCATTTCGAATGCACGAATCGGTTCACCAATTGGAAATTTTCCCTGAAACCTTGACAAAGCAGAAACGAAATAAATGCAGCGTTCACCACAAGTGATGATTTCCTTGTGTTTTTAAGGCTAATAAAACTAGAAATCATAGACTGTCGCAATGGAAGCTAAATCTAGGTTCATCTCGCAAATGAACAATCAGCCGGTTAACCAAATTATTCACAAAAAATATTGACTTTACCAGTCACCAGCGTTCCATTTTGAAGATCACTTGCCCACTGGAGGCACACTTTTGTGTTTTGCATTTGCAACATTGGCATTCGTAGATGACCTGGGCGTAACAATGCTGAATTCTGCTATGATTTTGTGGGTTTCCGCCAGGCGGTTCTTTTGCAAAACTTTGCTTTGTCTGCTTTGATACCTTCTAATCCACTATGTGCTTTTCATCCACAGGTTTCGAAAGCTGAAAAAATTATTCCTACCGTTATGAATGAAAAGTTTAGCAAAAGGGTCGGTTTGAAGTTCCTGGAACGTACATTCCTGGCAACAAATATCGTCTCACGTATGAATTTCCTCAAATCACTGAGTTAGCGACTTTCTTCCCTGAGAGGTCGGAAGATTTTTCGATCCAGTTTTATCTAAGGAATACGTGTAGCAGATAGGAGTCTGAAAACCATGGAAATCTGTCGGGATAATTCCAATAACAAATATTTTTCTCTTGTCAGTTGAAAATTTTCCCCGATATGGGTCACATTGCGATTTTTAGCCTCTGCTATGTTGAATATTCTGACGCTTAATTCAATAACTGTTATACTTGTGTCAGAACCGACATATAGTAGAGCACTTAGTTTTCATGTACGTTTTCACACTAGTGGTGTCAACCCGTTCCTAAAAAGCTGACAACTTTTTCTGTTTTGATTGGGGGTTTAACGTCCGCCATGAGCAACTTTTTGGGCTATAAGCAGTCTCCTGTCCTTAATTTAGGGCCACTGGTTCCAGGGAAGGGAAAGAGCCGGTACCGTAAGTAACACAGTATTCATGCCTCTCAGGGCTTCGAACGTGAACCCATCTCGGACGAATGGTCACAAGCCAGAGCTTAGACCATTGATCCACTGGGGCGGCAACAAAATTCTGAACATGCTGATTCTCCCCTTCCCATCAATTATGATATGATTCAATTTCTTTAGACGTGCAGGTATAGCACCAAAAATATATGATCACATTTAATTCGCTATATATTTTAAATTTCTTTTCTACTTGAAATGAAAATAAAAACGATGTGATTGAAATAAAACTGTTGGATTTGAATTCACAATTATACATTTTTGATGCCATCAGATTCTCTTATTTAATTACTATGTCTGCAAGAGTTATGTCAGGACATTTGTGGTATCTTTCTGGAAAATATTCAAATAAAATGTTCCACTTCTCGTCACAATTGATGGTTTTAGGTCTAGAGATCTGGCAGGTCATCGATAAATATTTCCTCACGAAAACCTTTATCTCATAGAACAACACGCATCCGTATATTGAAACCTCCTTTGGAATACATTTCAGCCTCTCTTATTTAATTTATCGCAAGAAACTCAAACACACGGACGAACTTTTCAGGATTTCTATAATTCGATCAACAAGCTGTTTTCCTCACATCAATGGTCCAGAATCTTCAACTTCAGAAGGCGTCAATAGGTCAAACGCTAGCTGCTTCGAACCGAAGCGACTTCTCTTTCGACCATTTTGGCTGATGAGCCGCATCTTTCTCCTTGCATCCTTTTGCACCTCACGCGTCCAAATTGACGGAGCTTTAATAACCGGCCCGCCACGTTTACGGGTGTGGCATATGAATTCTAAAATTATTCCTTGTTACCACTACGCCTTTTTTTGAAGAATGAAATTTTAAAGTCTATTAAAAGAGATACGCATTTATACACTATGTTTTCCTACTGGGATATATCCATTTGCGTCTTTACATCTGTCAGATATAGAGTGATGTCATTTCAGAACGCAATTTCTTTGTCAAAATAATTTCTGCCTCGGTAAGGAATATAAACAGTGTATGTGATATGAAAAACAACTGTTTCTTTAGATTTTAGAATTTCAGATTGTTGAGCCCCCCCTGTCATGCTGCATATCCTCCAGAATAAAAACAACTGACATATTTGGTTAAAATTCGAATAAAAAGCAATAATAACAATTGTAAAAGTACAAATAATGAAACTTCAAATAATGGAAGCGCATTTTTTTCACAGTCTGCTGTTGAAGTACAAGATAACGCTACCCTTTTATTGTTGTATCGCTTGAAATAAAGAATTCACTTTTTTCAAGACTACATGACAATTTACTGTGCGGTGAACACATGAATGTGTATGCAAACGTATATCACTTTCGAAAAAATCAGACAGGGCTGTTGTTATAGTTTTCTTAGTTACTGCATTAGGCTTTTTTATTTTATTAAATGTGCGGCCTGAGTTCTTGGAAGTTACATAGAAATGCAAAGTCCTGAGTAAATGTATTCTGCGCATGCGCATGAAGAACGTAGATCCAATTCTGTGTAATAAATGCTACTTTCCTTAATTGTTCTCATGTACACTGGCGTGCACAATTTAAGGATGAGACGGTTTTTCGAACGTAACGTCGTGAAGAAGTGTTCCACATCGACTTAAATCATACCATAAGATCCTCAACATGTAAGAATATGAGACAAGTGAGCAAAACCGTCCAAACAAGGAATCCAAAGGATACAAAAGCACTTCATTGAAAAGTTAGCTTCGAGCACAACTGGACAGAAGACAGAAACGTCCATGTGACAGGCGGCTGCCAAGAAATATCCTGTCTTTAGTAGGGAATATAATCACCCCTAAATGCGTTGCAGGATTTACAACGTCTGTTCATGCTGAGGATGAGGTTCTCAAAGAGCTGTTGAGGCATCCCGGCCCATTCCTCTCGTAGCGCCAATCCCAGCTCCGGAGTCGTTGCTGGCGGCTGTTGATGTGCTGCCAAGCGTCTCCCGAGAAGGTCCCACACGTGTTCGATTGGATTTAGGTCCAGGGACATTGCGAGCCAATCCAAGCGTTGAATACCTTCACTCTTCAACAGCTCTGCGACAGCCACTGTACGATGAAGTGTAGCGTTGTCGTCCATGAAGAGGAACTCGGGACGCACAGCACCTATAAACAGACGTACATGAGGCAGGAGAACCTCTGTAAAATAGCGGACACCAGTGATTGAATCTCTTTGGAAGATGTGGAGGTCAGTACGGCTAACAAGCATGATACCGCCCTAAAGGAGAACTCCGCCACCTCCAAACCGGTCCATTTCGATGATATTGTAGGTGTGATTACGTGCTCCCTGCTCTCTCCAGATGTGTATACGTCCAGAATCGCTCGTCAGACTAAATCGGCTCTCATCCGTAAAGAGAAATCGACCCCATTACTGATGTGTCCAGTTCTTGAGTTCCTGGCACCACAGAAACCGACGTCTCCGATGAGCAGACGGTAATGGCACACACCGCACTGGTCGTCGTGCAAATAGACCACCTTTGTGTAGCCTCCTGGCCACGGTAAAACACTAAAACGGACGTCCAACTGTCTGTTGCATGTGCCTTTCGATTTCTCCCGCAGTCTGCCGTCTGTCTCTTCTCACCAGTAGGACAATATACCTGTCGTCCGCCGCCGTAGTTGCTCGTGTACGACCACTTCTGAACTCTCGAACAACTGTTCCGGTCGTTTGAAATGCTCTCCAAGCTCATAACACGATGCTGTGCGTGATCCCCAAATCCTTGGACACACTAGTCACACTTCGACCTTCCTCCAACTTCCCAATGACGCGACCTCGGGTAAAGTCATCCTGATATCGTCTACTGAATTGCCTGTTGGACATATCACACGGCAACTCGACGTCGTTTAAACCGATGTACACAGTGCAATAGCTTTCACCGAATTCTTGAGCGCACACCGACTTATACCCTTCCGACACTCCCGCTCCCACCACCCCCCGTCATGCTGCATATATGCGCATGCCCTACCGTACCGGGTACTAGTCTATCCCCTGAGTGGTCTGTCGGTCCTTTCTGCCTGCTCGTTTCACCGTTATGCTGATTTCTCCTCTTCGTCCTTAATTTTTGCACACAAGCATACTATAATTTTAGGTGGTGATGAAACAGTGGATCCTTTCACAAGAATGAGAAATGAGTAAATAACCTTCTGATCTACATGTTCCAGATATTCTGCGACTTAATACACCACCTAGGCTGACTGAGATGAGCTCTAAGCAAAACACGTCCTGTTGAGCTCATGGTGTCATTGATTTTTCGTTTGCTCTGAAGCAATCAAAAGTTTTTTTTTTTGAAATACGTCCTGTAAAACTTTTCCGAAACTTCAAAAACAGTTTAGTTTTCTTTGAAGTAAGAAATATAAATCTCGACCCTGTAAGAAAAAATAGCTTTCAGTTTATAATAGAGAAATATATATATATATATATGACGGAACGGTTTTAAGATATTTAGCATTGCAAAAGTCATTTTAGAAAATGTTGTGTTCCAAGACAGAGGGCAACCATTGCCCTGTGGCGTGCAATCCACTTACTTCAAACCACTGCCGTTTGCGACGTCAGTGGTGTCAATCTAGAGCTTCTTGGAGGACGGAGTGGAGAACTGTTGTGTTTTCTGATGAAAGACGGTTCTGCCTTGGTGCTAGTGATGGCCGTGCTTTGGTCAGAAGGAAGCCAGGTGAGCGCCTGCAACCAACCTGTCTGCGGCCGAGACACACTGGACCTACACCTGGAGTTATGGTCTGGGGAGCAATTTCCTATTACAGCAGGAACACTCTCGTGGTTATCCCACGCACTCTGACGGCACAGTTGTATTTCGGTCTGGTGATTCAACCTATTGTGCTGCCATTCATGAACAGCATTCCAGGGGATGTTTTTCAACAGGTTAACGGTCGCCCGCATACCACTGTTGTAACCCAACATGCTCTACTGAGTGTCGACATGTTGCCGTGGCCTGCTAGATCACCAGATGTTTTACCAATCGAGCACGTATGGGACATCATTGGACGACAACTACAGCGTCGCCCCCACCAGCACTGACCGTCCCTGTATTGACCGACCAAGTGCAACAGGCATGGAACTCCATCCCCAAACTGACATCCAATAACTGTACGACACAATGCATGAACGTTTGAGTGCTTGCATTCAAAATTCTCGTGGTTACACCGACTATTAATGTACTAGCATTTCACATTTAAAATGGCTCTTCTCGCGCTTACATTAAGCTGTGATCTTGAAACCTTTATCGATTAAATATATTACCTACACAAATGTATTGCCGCCATTTCATTCCTGTACAACTATTTTTTCGTGGTGTTGGGATTTTTTTCCGTCAGTGTATTTTCTAGGTATCACGAGATCCGAGATATGTGTCAGCTTTGGAAGAAAGTTCAACTGATTGCGATGCATGCTGTGGTTTCATTAGCATTTGGCAATCCAGATGAAGATTAATCAGTAGAAAAATTGGACTTGCGAAATCAATAATTTTGATGATTTTATCCGCATTAATTCCTAAATTTACAAGCTTATAATGTGTAACTCTACAAGGTTATAATGTCTAAATCTTCAAGACTACCACTGCTAACGGTAAGGGTTTGCTGCACTATCATCGGCAGGCGACGTTTTCAGAAATGCGAAGCAAGTTACCATGAACTGTATTTATGGACACCCCGCAAATGTAGCAGCTCACTATGAAGCAAATGACAAAGCTCGAATACCCAAAAATAAAAATTTCATATGCTGTTCTTTGTACTCGGAAAACTTACATATAAATTTTTTCTCCAGTTTCACTCTTGCCTAAATCTGACGACTGTAAACTAGTGTCATTGACGTATGAAAATATTTGGTTATCAAAGACTGAATCTATGTAATACGATTTGAATATATATGTAGATATTACAGGAAGATCAAACTGAAATTCAACCTAGGCAAATAATTATGCAAGGTTTCTGTTCTAAAACGGACGGCATGAGACAGCGAACTTGGATAGGAAATAATCACTGGAATACATGATATCAAAGTTCATCATCATCATCATCATCATCATCGCCATTGTCAACCATTACGAGCCCACTGCTGCATGAAGGTCGTTCCAGTACCCTTCAATAACTATCTGTCTTGAGCGAATCTCCTTGTTACTCCGGCATACTTTCGACTTACATCAACCAATCTCACATATGGTCTTTTTCTGTGTCGTTTCTTGTTCCTTGGAATCCAGTCTAAAATTAGGGTTGCCCATCGTTGGCCCATCGCACTGGCAATATCTTCAGTCCATTGTCATTTCAGGCCTTTTACTTAGACCAACATGTCTTTCACTTTTTTCATTATGTTTATCCAAGAGTTATGGTATTTATATCGCCTGGTTACACCAATCATGCATCTATCCAGGCATTTGTATGTTTTTTCTGGCTAAGGTCTACACTTCTGCTCCATTTGTAAGCACTGGAAGAATGCATTGATTAAACACCTTATTTTAAAGACATGATGCAACATTGCTCTAAAAAATTGTACAATTTTTTCCAAAAGCTCTCCAACCAAGTTTTATACGCCGATTAATTTATTCATCACTGCGATCCTCGCTTGATATCTGTTGTCCAAGATAAATGTAGGTATCGGCTATTTCCAGCTTTCCCCATCAACCGATAAATCTAAATTTTTTTTAAAAGCACTGTACAGAAGCTAATCCCATTTCTTTACTCTTGTCAGCAAGTTCCTGGATTATATTCTACAGTTCTTAAGGGGCACTTGCAAAACTGACTACGTCATCAGCAAAACGAAGGCGAGTTAAATCATCTCCATTATTCTTTATCTCTTTGTTTTCCGACTTCAATGATTGAAAACAATTTTGAATGTTATATTAAAGAGTTTGGCAGATATGGTATCACGTTGTCTCACTCGTTTTCCAATTTTTATTTGTGCTGTATCTTCAAATAGCCGAACCACTGCATTTGCATTTCGATAGATATTATTAATAATGCTAATGTATGCATCTCCAATGCGAAGGATATAAAGCCGTTGTGACTGCTGATGATTTCACAAAATCGAAGGCATCTTCATGGTCGATAAAAGCGATGCATAATGGGAGTTCATATTCCCTCTCTCTTTTAATTAGTTCTCTCAGTACATGATGCTATCTTTAGTGCTGTAGCCACTCCTGAATCCGTTTTGTTCTTTCCGTTTAGCCATGTCCGAGGGAACAGAAAGAGATGTATTGCATACAAATTCGCGATATACATATTAATATTTATCTTACGTTGAATGCTGACCAGCAAGGAAAGAAATTCTTATGAAATTATTATACTTCTCAGCCGAGTTACGTGAAGAAAATACGACGTCTCAATAAAATTATGCTCTGCAAACCATATTTCTTTGCGCCACATTTACTGGGAAAAACTGATTTTTAAAGCTGCTACTCAAGAAGATCAGGTACACGCACTCAAACTTTAGGTGAACAGTACTGATATAATAAATTCAGTATATGCAATGAACGGCGGCTTCGTATTTCTTCCAATTTACAGAATATACGCAAGGATGAGCACCACCACTTCAAATGCAGTTAGACCCAGAGATATTTCGTAGTTTTGAAAAAGAATGTAAACTTATTTTTTAAGAAAATCGAATGTAAAACGTCTAACGCAAAATTAAGTTCCAATTTTACGAACAGTAAAGTGCAAGTATCAAACCCTACATATTTGCATTTTAATTTCAATTAAGGTTTTTCATTGCCTAGCAGGTAGGAATAAAACTGATATCCTCTTATACAAAGTTACATTTTGAAAAGCTAATTAGTTCCATTTGAACATATATTTTTGAATAAAACAATTCATAAATTAATTTCGCAAGATGAATTGGGATTTCGTTTTCCATAAATTCAGATTTCTTCTCATTTTTTTATTGAAAATACGCCAGATTATTTATTATTAGATGATTTCGTATTTAAATTCAGTCACGATAAGCTCGCCTAACAATTAAACAGTTGATATTTTGAGAGGTGAAATCTTGACAAGAGTGAAAGATTTCTACTCCAAATTATATGAAAGGGATGATACATGTACTCCAGACATCATGAAAGGTACCAGTACCAGAGTTTTTCCAGTCCTTTCAGCAGACGTTGCACATGCAATCAAGAACATGAAGCGGGGGAAAGCTCCATGAGAAGATGGAATTACTGTAGACACCATACAAGAAACAAGTGGAGAAATCGAAATAGTACTTGCCCAAATTTTCACTCCATGCCTTAATGAAGAGAAGATTCCTGATGATTGTAACAACGCAACAATAATCCTCCTACATAAAAAAGGTGACATTGAGGATCTCAGAAACTACAGACCTATCAGCCTTCTATCAGTGGTTTATAAAAGTTTCACTAAAGTTCTTTCAAACCGTTAGAAGGTAACACTGGACATGGCTCAACCGAGAGAACAAGCTGGATTCAGGAGTGGCTACAGCACAATAGATCATATCCACGTACTGAGAGAACTAATTGAAAGAGCGAGGGAATATGAACTTCCATTGTGCATGGCTTTTATTGATTATGAAAACGCCTTTGATTCGGTGAAACCATCAGCAGTTACAATGGCTCTGAAAACCTGCGGTATTGAAGATGCATACATTAATATTATTAACAACATTTATGAAAATGCAAGTGCAAAGATTCGGCTGTTTGGAAAATACAATACACATAAAAATTGGAAAGGGAGTGAGACAAGGCGACACCAGATCTCCGAAGCTCTTTAATGCCACATTGGAAAATGTCTTTCAATCGCTAAACTGGGAAAACAAAGGGATAAAGATTAATGGTGATTATCTAACCCACCTTCGTTTTGCTGATGACGTAGTCATTTTTGCAACTACCCCATCAGAGCTGCAGGGTATGATCCAGGAACTTGCTGCCAAGAGTAAAGAAGTGGGATTAAAAATGAACTTTCAGAAGACAAAAGTGATGTTCAATGCTTTTACAAGAAATGAAGATTTATCGATTGATGGAGAAAAGCTGGAGATAACAGATACGTACGTTGTTTATCTTGGACAACAGATATCAAGTGAGGGTCACATTGATGAAGAAAATAATCGGCTTACAAAACTTGTCTGGAGTGCTTTTTGGAAGAAACAGCATAATTTTCAAGAGCAATATGCCATTATGTCTTAAAAGAAACGTGTTTGATCAATGAATCCTTCCAGTGCTTACGTATGGTGAAGAGACGTGGACCTTAACTAAAAGGGACATACAAAGGCTGCAGACAACTCAAAGAGGCATGGAGAGGTGCAGGCTTGGTGTCACCAGAAGAGATAAGAAGAAGAACTCGTGGATCTGAAAAATGAAAAGAGTGGAAGACATCATGATCAGAGTTAAATCCCTGAAATGGCAATGGGCTGCACATAATGCCAGCAGGACAGAGCATCGATGGACAGTCGAAATTTCAGATTGGATTCCAAGGGACAGGAAAAGACCCAGAAAACCACATGGGAGATGGGTGGATGAATTTCGAAAGTATGCGGGAGTGACATGGAGGAGACTGGCACAAGAGAGACCGTTGTGGAGGAAACTTGGGGAGACCTTCGTCCAGCAGTGGATTCATATTTGTTGACAATGTTGATATAAATCACAGTTATAGTTGTAGCACGTTAAGAAAATTCGATTCCCGACCTTTCGTCTTGCACATCAGGCCAGTTTCATATACCCGACAGGAAACTTATTCCTCTCAACGACGTAAGACGTTCTTAATATAATTCAGTAAGGCTGAAACCAAAGCTTCACGATATGTTATGTCTTCACTGTACAAACAATCTACTGGTATTTCAGCACGAACCCGATTTTTCTAAAAAATTCGTTTTTGTTTTCAAGGAAGATCAACACCTTTTATTTAATAGTAGGGACTCCTTTCGTGAACTTTTATTTTTTCAGATAGATCATGCTCGAATTAGTTCAAGAAAATACTGTTTGAAAGTGATGCACTTATATCTCTTTTGACGAGTGAAATTATCAGACTGACTATAGCTACTTAGAGAAGATACGCCTTTGGTTTGGGCTTTCACCAACTGAAAGCTTAAATTGATATCTGGTTCATGACATTCGTAATATCAACATGACATTTGGTTTGTTGATGAGCCTACACTAAGCAAAAAAATGTCATATATTTAACTTTGTGGCATTGAAAATGCCGTTGATGTATACTCTTTTCTGCGAATAGCAATCGTGCTTTTGCATATTCTTCTTTCACATAAAACAACGTCTCTGAGATCTTTCATCTCTCGTTATCAATCAAGAAACACTTGACTTCTTTTTCTGAGTCAGAATAATTAACCTTGGCAGTTTTCCAGCGTTGAGTTAATTGCAAATTGCCTAATAAGGGGCTTAACTTAAGTTTACTGATGAGAGCAAAGCTTCCCAAAGAATTTCCCTAAAAATATTTAATATTAAATTAATTTTACGAATATAAAACTGAAACGATGTACGATTTAGATTAAAGAGGTTTATCATCAAATGTATGTAAAACTGAAATACTTTCTTGGAGGAAAGTCAAATAATAAAGGGTTTTGCAAAATATATAGGGAAAGAAATCTGCAAAATGTAATTATAGAATGCTGTAATTTTTAAGGTAAAATCTAATACCTGTCCTAATCATCGTCACCTTCATAATCATCAAATTAGCTGTCATCATTATAAGCTTTTCTGAAACTCTTACCGGATGCAGAGCTCTTGAATGTGTTCAATAATACTCTACCGGCTGAATTTCTCACTTATGACGCTCCCCATGCTTTCGAATTTCATGCACATATCCCGCACTGCGGTTTTCTTTTAGTCACTTCCTACTCGTTGGTATCGTATCAAGTATTCAAACAGACCATTATTGATCAATTCTTCTAGCTACTTTGCAGAATTTGTCTATTTAAGATTGTTATTTTTATGACGATGCCATCCATTCTGCCAATTTTCACGGTATTCAGTTAATTTCTATACTTGCTTGGTACACCATTTATATTGTATAATGAGAATAAAGAACTTTTTTGAAGCCACAAAATATTTTAGTAGTTTGCTAATCCTGATTTTTCATTAGTTAACTAATTGCTTCTTCTAGTAAAATTTTATAATCGAATAGAGATATATCTATTAATCACAACATATTGCTAACTACTCAAAATCGTTTTCATAAGAGATTACGGTTGGTAATAAACAATCATAGCACATGAAAACTCTTCCATATGTGTCAGGAAACATCACTTTCGGAAACATGTTTTATTGGATCTAATTTCACTATTTGATAAAATTTAAAAAACTTAACAATGTTTCAATTAATACACACAATTGACGTGGATTAGGAATATCAAACAGAAGTCATCGCTGTTTCCACGTTTATAAGTGAGTCACGAAAAAAGTATAATCGGCCTCCACCGGGAATCGAACCCAGGGTCTTCCAGTGGCATTTTGGAGCCCCGCAAATTCTGGCAATTCACCAAAGATGGTAAGTTGCTGCCTACAAGGAGTTAAGTTGTTGCTATAACCGATATCAATGGTCTGTGTGTGATGGGTTGCTTTAATTTTGAAACATCAGATGACGAATAACCATGTGACTGAATTACTCTCGCGTAAATAAATTACCGTATCAATCTGTGTTGTTTCCCCAGCTTTATGTAAAAGGATCGCATTTAAGAGTAGTGAATTGATTTGTAAAGTCCTATACTAGCAATTTTTAGTATCACACCACCACATTCACACATCTGTATAATGCTGTAGCATATAAATATGGGAAAATTCATATTATAATATCATGGTAAAAGCAGATAGATTCCGCTGGCACGTCATAAAAGTATCCACGAATCTAGTAGTTATCTCTATCTTCTCAGATCGATAGAACTAAAACAGTTTAATACAAGTAATTCTAAGAATAGGTAACTTAAAATAGTGGATGATTTTTTATGTTGTTGTTGATTCTTCTCATTCATGACATATTTCAATATTTATTTACCTTAAAAGGATTTAAACTGTTGCGCTTTCTTTTAGCCTTTAATTGATCTTAGTGAGTAGGGAAGCAACATTTTGAGAAATTCTTTACTACGGAAAGCAGATTTTCTCTTGATCAACTGCTACTAACGCTCTATCGATAGTATAATCGATTTTAACCACTGAGTTATATCATTTGTTATACGTACCTATTGATAGTTCTTCAAATCTAATGCCACCCCAAATTCTTTAAATACTATTCTACACGTTCGCATAACACTTATGTGGCTAGATCACTTTAAGAAATTAAGCCGCCGGTCCGGATCCTTATCCTTTATCATGCAATCGCACAAATACAAAATCGATTGCAATCATATGCCAGATCGCGTCTATTAGAAGTAGAAAAGATGCACTAGTAACACTCATTTATTTAAAAAGATATATAGTTTTTCTGTTTAGCTTTACAAATTTGTAGCAAAAATGTGTTACACATAGTTAAAATCGTATATAAACATCTTGTAATTGCATCGCAAGGTGAAATTCCACACTGGTAAAATTCGCTTTCGTGCTCACAGAAAAGTGTAAATTTTATGTGCATTTTTATTAAATTAAAAAATGGACTTTTTTTCGAAAAATTTGTTTCATCGCCTCTCCTTTTTTTCTCTCTAATTTGTTTCAGCATAGGCATTTTACATGACAAGTTATAGCGGGCGGCAATTTCGAATAAATTACTGTAATAGCTACAAAAACATGAATCAAGATGTATGTATGATTACTGAAAACTCCTTTATCTTTAAGCAAGTAATAACAATTATTGAAAATGTTTCGCTTTTAGAGAAAATCATAAAAAAAATGATAAGTTTAAGGATTTTATTTACATTTAAAAACATTGTTTTCAGCATTTATCTTGTACTTATTTTAACGTAATCTCATTAAAGAATCAGTGGGTAAATTTTCAAAATCGTTTGGAAGTTTATGAAACACTTATTATTTATAAGAAGATTTCAAAATGTTTCCCAGAAATTTTGATTTTTTCACAAACCGATTCGGAAATATTTTCTTGCTAAGTGATAAAGATTAGACCCATGTTTTAAATATGTAATATGTATATGTTTAAGTGATAAACATTAGACCCATGTTTTAAATATGTATATGTTTAGCAACATTATTTTACTTTTCTGTATGTAAGGTTTTAGAGAAACATGAATTTATAGATTTTAGTATATTATTCTAAAAAATATATTTGATGTAGTTAAAACTTTCATTAACTTTCTGAAGATTTACCTTTAAACATTTTGGTGTTCGCCTTAAAATAGGCTCCTCGTAAACTAATTTAGCATCAGAAATAACACGTGTAGATTTTCACCGATAATAAAGAAATCTGAAAGCAGCATTATCGTTCGAAACTAAATTGGACGTATAACAGATAGTTTCCTAAGAATGTATTTTGATAAAGCTACATTGAAGCTTGAAAGGCGGAGATTGAGAGAGCAGATATCGGTTTTCCCTAAAACAAGCACAATCAAGGTCGGGCTGCCTGCATTTTGCGAACAGACTTTGTTTTGTTGGACTTTTCACACTGATTTATACATCGGGTATCAATAAATACAAAGTCATCAACAAAATAAACATCATATCAGTCTATTTTCTAGATCACTTTGAAAGTGATATCAGTAAATACACATTAGAAATTTTCAATCTACCCCATACAAAAAATACGTAGCATGACAGGAAATTATGCATAATACGCTTTGATCACATACATTAATAATGTATTCGGTGCGCTTTTGCCGTTTGCGTAGATATCTTAGGAAAAGTAATCTTCAGCACAAAAAAGCGTGGATTTGCTTATCAGAATAATTAATCTATAAACGTAGCTCAACACCTGGAGGCGGTAAAATAATTAAAATTTCAGAAACGTTAATAAAAATGGTTATGCTTTTCAAACTTGAAATCTTTGATGTTTATTAGAAAACATACATCCCTTGCTGAAGAAGATACAATAAATTTTTTTTGGATTTCATTATTTGTTTTTCTTTAATATTCGAAGTGAAACAAGTTTGTTATTTACTATAGCGGAAGCCCTCAAAAAACTCAGAGACATTAAAGATGCGATGAATGTGCTTATAGAATATAGGATCGTAATTCAATTGTGAATCCGTATTCGACAGTTCCACATAAAAAACAATCATTTGACTTCAAAAATTCGAGGACTCCTGTTACAGGGCTTGGAGCTGATGTCTATTACAGCACCCTGTGTGGAGGATTCGTTTGATGCTTCCTTTGCCGTAAGTTCGGTATCGGTGGTTTATTCCGTAATTCTCTCAACTGGAGCAGATAAAAGCAATACAAAGCACAGAGAAGTGGATTGACTAAGGCTAAATTTTGCAGTGAGGAAAACGTTTATTCAGATCACACGCGGAATGTCACCAAGCTTCTGTCCTTTTCGTGCATTCATTCTTTCCGTTCTCCCTCAGTATTCTACACCGCCGAAAACCTTTCTCTCTTTCCGGCCACTCAAAAAATATCCCTTCCTCCGTCCCTTTCGACCCGAAGCATACTCCACCACCGCTAAAACTCTCTTGCTTCGTCCGCTCCGACCCAAACCCCCGAGGTTGTTTTTCACAGCTTCCTAAATGTATATCGGCTCTCTCTCGTCGTTTCACCACCGAGTCTCCCCTCTCATGCCCGGAGTCAGAAACCCCCTCCAAAAAACTTTCCCCTCGTCCGACTTCCAAGAAAGCGCAGCCACTCCTTCACACTAAAAACTCTATGTTCTTAATTGCTCAGCGGCTCCCTTTGCTGCGACGCGTGGGAAAGGAAACACTTATTTGCCTTTCGTCCGAATGGCGGGAATTGAAAGGAAATGATTCCATTTCAACATTTCTAAAAATGGCTACAGAATCTCGCTTCTGATAAATATGGAAGCCCCGGTTACAAAATCTCCCTCGTCAAAATAAAAATGAGGGTGGCGCTACGCAGCCTCATTTTTTACCTATACTAACGAACGTTATTAATTTAAATCAGGACAAGCTTGTGACAATACAATATTGGGCGGGCAATTTTACATGGCTTTGAAGAGGTACCTGCATGCTAAGACTTTCATACAGTTATTCTCCTTGATTTCTTTGATAAATATATTTACATACACTTCACGATGATGACCCAATGGCAGAATAACGAAAGATTTCAGGCAAGCTCTTTGAAATTTATTTAGCATGATGTGTTCCAGAACATTTTCCGATATTACATATATACAAACATGGTTACTAATCACACTTCTCCTGAAAAATACATGTACAGATACCTACCACAAATAGTACTTTACACTTGATACTTCCGTCGCTATCACCATTCCACTTCATTACTACATTACAATTTTACTATTGATCTCTACAAGAATCTAACTTCGCTGTGCAATTAATTCTCAAAATCTTGCCATTTCACAACCATTCTTATCCAGTTTGTATTAACCTCTCATTTTAGTTGATAATGCTGATCTACGCTGAAAATGTCCGAAAAATGTACGACAAAATATGCGTTAATTCTCTATTAGTGAAACATGAAATGCAGAAAAATTTTAATTTTGACAATTCTGATAAGTTACCTATTAAACACTTCAATAATTTTCTCAAACCTTATATACACTTACACTGCAATTTTCAACCAAATAAACACTTGAATAATTTTCGCAAAATCTTCTATACAATTACACTGCAATTCTCTACATACTAAAATTACTGACGCTAATATTATATACAATAAAACAAGTTGAGATAAATAACACTGCAAAAAATCAATGCATTTCTTCGGTCTTTTGAATGACTCCGCTTAAAGTTCAATAAGATCATAGATGATCATTGTCCATCTAACCACTTAAAAGGAGTAGCGTAAATTAATGTCCGTGACAGCATATAAAAATAAGTTTTATGCAAATTATCAATTTGATGCACAAAAACTTGAATTGTCATTTGGGAAATGTTCATGTAAACACAAAATGTTCGTATGTACACGTTTCACAAATTGAAAATTATTTTTATCCCTGAAATACAAATGAAAAAAATGCGTTTGGTGTGAATAGTTTATCACAAAATATGAATGATTTCGCAACATATTGCAACAAATGATTTCGTTATTTGCAGTCGATGACACAACATGTCGAAAAGTTTCAACAGCACTGAAGAATCACACTCGTTGCCTGTTTGTGTGTCGCACCCTGCCGAAGATATCGCGTTTCCCTAAGATTGTAACCCTGATCTGCTGGTTCCGTACCAATGACGACATGGTTCAGCTGTATCTCGCTCCACGTTTTGGGGGTTGATAACCTTTTCCCATGTAAGTCTCCATGGTTGCATCAGGTATATTCCCACGCCGGTAAGGAAAATGTCGATCTGGTTCGTTGGATGAATCTCGCCGTGCTGTTTGAGTTTTTGTTGTCATTTCCGTCTGTCTGGATGTCCCGGTAGGGCATCGTTGTGGCTGATCAAAATGAGCAATTGTCTTCTTTCTCGGATTGCACACTAATTGCAAATTCTCACTGACGTCATCCATCATGCTTATGATGCGATATTTACCTTCAGACAAATGATCAAATTTCTTACTCTGCCCAATATCTGCCTTCGGAGAGCTAAGTTTTTTAAAGATGGAACAGGTGCCGACATGTTCAGTCTTGAGCGGCTGCTCATCTCTGAAGTGCACAGAATTATGCACAGAATTCCTCAGCGGTGATTTATCTTTCCGACCGATTCCGACTCTCCAGTTCTCTCTTTAAGCACTCTGAACAGTGTCCGACGGCGCGCAGTTTTCGCTTCTCTGCCACCGCAGTCGGTCATCTCTAGGCGGTGACCTGGGTTGAGGCCTGTAACAACGCCTGCCGAAGAAATTTGAGGGAGGCTTTTCCCTGCAATGCCGCCGCAGGTGAAATTGTGAACCTCAGGTCCAACAACATTTTCTTCCTATTTTGGAATATTAGGGTCCCGGTATCCCATTGTTTCACAACGCTTCTCTTTCTGCAATTGCATTTTTAACGCGATCACTTCGTCCGTCAGTGCTTTAATAGCTTTATCACTAGCCTCAGGTTTTTTCATCATTAGTTGCAACATGCACCCTTCTTGGGTATCTAATTGGGACTGTACATCCCTGCTATAAGGCTCTGTGGCGTTAAAACATTCCGAAGTGGAATTCTCGGCATTGAGTTTCATGCAATACATGGTGCTGCAGAAAATACCAAAAATGCTTGTTATATATGTATAAAAATGTTTTTTATATCACACTTGTCTCTTACGAGTATCAAGCGCACTGTAAAGAATCAATGAAAAATATTTTTCATGGAAAGCTCTGTGTTAACGAATCTTAACGTTCAGCAATTATGATGCATAAATGTTCTGATTATTAGCGGCGCGTGGTGTAGGATTTTACTGTAAGAGTGGGTGTACTTTAAAAATGGATGAAAATATTTTTTACTTACAGCACGTCGCTTGACTTCATAATCCAGAATGTTTTTTGACACACACAGTTTTGATTGTCACACAAAGTCTAGTAGCACTATCACTGGTCCATCCAAAATGTCCCAATCTGTAGGAAAATTCGAACAGGAACAGGTCTCTACGATGAGGAATAAAATACGCTCAGGCCCCACGTCGGTGGCTTGAAGACTCCACGTTGCTGCACTGAAGAACCAAATACCGAAGAACCGCTCTGCTTTTTATCGGCGATGCTCGAGTTCCACGCTGCTTAATATAGATGCTCGGGTTCCGTACCGGTGAATGGAAGATCTAGAGAGTCCCTGTTCGGGCGCCATTTAAATGTTACAGGGCTTTGGAGCTGATGTCTATTACAGCACCCTGTGTGGAGGATTCGTTTGATGCTTCCTTTGCCGTAAGTTCGGTATCGGTGGTTTATTCCGTAATTCTCTCAACTGGAGCAGATAAAAGCAATACAAAGCACAGAGAAGTGGATTGACTAAGGCTAAATTTTGCAGTGAGGAAAACGTTTATTCAGATCACACGCGAAATGTCACCAAGCTTCTGTCCTTTTCGTGCATTCATTCTTTCCGTTCTCCCTCAGTATTCTACACCGCCGAAAACCTTTCTCTCTTTCCGGCCACTCAAAAAATATCCCTTCCTCCGTCCCTTTCGACCCGAAGCATACTCCACCACCGCTAAAACTCTCTTGCTTCGTCCGCTCCGACCCAAACCCCCGAGGTTGTTTTTCACAGCTTCCTAAATGTATATCGCCTCTCTCTCGTCGTTTCACCACCGAGTCTCCCCTCTCATGCCCGGAGTCAAAAACCCCCTCCAAAAAACTTTCCCCTCGTCCGACTTCCAAGAAAGCGCAGCCACTCCTTCACACTAAAAACTCTATGTTCTTAATTGCTCAGCGGCTCCCTTTGCTGCTACGCGTGGGAAAGGAAACACTTATTTGCCTTTCGTCCGAATGGCGGGAATTGAAAGGAAATGATTCCATTTCAACATTTCTAAAAATGGCTACAGAATCTCGCTTCTGGTGAATATGGAAGCCCCGGTTACACTCCATGTCAATATTCCACTCAAAAAGTAGGAAAACTGTTTTTTTTTATCTGTAGAAATGTTACCAAAGAGGGACGTTTAATTATCAGGCGGGAATATGTTTGGTTTTTCCAAAATGAGACTGAAAAATATTTAATATTTTTTTTTTAATTTGTTCGGTTTACGGGAACAAAATCTTTTAATAATAGAGTCAATGAGACCATTAATACAAAATCTCTACTCACTTCAAAGACACACCGAAATGAATCTTAACGCGTGTATTGTAGTGGGAGACAAAATTCAGTGATTTCATATCACAATAGAAGGACATTTTTTTCCATAAGATTTCAGTAGACTTGATCATAATCTTAATCGATTTTATAAAACTTTCCAGTGTATGCTCATTTCAAAAGATCTTGTTCTTCAGGTACATGTACTTGTACTGAGGAAACCAGAGTTAAGCTCTTCGACGTGCATTGTATATTGACAAACCTGTTTTTATTGCAAATAAAAAACAGCTTTCTATATAAATTGAAAGGAAATAAGTGCGGGTTTAAAATCTATGTTTAAAGTTCGTAAACGTTGTGCTTTTATCACGGGTATTGTCCTTCACTATGCGGAGACTGACTGATTTATGAAATCAAGGCCACGTCCTGCCAGGTTTCCAGCAACTGTGGGTAGGTAGTTAAATAATTTTTCATCAAACTCGTTTTACTAATTGAAAATTACCTCTCTCAAAAAAAAAATTGTATAATTTGTTCTGAAAATAGAAAGAACAGTACAGAATTTACATATTTTTCTTTATAAGTCAGTGATTTAATTCAATAGAGAAATTCCATTTCAGCTCGAACTACGACAACAATTTTATTTACAGATCACAGGCTGATTTTTTTACAAATAATTTCAGACATACGCAAGTTATTTTGTTTATCACGTTTTTCTTTCTCAGAGTTATTTTGGTAAGAAATAATAACCCTCTCAGTACTTTAAATATTTGTTTGGCTAATATTGGATAATAAAGGGCGAACGGGAAGAAATCTCCTTATACTTTGAAATCCATCTGTAGATGCACCGAAATCTCTCGCCGCAGGTCACGGACTGAGACGGCAGCTTTCATTTCTGCCGCCGTCGATGCCGGTACCCTTAGCAAAAGTGCTACAAATTGCGATTACAAGCGGAACCTAGTAAAAAGAGCCAGGAGTGTCAAGGCACGGCAGCTAAATTGAAAAATGACTTACCACTGTGAGAGAAAGCATCAGCACACTGTTGTAGTGAGTTAACGGTATTAAATTATCGTACTTATAGAGTATAATCTCGTCAACGCACATGTTCCTATGCATAATATTGTGCATGTACTTCCTGTTCTCATATTAACACGTTGCCTTCTTAAAAAAATATGTTGGTTTTACTTAGATTTGTGTGGCTCACCATCACGCCTTTCTCTGATTTTCTCTTTGGTATTGTTTTGCGCTGGTGCCTTGCTACTGCGCCTAACACTATATTACTTCTTTAAATACAGCACCGAAAGGTATAATACACAACTACGTAAATCAACAGGTATCATCAAATGCATGCAGCATATTGAAGCAACTTTTTCCAAGAAGTTGTGTAACAGGAAAACGAGTGAGAGCCGAAATCACAAAAATACGGGGTTAGTTGATGCAAATCAGCTGACACCGAGAACTATATCCAAAACTAAGGGAGATACAGAATTCTAATACAAATCGTAAATTTAACAAATGCTTTTTTTTTAGACATTGCCGAAATGACCCCGGATCTAATACTGAAAGAACTATTAAATGTTTTTGCCCAACAACAGCCGTAACAGTGAAGCAACTAATAAACATAATGCGCCTTCTGAACTTCAGTTTTTACAATATAAAAACAGCCTTTAGGTGGAAGCTGAGAACACCACACAGGCAAGGCTAGTTTGAAGCACCAGAGACTATTTTAATAACTTTAATAAGATTCATATTTCTGATTTGCAAAAAAAAAAAGGATCGGAACATTTCTGCTGAGAATTAGGGGCGCATGTCACGTAAATCTTCAATGGAAGAGGTAGGTGACAGATAAATACAAATGTATGTAAAACATACATAGTGTATATACAGTAGGGTATTGCACAGTCGCAAGACACAAGCCAAAAACAGTACGAGGGAGGAAAATCCATGAAAACAGTAAAGGTGGCTACATAATTCTAAGTAAAAACAACCATATCTCGGGAAAAGAAGAACATGTAGATAATTATTGGGCGAATTACGTCATTGCTTTGCAACAGAGTGCAGCTGCTTTCTGTCAATATAGAAAGTCAGATTTTAAAGTTTACGCCGACCCTTGACAATCTTAGCTTTACTGTTTCAAATGTAATTTGCAGACGTCCCCAAAGGGATTTCAGCAATGAAGGTCTTACTCGAAGGACGCTTCAGGCTCTCTCCGTGATCTATGCCGACAGAATTCGCTTCATCTACCGGTGAATTTCAAAATTACCTACTTTGATGGATAACAGAATTATTTTTACTTCTTTCAACAATTCAAAAACTTCCTATTTTACTTCCAATGTGCTATTTAGCTATATAATTTTAGTTTCTATTTAAACACATACCTACATGTAATTAACTAACTTTGTTCTTGAGAGCTTACTTAGCTCATAGTCAAATTAAAACTCATGCACGATGTTTGGAAATTTAGATTTAATAGTTTTTAAATATATATTATTTTTCCAAAGAAATACTGTTTGCTAAGAATCTATTGCAAAACTGCATTATTAAATTTCAGATCATAGATTCAAATATGTCTTGAATACTGTATTAAGGAAAAACTTTGAATTCATAACGCCTTTAAGAAGTTTTAAATATGTTTAAGGCAAATATAAGAAATATTATCTGTGTTCAATCGGCTGCAACTGATCTCAAAAATCTGAAACCTCCTTTTTTCAGAAATTGGATTTATCTTCTGTCTTTGTACTAACCAATGAAACAAAAATTGTTCGCCGAAAAATGTTGCCAAAGAAAACTGATTTCTGCTCTTGCAATGGGAATGTCAAAGTCATAGTGACTTATTAAAAAGTGACGGTTTATTGTTTTATTCTCGTTTTTAATGTAATTATCGCATTACTGGTATGCTGAAATTGAGGTTATATATTTTAAATTAAGCGCGAAGAGCCAAATTGTTTCTTTCAGAACATTCCCCCTTTCCTCATTCTCACAAACATTTCATGTCGCGACTCGCCGAGAGCTTTCTTTTCGAATATTTCGTGAAAAATAAATGAAACCAAATAGTCCTCTGAATTAATGTGCCACATTGAAATAACTGAGAATGTGCTGTTAGTTGTTCATGGCAAACGTTTCTAGCAGGTTTTCGAGATTGGCGATGTGTAGTACAGTCGAAATGTATGCTAAAGATGCGTGTTTGATTCCCTCTCCAGGGCAACGTAATTTTAAAGGTTGTTTTAGAATTCAATGCAGAACATTGAACTAAAACCAAAATCGGTAGAGCAATCTGATTTCTGAAGATAATGCACTCTTAAATTCCCCGGGTATTTGCGAAGCATATTTCTACCTTAATGTCTATGTATATTTATACAGTATTTGAATATCTGGTGATATGAGACCTATATTCATTTCCAGAATGAAAATGTTCTTCTAAACAAGACGGTGTAATTGAACGAATTCAACTAACGTAAGTCCGAAAACATACAACCTCGAAGCCGCAGATGCTTTGATTCTGTTACTTGGGACGTAGTTTTCTTATGATTGAAACCAATATCGTTTTTAATAACTTATTTGCTCTGCCAAAAGATACATGGATATTGGTTTATTTTGTAGAACAGTGGGTTTGAAGTAAGCACAATACTATGCTTAAATTATATGCATTACAGATTCCTTCTTTTCTAAATGTGACACGCATGAGGAAAGACTGTTAAAATATATAAATCACAAACGATGTAAACTGTGGAAATATAAATACACCAAACAAAAATGAATTCTTGTAGCAGCATTCTGTACACATGATAAATTACGTATATGTTAAAGATCTGAGGTGCGAAATTTTTCTCCATTTCGATTTGATTCGCGATCGGAATCAAAGAAGTGGTGTTCCGTATGAATCCTGACTTCCACTGAAATTTCTCTGTTACAACACACTATGGATCGTAGGGATGATCATGCTAAAAATTGTGTTTCATTTATACATTACGGTTCAAATTTTGCTTTTAAATTCATCATGTCCACATTGCAATGTGGAGGAGTTAGTTTGCTTTTCAAACTTTTCACGATACTTTAGTGATTAAAAGTACAATTAATGTCTGTTGAAACTCTCTTTAGTTTTTGGAAAGCACCAACAAGAACGGACAGATAATTTCTTCGAACATTTGTTCTTGCGGTGATGTACCCTTTGGTTCTATCAACCTTCCGATTTTTCAATCCTTATGAATGAGCATTTCTATCGTAGTAGAATGTGTCACTAGAAACGTTTACCCGAGGTAGTACATATCTACTTCCGAAATAAAGTTTTTTCATTTTCAAGAAGAACCTCATAAGGAAAATCGCGCCGATGTTTTTACGTAACAGACCGGCGTTCGATATCTTAACACGCTATCCTAACGACCGGTAGAGGTTCTAAATAATTGACCCTCGTTGAATTAAATGGTGTGACCAATCGGAAAATGCGAGAGCTTCGTGAAATTTATTAGCAAGTGTTTCAGAAAGCACGTATTTCCGTCAAAACTTCTATGGCTAAAGGCTTATTTTCCACAGAAATTGTCTGTATTTGAAGTTTTAGGTACATTGACAATATTTCAGAAAGCCCTTCCGTCCGTCGAAACCTCGATGACATAAGCATTATTTTTAACAGAAAAAAGTTTGTATTTTATTATTCAACAGTTTTGCTTCTGACTCCTCGCCGTATTGATTTAGCATTTTGGCCAATAGATGACACATTGCTGACTCTGCTCAAGAAGAAAGAGTGTTATTTCTGCAGCCAATGGCATTTTCTGGTAAAACGGATCTACTGATTTTCCACAATGAAAAATAATGCTACCTGCTCGAAAGAAACCAATTTTGTTTCAACGCTTATATATCTTTTATGCTAATGGAATTGTTTGGTCTAGTCGTTCAAATTGTTAATGCGTTCTATTTTTCAGTTGCAGTTTCTGTCTAACTTTCTTTAGAAATCCAACTGGTTTATGTGCGAAAGCTTGGAAACGCTAATGTGTCTACTTTCTACGCCAATAAATTGGACCACTAGTACAGTGTTACTATTTACTACTTAATTGGCGTACTGTTCCTTGTTATCAGTTTGTTTTTGCTATTCTCCGAGCAATGTGGAACACCTACAAACTTTTTAGACGCCTTCGACTTAAACTGGAGAAGGAACGCTCCCACCTGGACTTTTTAACCGCCTGAAAAACATCGTGCCTAATCCCAAAGTTCCTCAACTTTAAATCAACAGTTAAGGGATCCTGGTTCGATAGTAAAAAGGATACATTTCTTCGTCAGACCCTGTCACGTATAGTGAACCTGAAAAGGAAGGACGTCATGTCATTGGAGACAAAGTGCTACATCCTGTATATGAAATTACACGGACTGTGTGACCCAATCATCTTCAAAATATTGACCCTCCGTGTGGATATGTTAGTTGAAAAAAATCAAATCATCCTTATCCTCCACACACAATAGAAAACTGGATTACTTGAGTTCCTCCCAGACTCCTAAAGCTAAAGATTTCGCCATTCCATTCATCAATATTTCCAACCGGACCCTTTCCCAAGATGAAACAAACGTTTTGGAGCTTGGACCAAAGTACTGCTTCCGAACGAGATCGAACAAAAAAGCGTCGTTTCGGAATTCGAAAGTGTAATATCACGAGTTCCGAACGACTCAAAAGATGAACTACGGCAGCTATGTTCTTCTAAATTAAGATCTTGGTACGATCCTACTAACATGTCTAATAAATTTATAATTCCGATGCCAGTTTCGATCCTTAGAAATGGCCCGTCCATAATGTTGACTCTAACGGACAAATCTGGCCAGATAGCAGTTATGGACGCAGCGGACTACAATAAAAAACTTGAAGATTTTATCGCTGACTCTGGTTCTATAGCCCTTCAAAGGAACCCTCTAAATTCTTGGATTGCGCAGGTACAAAGAGCGGCCCGGTTACCCGCTATTCCAGAAGATCACAGAAAAGCCGCCAGACTACCACCAGGACCTCATATCCCAAAGCTCTTCGGAAGACTCAAGCACCATAAGCCGGGAAACCCATTGAGACCCATCGTATTCAGAAAGTCTGCACCAACGTACCATTTAGAGAAAGCACTATCCAAATTCCTGCGTAGTTTTCTTCCTGAATCGGACTTTGTAATAAATTCCACTCTGGATTTTATAACGAAAGCCAAGCAACTCACTGTTCTACCAGGCGACATTATCGGCAGCTTCGACGTGGTTTCCATTTACCCTTCAATCCCCGTTCCGGAAGCCGTCAGAACATTAAAGGAGGCCATATCAAATTCAGCATTTTATATGCAGGAGTCATGCCTCAGCATCTTCAAATTAATAGACTTGGTCACTAATACTAGCTTCTACAATTTCCAAGGACAAGTATATAAACAGACTAATGGCGCTCCGATGGGATCCTCACTTTCACCCGTCCTTGTAGAAGCAATACTTCGCCCAATTGAACGGAATATATTTTCCAGCATTACCCCACGGCCTACCACTTGGCTGCGTTATGCGGACGAAGTGTTTTTGTATGGCCTCACGCAAAAGAGACTCTTCCGATGTTCCTTGATAAAATCAATGATATACATCCAACGATCTATTTCACGATGGAGCTTGAACACAACAACGCTTTACCTTATCTGGATGTTCTTTTGAGAAAATCGCCTGAAAACCGCCTCGGTACACAAGTCTACTACAAACCCACGTCCGTCCCCAATCTGATGCTCCGCAGCTCTTTCTGTCCCACAGAATACAAAAGAGCTATCTTCCGTTCTCGAATTCGAAGAGCCTTCGCCGTTTTCTCCGATACCCATTCTAGACAACACGAAATTGAAAACGTCATCAAGTTAGTCACTGATGCAGGATATTCGTTGAATCAGATACGTAAATTTATCCAAAAAGCCAGGGTCAAACATTCTAATCTTCCTGTGCCGCAGATACGTTATTTAGGCTCAATTCCCTACATACTAAATGTGTCTTACAAACTCAAAAACGCTCTGAAGAAGATGAACTAAGGCGTCGGCATCAGGTCTCCTGCATCTTTATATACTATGCTAAAGGGAAGTAGTGAAAAACCACCTCTCTCCTGCGAAGCAGGAGTTTATGCGATCCCCCTACAGTATCCGGACGGCTCTAAACGTTACTACATTGGAATGACCAAGCATTCGTTTGGAGTCAGAGTCAACGAACATAAAAGAGACACAAAATACGGTAAAGTAGCCACGGCTCTATCCAGAGAAGTGAAATTCAAGTCCGCTACTCCTATGTGGGACGATATGAAGAAATTAGCTACCTACTCTACCCCTAAAGTACAGCCATTCGGGAAACCTTGTAAATCATTACCAACAGTGATGCTTGCAATGATTGCGCCTCATTCGAGTTGCCACGAATTTGGACCCAATTCTTCAAGTAAAGCTTCTGCCTACCAGGATACCGCGCGTGCAACCAACGTGATGCGTCATATCTTTAAATGAATATAACGTCGTATCTATTGTTGTCGAGTCAAGTTTCCGCGTTCAAATTGTTAATCCATTCTATTTTTCAGTTGCAGTTTCTGTCTAACTTCCTTTAAAAAGCCATCTGGTTGATGTGCGAAAGCTTGAAAATGCTAATGTGTCTACTTTCTACGCCAATAAATCGGACCACTAGTACAGTGTTACTATTTACTATAATAGACGGTGTTATTTCATCTATTCTGTGTATCGGATAAATAATCCTTAAAAGGAATACTCACTAACAGCGTCACGTGAACAACCTACGAACAACGCTGTTTCCGAGATCGTAGTTCCAAGGCGCCGGGCCATCACAATTCGTCCTTTATCAAAGTCCGATAAATCGGTAGCTTTTCCCATTCTGACTCCCAACACTCTACTAACCGACAGCGGGTCCTCAGGTTGTATAAATATTGCTCTGTGAATTTCACATGCGCCACCTTTCGGTCTCCAAGTGCGTTCATTTCATTAGGCTAGGGGTGGTCATAATGGAATGGCTCACTAGTATAGATGCAAAGTGGGGAATCACAGTGTACCGCTGAATTAATTATCGAGTGATGGAAGTCGCAAGTAAACATTTAGATCGTCTGAAAGAGTAAGGACAGATTGCTTGCGCTGGAATGAGAAAGGTCATGTCGATTTCATGACAGGACACATGACAGAAGCATTTCGTGATCTCAAATGGCTAAACATGTTTTTTAGGGAAATCTTTTCTGGATTTCCCTAAAAAACATAGCTGTCATACTTTCAAATTCTTATAAATTGGCAAAAGAAATTTGTACAGAAATAGTGTAATTCTATCTCTTCACTGAAATTCTACCAACATTTTTCTTAGGAATATCCAACACATATCTCACGTTTGTAAACAATTCTCCTGTTGCTCTAATAGCTTTCCAGTTGCAAAAGATCACTCCTTTTGTAATCAATGTCATAAAATCTTACTATTAACCATTTTAGACAAAACATTTCTTCCTAAATGTATTTGTCATTCGTATTTTGATGTGATTACTTGAAGATTATTTCATATGAAACATATGAATTATAATTATACTCAATATTACTACATTGAAGTTTCATAATGGTTTTTACGGTGCTTTGCAGATTTTTTCAATTTCTCTTTCAGTTTCCAGTGTATCTGTGAAAAACAATTTACTATGGTCAAATTCATCGTTGGTTTACAATTGAGTAGCAGTTTTTTTCTGTAACATGATCTATTTAATGTTTAACAGCTTAGTGCAATATCTCCGGCATAGGCGAATGAAGCTCCACCAAATATATCAATTCGACGACTATCTTGAAGACATACGACAAGACATTTTAATGAACCATTCATTGAGACCACGAATCCAACGATTTTGCCAATATATTCATGACTGGATTTATATGTATAATTAAATACATGCACCATACCACTGCAAAAGAACCAGAGGTAAATGTATGTATATATTAATGAGCTCTCAAGATTTGTAAAAATCAGGGAGTCAATTTGTGGTATCGTGAATCATCAGAATACCACAGACTACTCTTGAATACATGTGTTTTCTATTGCCAACAGCAGGTGAGACACACGATCAGAGAGAGAGTGTCATTGAGAAGTAGAGAGAGACAAGGAAAAAGGGAGATCTCTGCATTTGAAAACTGAGACATTAATTTTTTTTTGTTAATGTGTGCATTGCACTCTTCTTATTTTCTATATTGCTTTCATACAAATTAATTCTATTATGTCAGTAATATGCAACAGTTTGGAATTTAAATTGCAATTTGAGAAACATTTAGATAAACGTATATCAGCTTGGGATGTAAGGTCAGGTGATGCGTAACATCACAGCCTCTCCTTGACAAATGTCTACCCCGCCTTCTCGTGGTGCATCCTGTTCCCACTAAAGGGGCTCTGACGACCGCCCATAGCGGTATAACTATACCATCGGGATCAGAGGAAATTCTATCCCACACTCACCAACCCGCTTGGCCAGCGTGGTGAGTTATGGCCAAACCCCTCCAAAATGATTCCACAACTTAAATCTTGGCCCTCAGTCTCCGGCAGCTGGAATGTACCTGGCCAAGGCAGCGGCCAGTGCGACATGAAGGCAGAGGGTGCTAAGAATCCCCGGAGGACGGGACTAGGCTGCCATCTGATGCTGACCTTGGCTACTTACAATGGACGCTCCCTATCTTCTGATTCAAGGCTTCTTGAATTGGAAGAGGAACTACAAAGGATCAAGTGGGACATCGTGGGGCTAAGTGAGGTAAGGAGAAAAGTTGAAGATCTCATCGAACTGAAAAGTGGACATCTCTTCTACTATCGTGGGACAGATACTGGCAGAACTAGTGGTGTTGGATTTATAATAAACAAGAAACTGAAGGATAAAGTTGTAGAAGTTGAAAGTTCCTCTGACAGAGCTGCACGACTTGTTATCCAACTCTCGAAAAGATACCAGGCTCAGATTATTCAAACTTATGCACAAACCACAAGTCATCCTGAAGAAGAAATTGAAGAATTTTATGAGGAAATTTGTCATCTAAATAATAAAGGTAAGCAGCACTTGAAAATAATTATGGGAGATTTCAATGCAAAAATAGGGCAACGGCAACAGAATGAAACTTCAGTAGGTAAATTCGGTCATGGCAACAGAAACCAGCGTGGAAATACTCTCGTTGAGTTTGCAGAGGCAGAAGGGTTTTTCATCTTGAACTCCTTCTTCAAGAAAAAGCCACACAGGAAATGGACATGGAGACATCCAAATGGGACGACAAGTGAAATTGATTTTATTATGTGTAACAAAAAATTCGTCATAGAAGACTGCAGTGTGCTAAACAAGTTCTACACAGGTAGTGACCATAGATTGGTGAGATGTAAGATGCACCTCAACACTAAACTTGAACGTGGCAAGCTCATAAGACAAACAAAATCTATTGACATAACCAACCTTAAAAAACACCATAATACCTTCAAGTTAGAACTGAAGAACAGGTTCTCTGCTTTAGAAGGCCTAACATCGGAAGAAGTGGACATCTCTGAAGTTAACAGAAAAGTAACCAAAGCTCTTATGGAAACAGCAACAAAATTAGCTGGGTCTAAGAACAAGTTGCATGTGAACAAATTATCAGGAAAAACCAAAATGTTGATGCAAAAAAGAAGAGAGATGAGGACAACTAAAGAAGATGTGACTTCCAAAGTGGAATATATAGAGCTATGCAAGACAGTAAGAAAAAGTATCACTGAAGACGTAAGGAAACTGAACTGTGAACTAGTGAGGAAAGCAATTGAAAACAACCAAAGCCTAAAGATAGCAAAGGGACATCTCAGTAAGGGAAGAAAACAGATTACGGCACTGAGAAAAGAAGATGGTTCTGTAACAAGATATAGAGGCGAAATTTCGACAAGAGTGAAAGATTTCTACTCCAAATTATATGAAAGGGATGATATATGCACTCCAGACATCATGAAAGATACCAGTACCAGAGTTCCTCCAGTCCTTCCAGCAGAAGTTGCACATGCAATCAAGAACATGAAGCGAGGAAAAGCTCCAGGAGAAGATGGAATTACTGTAGACATCATACAAGAAGCAAGTGGAGAAATCGAAACAGTACTCGCCCAAATTTTCACTCGATGCCTTAATGAAGGAAAGATTCCTGAGGATTGGAACACCGCTACAATGATCCTGCTACATAAGAAAGGTGACATTGAGGATCTCGGAAACTACAGACCTATCAGCCTCCTATCAGTAGTTTATAAAATCTTCACTAAAGTTCTTTCACGCCGCTTGAAGGTAGCACTAGACATGGCTCAACCGAGAGAACAAGCTGGATTCAGGAGTGGCTACAGCACAATAGATCATATCCACGTGCTGAGAGAACTAATTGAAAGAGCGAGGGAATATGAACTTCCATTGTGCATGGCTTTTATCGATTATGAAAAAGCCTTTGATTCGGTGAAACCATCAGCAGTTACAATGGCTCTGAAAACCTGCGGTATTGAAGATGCATACATTAATATTATTAATAACATCTATGAAAATGCAAGTGCAAAGATTCGGCTGTTTGAAAATACAACACACTTAAAAATTTTAAAGGGAGTGAGACAAGGTGACACCATATCTCCGAAGCTCTTTAATGCCACATTGGAGGGTGTTTTTCAGTCGCTGAGCTGGGAAAACAAGGGGATAAAGATTAATGGAGATTATCTAACCCACCTTCGTTTTGCTGATGACGTAGTCATTTTTGCAACTACCCCATCAGAGCTGCAGAGTATGATCCAGGAACTTGCTGACAAGAGTAAAGAAGTGGGATTAAAAATGAACTTTCAGAAGACAAAAGTGATGTTCAATGCTTTTACAAGAAATGAAGATTTATCGATTGATGGAGAAAAGCTGGAGATAACAGACACGTACCTTTATCTTGGACAGCAGATATCAAGTGAGGGTCACATTTATGAAGAAATTAATCGGCGTACAAAACTTGCCTGGAGAGCTTTTGGAAGAAACAGCATAATTTTCAAGAGCAATATGCCATTATGTCTTAAAAGAAAAGTGTTTGATCAATGCATCCTTCCAGTGCTTACGTATGGTGCAGAGACGTGGACCTTAACTAAAAGAGACATACAAAGGCTGCTGACAACTCAAAGAGGCATGGAGAGGTGCATGCTTGGTGTAACCAGGAGAGATAAGAAGAGGAACTCGTGGATCCGAAAAATGACAAGAGTGGAAGACATCATGATCAAAGTTAAATCCCTGAAATGGCAATGGGCTGGACATACTGCCAGAAGGACAGATCATCGATGGACAGCCGAAATTTTAGATTGGATTCCAAGGGACAGGAAAAGACCCAGAAGAAGACCACATAGGAGATATGTGGATGACATTCGAAAGTATGCAGGGGTGACATGGAGGAGACTGGCACAAGACAGACCGTTGTGGAGGAAACTTGGGGAGACCTTCGTCCAGCAGTGGATTGATAATGGTTGACAATGATGATGATGATGATGATATCAGCTTACATGTTTCAGTTTGAAATGCCCGAAATAAATTATATTTAGAAATAACGCATTTATTTTGCATTTAGACAAAGCATTTTTATCTTAGAAAACGCCTTAGATTAGGCTTAAAATTTTTATGGTTATCGCATTCCTTCGCAACCCTGTAATGTGCCGTCATGACGTACAGTAGGCTTCGCCTTTTGCGGTCAATGCATCATATCCTTGTTTATGTCAAACATGTTATGGACAAGATTGTGGAAAGTATTTAAGTACGAGTAGATGTCCACTTGAATAAAAGTGTCATCCTGTTAGTTCAGACCGTTTTGATAAGGGATTTAATAAGTATACAAATAGTACGCTTCTTTCTTTTTTACTTCTTGTATGAAATCCACGTTCAAAATAACGGAGCTGATGAACTCCAGTGTTTAGACGTGTCTCTTATTTTTCTGCACATGATCTGCGCATTCTGATTCGCCAACCCGATAAAACTTCGATACATGTTTCATTTTTATTTCACAACACTGCGTGTTCTTTACTCCGCTGTAAAAGAGAATAAAGGGACAAGTTAGGGAGATGAACTTACCGAAAAGTTTTGTCAAGTAAGCGTATATTCTGTTTTCGCTTCTTTTGTCTTTGTTAATGAGATGAACTCCATATAATTTTTGTCTAAACAAATGTATATTCTTTTTTGTTGTTTCATCTCTTTCTTTCTTTTTCCTTTTAACCTTGAGCAAAAGTTGCCGAACGTTAGCTTATAGAATATGACACGTAATGGTACTTCGGACAGCTTTTGCATTCGATCATAGCACTTATATGAACAACAAAACACTATTACATAATACGGCATTGGACATGATGGCACATCATTTGACTTTTCTTGCTACCTGATTCGATTACTCTTTTGGAATATTTTCATTTCAAAATTATGTTAATGCTACCGGCCTATTTTTTACGGCGATATCAATGAACAGACGTACAGGATAAAAAAAATTGTAAACCATGTACAACACTGTACATACGATTGACAAATATATTGAAGCTCCCTATTAAAATTTGAGTAATGTTTGTTTGATGTCTAGAACACGGTTGTATCTGAAGTTTTCCTTCAATCAATCCATTTCAGCAGATTATTTCTTTGTTCGTTAATCCTGCTTTAACCAATTATTCAGAATTGTCGACGAAAGTAATCTGAAGTGCGTATTAAGTTCCAATCCAATTATGAAAACCCATTGAAAGCAGTACCCTGTTAAATATAAAAAAAATAAATGAATAGCCTTCCTGGTTTTTGCTTATCCGAAGATTAAATGAATCGTCTCCTATCGGTTTCAGAGATAGTTAGTTTTGTTACCTGTTTTGTTGAATAATTAACTACTATTAACAACCGCAAATGAGCACAGGCAAACTTGCCTGTTGTTTTTCAAATTACGGAAGGTATATTAATATTGGGCCTAAAAAAGTGGTCATACAACGAAACGTATGACACTCCTTTAAGCCAAAACAGTACATTTCCACAGATCACAGTGTCGCATATTTGCATAGATATTTAATCTACGCTGTTTACTAACGAAGTCTAACGAAAGAAAACCAGATGCAACGACTTTTTGTGAATCACAATGAGGTTGTGTTGGAAGAAAATACGAAAATACATTAAACAATTTCGGTATAGCTTCCGAATACAAGAAAAGGGCAACGGACTTAAGCTATTAACCTCAGCAATGAACTTTTAAATGTTTTGAGTATTGCTCAATTGTTCAATTGTTTAAATGCTCAGTTGTTTGAATCTGCTACTTCTAATCTTACCAGGAAGAACGCGATGGCATTTTTAACTGGCCACGAGAAATAAGTCAGCTTCCGGAATACTCTCAATTGTATTAGCTGGCGGACAACGAATTGTGGGATGATTTTTAAATGGTGGACAATGGAAAATACCTGTTTAAATAATTTCTTTCTGTGCAGAAAATGTAATGATAATAAATCCTCGAAAATCAGTCAAAATCATATTTTCATTCCTACATACAAAAATAGCACCAGGCAAAAATATGTACATAAAGTACAATCGTGTCAAAAAGTCCTGCACCATAAGATTGAAAGTTAAATTTTTGATTTTGGAAGTCAACTTATACAGCGTAATGTTAAAGTAAGGAAAACATATTATACAACATTTTAAAGGAAATTGTATGCTAAATTAAAATATAGTAGAAGGGAAGTTACAAGTAAAAGTACAGCGTCTAGTCATAAAAAGCAAAACTTGTGAAATTAGTGTACAATGCACTTAACGTAAAATTATTGTACAATTAATTTAAAGTACAATTACTGTACAATACATTGACACTTGCAGGACACTTGAAATAACTGACCAAAAAGCAGAATACGCTTTAATATTTAATTGGATAACGACGGTTACTTAGTAACAAAGTGCACCTTCTTGGAATGGAACTAATGGGCTTCTCTAGTTTCCATTGGCGATAACACTGTGCCTAACGGCCCTTACATACTCAATTAAAGACAAATTGGAATACAAGGAGCTGTAGTTATTAAATACTTTAACTGAGTCTGTAAGGCCCGTATCGCACTGTGTTATCACTAATCGACAACTAGAGAAGCTCATTAGTTCCATTCCAAGAAGGTGCACTATGTTACTAAGTAACCGTCTTTATCCAATTAAATATTAAAGCGTAATTTGCTTGTTGGTCAGTTATTTCAAGTGTCCGGCAACTGTCAATAATGTACTGTACAGTAGTTTTACGTTTAAATGCATTGAACACTAAATTCACACATTTCACTTATTTTTTCTTTTTATGACTAAACACTGTACTTTTGCTTGTAACTTCGCTTCTGTTATTGATAATAACATTCTGTTTGGATATTTGAATTCAGCATAAACGTTCCTTTAAAATGATGTGTAATATGTATTTCTGACTTTACCATCACGCTGTTTAAGTTGACTTCAAACATCAAAAATTTATCTTTCAGTGTACTAGTGCTGGAGCTTTGGCTAAGATTGTATTTGAGAGCGTGAAGTGGCTCTACCTCGCGTTAAAATATTTCGTTTTGTTTCTTAACTTTCACATGAGAAAAGCTCCAAACTGCACCGTGTTTGCTGAGGTATATCCCTATAAATATTGCAGCCAAACTAAATGAGCAACTTCCTAATACGACGATGAAAGCAATTCTACACGTAAAATCAAACCTCTGTCAGCCTTGCGTGCGTTCATTTTTCAACGTGAAAAGTACTGAGTGAAAGTTTTGTTTGTTTCTGAATGCTTGGAGTACACCTGTTTACGGAAGTTTGACACCTCTGAAAATATCAAGAAAGCCTACCAAAAGGCGATTAGGAATTACCAAAAATATCTTCTTTTCCCGGTTGGTTTTTGTAATAAAAAATATTTTTCAATTATTTAACTGTGCATTTGAAAGTTCCATACATAACAATACTAATTGGTGGATTAAACATAAAATTAAATTTTATGTTGGCTCATAGCGTACGGGTTATACTTTGCTCACCTCTGGTATCAGTAAGCCGTGGTCGCCTACCCTTTGCCGGCGGTTCGTGTTTTGCCATCCTCGGACCAATTTTTGGAATTGCTGGAATCGGCTGACTCCAAGCATCTTCAAGCCTTGCCGTACCGGAAATGTTTTGACCATTAAAAGTGTCGAAATCGTTGCAGTCCGTTACCTTTCTCCTTTGCAGAACAATAATAGCACTGATTAACAAGTTCCGTACAAGATGTTATTTCTTGTGTTGCGTGATTTTCAAACACGCCGTCCTGTACCTGTCGTTGCTCCGATTTGCATGAAGATGCACTGGTGATAATGTTTTGCCTCTTTAGCGCATACTGTCCTACGTGCCCACTTTCTTTCCTAATGAACTGGAATTCCAATTTACTTGAGAATAGGTTACCCCTACAATCACTAATTGGTGGAAATAAGCATCTGACGAAGTTTCGTGGTAGTTTGACAGTTACAGAAGTTTCTAGGTTCAAGTGACATTACAGAGACGTACTCAAATAACGACAAAATGTAATTTTTGAATACAATGTATGTACTTCACTGTGATGACGGACTTGAATCTGAATTTCACAACCTCTTTCTCATTAAACGGCGAAATCATATTTACGGACTCCGGTCAATTGAAAATTAGAGCTATTTCAGTGAGGCTTACAAAAATGATAATATATCGTTTTGAAAGAAAGAATATTGCACTTGGATGAAGGCGATGTACCTAAATTTCACAAGTTCTTTTCTTGTTATTCATGAAATATGACAACGTACATATGTTCATCACTAAACCTACCATTTACTAATGAAGCAAACTTTAATTTAATGTTGACATACATAACTCTTTTTTTTTACAGAATTGGACTGTTTAATATTCGTCCAACAACAGAAGATCTAATACCCAGCAAAAGTGTCTTTATTGCTTACTAAAGCATTTCAATTGAACATATGATATGATCTGTGAAACGGGAGTTTATATTCCTATTCGATGTTATGTACACTTTGTAATTTGTTTAGAATCAACAGGTAGTTTCGTCACCATTTTCACAGCTGCAAAATAGTTTTAAATTAATGTGTAAATTTCATCTTTATTAATGTTGATGAATTAGGATACGAACGTAATATTTCATCACATCACATGCAACACAAATCATGCGAAATCAAACAGGTTTCTTATTTCATTGTGATGTAAACTACTCCTTTTTTCGACGTTTTGAAAAGCAATGCTTTCTTTTGTAGACACAATTGCATATAGGGTTTTCGAAAGAGTAACTGCGCATTCACGGTCCATGGACAAACGGCAAAATATCGAAACCCCATCTATATTTCTATTTTGTCTATGTAACTGCTTCAGTTTCATATGTACAGTACATGTAGTATCATCCGTTTATAGAGAAGTCCAAAGAACAACAAAAGCACCCATTGATTAAATTATGTTTCATTACGTTTTATGTTTATGACAGCAGTACATACGTTAAGTTCGAAGTTTAGACAGGCAGCAAAACGTACTGAAGGCACAATACAGGATTTTCAACTGCGATGTGTCCACCACTGCGAATGTTTACATCGTTAAAGAAAATTAGTTAGTCATGCACTTTCTTTCCTAAACAAAGAGAAGTGGCCGTTTCTCCGTTATCGTAAATTCGCTTTAAACGACTTCGCTACAAACGGGATGGACCCTATTATAAATATTAAAGTGCAAACCCGTTCATACATACATACACACTGCTCAAAGAAACAAACTGCATGTCAGGTTAATATACTGTATTATCAAAATGTTGGAGACACAGTTCGATTGTAACCGTTTTTATAACAGCTCCAAGCTGCTTCGATGTTCGTATATTCGGTAGCATATTAAAAAGAACTGAAGGCAGCTAGAAGTCATGGCTCACAGCCTCAGTAATTATCGAGTAGCCCGCATGTAATCTTCAACATTGTGAACAATATCCTGATTTTGAAACGTACTTACAACCACCGTCTCCATTTCTGAATGTGAACAACTAATATTCCTAATCCTTTTCATGAAGAAATGCGAATTTTAAGCTACCAACATGTCATAAGTAAATTATGTAATTAAACAAATGACGAAGTGCAACGTGAAGTAGTGTGCCAAATATTGGTACAAAGATTTTAAATCCTAATTTTAAGCAATGATTTTTGTGCCATCTTGCGAGCTGCGCACGTTACCACCGAACAGTGCAATGTGGTTAAAAGGGCGCATACCATTGGTCTACGTGCATAACGACAACTGCGGTGAAGGCCACTAAGGATAGTTTGAGTTCGAAACCTCTATCCTTGTGACACAAGAAGAAATACTTTCCAGCGCAAGAAAATCCGAAGATAAGCAGATTTTTTGGTTCAAAACCTCATAAAACAACATTATGGAACACTGGAGATTTATGGATCATTAAAATGCATTCGGTAAAAGTTTTGCTAGTGATTCATTCTAACATTGTTTTACTAGACGGCAGAGTTGTAATTACCAATAATGAATCAACATTTTGTCTCTTGGTTAGCATTTATATTTGTTTATAAATATAAATAAAAAATAACTCCGTGTTTTAGTTTTCAGTTCAAAATGAAAAATTATCGCCAACACACGGAATATGCGAGAAGTACTTACGCTGAAGCGTAACAAAAATGTTCGTACACCTTAGAAAGCCAAACTTGGAAAAATGGAATAAATAATCTCACTATGAAAAAAATAAATAGATTTCAATACTGCTAATGCCAATTTGCGGTAAGATAAATACTATCTTAATGAACCTACATTGATATAACGAAAATTCAACACACTTCTAAATGATTTATTATCTGTTATAAAGCTTACTTATAGGCTTGATATTTCAATACTGAAACATTGAAAGCAAGTAAATAAATTTTAGTACCTCCTGATTCAAATTACAAACTGTAAGTTGAAACTGAAGCATATTGGTCACCATAAATTTAAAAATCCACTAAAACTCAAACATACAGAGGGAAATCAAAATATTCATTGGGCAACAGGGCCATAACTAGACTTTAATATCCGGGCGTGGGGCGGTTAAAAATATTCCACAGCAAAAATGTTATCTATCTATCAATCTATCTACTATCTATCTATCTAATCACTTAACAGAAAATAAACTCTTTAGTTTTTAGTATATCAGTATTAGTTAGTGAATAACGACACATGAACTTACTCAGTATGAACAGAAAAACAAACTGAACAATTTGAGACAGAGATCACGTGAAAACAACAAGATTACCCAAGAGACATGATAAAAGCAAGAACATTCTGAAAAATGAAAATCATAAAATATTGAAAATTTTCGTCAGGAAAAGGGTTTTAAATATTCCGATAACGATAGATGAAGCCACTATACCAAGGGACTTTGACGATGAATTACCTGTCTAATAGTTTCTATCATAACAGCGATAGTAATTTTCGTGCACTTCTGAGGTTCCCAGTTTTTTCTGAAGAATTCTGTGCTTGCAAAGCATCTCAAATTAGGGGCAGCTAGCACGTAATATACCAGTCCTTTAATTCAAATCAATTATCAACATTTGCGGTAACATTATACAGGATACAACAGTAAAAAAGTAAATGCTACAAAATGTTTCACCTGGATGGCTGATGAAACGACGGACATTTCGCAGATCGAATATGTGTCAATATGCCTGAGGAATGCAATCAAAACAACCCATCCCAGTTTGTCATCTTGTCGGTACCGAAAAGCAATAAACTACGAATCTAACTGCCACTTTTTTTCGTCTGTCTTGATACGATCAAAAACAATTAAATAAGCGAACTGAAATACATTTGGTCTCACTAGAGGTACAGATGTCTCAACAATGGCTTCTGATCATTCGTCCGAGATGGGTCCGGGTTCGAATGTCGTGATGCATGGATATTGTGTTTGCTTTACGGCGCTGGCTCACTCTCTTCCATGGAATCAGTGGCCCTAAATTAGGGATGGCCGACTGCTTATAGCCCACTGAGGTGCTGACGGCTGTCGTTAAACTTCCAACCCAAAACAGCTGACAACAGAACAATTCCGATTAATAAAGTGCCAGACACAGAGTTTCCTGTTCTTCCATAAATTTGTTACAGATGGCCAGAGGGTTTAGTCAAAAAAAATGTCCTTCTGAAGTAAGGTTTATTAAAGGAAATGACAGAAATAAATTGTATAAAAGTGAAAAAGAAGATAATGACGACTCTTGTTGATCTAATAACTTACGATAAACAAGCTAAATAAATTTTGCCCAAAAATATTTCGGGTGAAGGGGGAATGACCTTAAAATCCCCTCCCTGGATACGGCCATCTTTGGCAGACAATATTCCAGAATATTTATTCCGACATAATTGTTGTCTTTACTCAGATAATGGCCTTGAGCTATTGATCGTCATCATTACACAGTTCTTCGCTAGCACGAAATCCATTGGGCCACCTCGGTGGGGCAGTGGTCTAAGCGATGGATTCTGATCATTCGTCCGAAAGGGGTCCGAGCTCGAATCCCGGGCATGTACGTTGTGTTTGTCTTACGGCACTGGTTCTCTCCCTTCCCTGGAACCAGTGACCCTAAATTAGGGACGGACGACTACTTATAGCCCTTTGAGTTGCTCACGGTGGTCGTTAAACTTTCAAAAAAAATCCAGTGATTTTTAATTCACGTAAACAATTTATTCATTTGTTTTTTATTCATGAGGAAATAAAACATTTCCTTCATAATAAATGTTTGGGGGTAGGGACCCTGTTAATATTCATAGAAGTGTTTTTCATGGTTAGCCAACATATCCATGAAACAGCATAATTACACAATCTACTGACCAATGGGGAAGATACAACTCTACATCTACTGACCACTGGGGAAGATACAACTGACGTCCTGTAAGATACAGGACGTCAGTTGTATCTTCCCCAGTGGTCAGTAGATGGCAGCATGTTAGCTCTGATACCCGAATCGGAAGGAGCGTGCCAGCCTTGGAAGAACAACCTTCGCTGCCTCCCTTCCGACACATCGTGTATGGGAAACGCGACACAGCAAGGGTAGAACAACAGAAGGTTGACCTAAAACCTAAATAAAAAATTGTATTATAAAAGCAAAGAAATATATTTCAGTCAAACATAAACCTAAGCGCTTCTGAATAGTCTTTACAAATATGTAAATAAAAACAGCTTTGCATTTCTTTCTTTCAGTTAATTTAATTATACACTATCTACCAACAAGTAATTGGACACCTGTGATAGCAAAGGATAACGAAATTTATTCACCTTCAATAGTTGGTGGAGCCTCCATAAGTGGCGATTACAGCTGCTTCTCTCCGGGGCATACTCTCAACCAGGCGTTGTACGTTGGCTAGCGGTATTTTCTTCCACTCGGCTTGAAGAAGACAGGTCAGTTCCTTCACCGATTTCGGACGGTAGGGGGAACCCTTAAGTCGACGCTATAACTCGTCCCAGAGGTGCTCGGTAATGTTAAGGACCAGGTTCTGAGTAGGGCAGTCCATTCGATTAACCTCATTGTCACCATACCAAGCCATGGTAAACCCCGCAACATGACAGGTGGCATTGTCATCCTGAAAGTAACATGGGTCCAACCCGCTAAACTGCCACAACGTAGGAAGCGCATGATCATCCAAAATGGTACAGTAGGTCTTGGCGTTGAGTCTACCAGGAATTGCGACCAAGGGTCTCGTGTCATACCAGGAATAACAACCCCCATAGCATAATTCCACCGCCGCCAAACTTCACAGTTGGCACAATACATACCAGCAGGAGGCGTTCTCCAGGAAGACGCCAAACCAGACCCTGCCATCCGAACGGTAGAGGGTGAACCTTGATTCGTCGCTCCAGATAACTTGTTTCCACTGTTCAACGGTCCATTGTCGACGTTCTTTACACCACGTTAGCCGAGCAGCGCTCTTGGACTTGGTGATCAAATGCTTGTGGGCAGCAGCACGTCCATGATAACAGAGCAGATGGGTTTCCTTACGGATGGTATTCATCGAAAGAACAGTCCCGGATGCCTGTTGAAACTCCTCGCGGATGTGGCCCATCGATTTGGTGCGGTTCTTTCGAATTTCTCTGGCCAGCACTCGTCGGCCTCTAACTCCCAGTTTTGTGGGTCTGCCGGCTCGGGGCGCATTCCGACAGTCAACTCTCATCTTCCACTTGCCAATCATGTAAGCCACTGTAGATTTTGGGTACTTCAACTTGCTGGATATGTCACGTATGTATCGGCCATTTCTGTGATACCCGACGATAACACCTTTCTCGAAATCAGAGAGCTCCAAACTGCTTGGCATCTTGCATGCGACTGGTTGCGTTGTTGTTTTCACACGATATTTAACAGCGGTGCCCGTGACGTGTATCAGGACCGCACATATTGTCGATTGCAAGGGTGTCCAATTACTTGTTGGTAGATAGTGTATTTACCTATACATTAAATATTATAACAAAACCAAGAAAAGAGAGGAAAAACAATACCGTCTAATGCAGTTCTTTTTAGAAAAGTGTCGCGTGCCCCTGAACCTAAGGAAATTTTGAAATTCAGTTAACTGCATTTTAAAGTTCATCCAAGCAAACGAACGTTCTTTGATTTCACATATATCTTTCATTATTCTACAAGCACGCACTCGTTTCTTTTTATTTAGTTTTATTTTTTCACTGCGTTGTGGAACTATTTATACCGTGTACTTGGCACACCAGGTCTCACAATGGGCAATGTAAACAAATGCTCGACACGTAGCACGTTGGGATAACATCCGATAATGAGTACGTTTTTTCTTATTTTTCGTTAAAACAAACTTGAGGTGGGTTTGGAACTTTTAACATCTTTGTAAGTTTGTCTTCCTGCAATGTTTTTTTATTTGTATTTTCATTATTCCCTAACTGATTTTACAGAAGCATATGTAGCAATGGACACCTGAATGATATCAATCACCGTAATTAAAGTTGAAAAATAGGCATAATATATTATATGTAAGTTGATTGATTCAATATGCGTTTCAAATTGCGTTTGAATCTTAAGTTCCGTGCAATCGCTAAGAGCGAGTTGCATGTTTTAAAAGAATATTACAACTTCGCACTTTGCAACAATCTTCCAAGAAATAGGCAAGAATAAGGCGCATTTCTGTTGCGAAAAAACAGATCAATTTAGGAAGATGTATCACCAATTTTGCTTATGTAATAACGGGAAATAACCTATAAACATCGAATTTTAAGGGATCACCTTTCCATTGCAAAGGCGTAAACGAAATTCTACTGTATCGCTGAGTTAAATATGCATACGGCTGGTTCGCACCCATTCCCAAAGAGCAAAGGTGGTAGCTCCGCTTAAACTGCATGCGAATAACTTACAAGCCAAAATAATCATTTTAAATCTTTAAGAATACTAATTACTCTCATGCAGAAAATTTCTGAAAAGTTTCTACTAAATACGGAATCATTTATAAAATGCGGGAACCATTAGACTTTATTCTGCGTCTATGCTTTTCGATCGGCTGCTGGTTTATAATTTACATCTCTCGGCATGTGCCAGTTCCTGCGTTAAAGGATTGCGCACAATACACATTTCTCAAATCCAAAACAATTAAACACATCACTAGTAACTTGTTTTTAGGTAAAAACCTTTAAACATCATTTTGTCTACGCTATGTATCGAATAACAACAGTCCGTTCTATTGTTATTCGATACGTTTTCCCTTTAAAATGGTTTCCAATTCGTTCTTTCCAAAAATATTCTAGTCATCCCAGTGTGTCACAGAGAGTGTGCGTACTGTAACAGAAGAGGGCGAATCGAAAAGTAACAATCAGTATTTCTTTGGCAACAATTAAATAGATAAGCCAAACATACACATATTAGAGTTGCATTTCTTTCCTAGTTTGTAAAATAAGAACCGACACGTTCGAGACATTTCTGTTAGAGCCGTACCATTTAAATTATACATACGTCATAAATGTCCATTTTCGGGGTGTATAGCCGCTTGCAGCCAACCGATTTGACTACATAAGATGAATCGAAGCGTTGGCGGCCGGGAAATTTATCAAGGTACCAAACACATGAAAGCCCTCACGAGTCACGTCCGGACTGTACGGTGAGTGCCGGAGCACCACCAGCCAAATTGCGCAATTATCTGTCGCGTGCCCCTGAACCTAAGGAAATTTTGAAATTCAGTTAACTGCATATGGAACGTGGTGTACCGCATATGGGCCAGCCATGTCGTGAAGCAGTCTCACATTTGCAGCGTTTTTGTCGTATCTTTTGTCACGAAGGCCACGACGCAACTATGTCAAACTGTTAGCGTTGGTTTTGGCATTCACTGTGGTCCGTGTTGGTTTAAACCCCACCAGGAAAGCGATTGTATGTCCCAGAAAACCGCCATGAGGTCTTTTTGCCCAGATTCGTTTACTCTGAATATTTTTGGAGGCGGAGAATCGGAATGTTTCTACTCCATACTGGCCTTCTTTATTTTGAGAGTGTAGCGGCACTCCTATTAATCATCGCCTGTCGATACACCTACCAACCATTCATGTCAGTCTTTTGCGTAACGCATCAAGTGGTCCAAAGATGACATCATTATCTGTCCCTTCTTGTCGTCTGTCAAGTTCTCGGGCACACATCGCGTACTTACCTTTTGAAATTGCAATTTGTCCTGCATAATATCGCACGCTATGCCGTATGAAATGTTGAACTTCTTTTAAATGTGTGCAAATGAATCCGCCGGTCACTCAGAATTTCTTGTTCAATGCCTCTCATAAAGACAGGTCATGACGAGGTTACAAGTCGACCGGAACGTGGCGAAGCACTAAAGTTGCCATGGCCCTCTGCAAAGAAACTGCACCATCTGGAGGTGCTCTCCCACTCCAGGCAATCAACACTGTACTCTTCGACAATTTCTTTGTGAATTTTCTTTGGAGTTTTCCATTTATCCCAAAAAAAGGACTACACTGCGTTGCTCTTAATTCGTAGTCGACACAATCAAACACGACATCTTTGTGCCGTTGTACACACCGTCTTCCACCACGTCGACCCCTGATCGTCCCAAACTGATCTGGAGCGTGATGCTCAAACTCGTTGAATACCAAACTGCAACGCTTTCCATGCAACCTCCAAAGAGAAAAAAATGCAGTGAGTTACTTTTCGATTCTCTAACACTTGTGGTTAACTTCTAATTGATTTTACCAGAAATGCAGTATCATATAAACAGCTCTAGTGTTAGGCGACTTTCCGCACTAGTATGGTTATATATATATATCTTGTTGACTGTAACCTAATCGTATTTAGTGCCAGTTGCTGTTGTCAGCCAGTTCTGGCCGTCTTTAGGGCGGTGCAAGCGTTGCCTTCGCACTAACGTATCTTTTTTATAGTTTCTATTATTTTGACGAAATGCTAAAGTATATAACGATCGAACGACTATTTGGACTTTACAGTATTAAAAAATTTAAATATGCATGAAAGCCTTAAAAGATTAAAATAAAACGCGTCCTACCATCTCCATAAATGAACAATATTCAAGTTAGCGGAGCAAGACTTCGCTCGCATTGAGCACTTTTCACAAGAAACGGAAAATTTAGGGGTGAGCTCACAATATCATATAAAGCGGGACAGACTTAAAACGAAAATGTCCGTCTATGCAGTTGGAAACGGTGGAAAATTAAGGAAAAACTCGGAGCAGGTTTCGTAATATACTAGTGGGACCCCCTCGCCCCCTCGCCCTCTCACAGGAAAGGCAAAGGGATCAACGTGCAGGAAAAGATCCTCTTATTTAGAAGGCCTCGGTGCGAGCGCCTTGAATAATCCTGTTGCCGCATTCGAGGTTGAGTACGATGGCTGAGAGGTTCAACTAAAAAAGAAGCGCCAGTTATTCCCACAAATAGTACACAAACACAAAGAAACTAATGGATGACACCAGGAATGAAAAAAATGGCCCTGGTGCCAAACAAGGTAAATTAATATGTAGCCAGTAGTACCAAAATGTATTAAAAATAGATTTCGTATAAAGCATTTATTTGGAAATTACAAATTTGAACGAAATTTACATTTAATTTGTGCTTAAGGCGATTGTCGTAGACATTCAAAAGGATATTTTGTCTATTTTTAAATGGTGTTTAAAGTATTTATAGGGACAGAAAGTTTGTTTGATACTTAGCCTAATAGAAAGCTAAAATTTTCATTTCTTTTATCAAGTGAGGATTGGCAAATACGTAATATCCAGCGATTCACGAGAAGAATGCCATGGCGAAAACAAAAAGTGGAATTGTGTCTGAAGATTTCAATTACAAAGGAAACAAATTTAGAGTAACTGTTGTTATGTCATATGTTCATATCGAACAATTTGGGAAATTATGGCAATAATATCCTCATTATTACTATAATGAAAATATAAAAGCGCAAGCCATTACAATATTGAAGGATGCCCATATCTCCCTTGCAGCACGATCATACGAAAAATTTGGAAACCGTATCTTCTCAAAGGTGTAAATCTTCCTTATCAGGTAACGCCAGTTCTGCTGAGTTAAAGTGGAGCACATCCGTCGAGCTTAGTATTGCATTCAGAGCTCTTATCTTAGTGAGAACACACGGAGCTACATCTAGCGGCGATTAAAAAAAGCTCAGGAAGAATTCATAAGCATAGCAAAAAAATATTTCCTAAATTTCATTGCCCAAGACAAATGAGTTAATACCAAATTGTATTTTGCAAAAAGAATGGCTTATTAACAGGACTAGCACAATTATAGCTCGCCCATTAAGCAATTTTTGTGATTCAATAATGTAATATTCCATAGAACCTCAAATCGCTCCATTCTATGTGACAAACGATAAGGCATACTATTGTCCAGGAATCCATCTTGAGTATGTGTATTACATGGCATGAGGCAATTGCAAATTAGTAACAAATTAGTATAACCGTCTTTTATAATTTATTCAGTACTCATAGACAAAAACGAGCACTTCCTTGCACAAAGTGAAGTATGGTAGTTAAGTGTGTAATACCAAGATTAAATTATTGTATCTGATTTTTCCAATTTATTACTAATTGAGTAAATGTTTGATATACAATTTTACACATGTGTCATGACGAAGACCTTTTTTTATATAAAAGTACCATATTCGTAAACTGTAACATGGGATTTTACAGACTGACACTTAATTTCCGTTGACGATATGGTCATATCAGAAAGTTAAATTTCTTTTTTTTTAAATGGAGTTCATTTGTCCCTAAAGACATTGCCCAAGACAATTTGTCCCTAAAGACAAATGAACACAATTGTTCCTCTGACGGATTTTTTGTCCAGACAATTGTTCCTCTGGACTTTTTGTTTAGACAATCTGTCCCTATGACGGACTTTAATGTAAGGTCCGTCCGAGGGACAAATTGCACAGTCGTACGTTTTATAGGCGTACTCTTTTAGGGTGATTCACAACGCTTTTCCGCGTTCTGTAGTCGTACTATGTCGAGCATTTACATATAATTCAAGACAACACCCTTGTGATGTCGATTTAGAATAAATTATCAAAGTTCATTCACAATTAAATGTTTATTAACATCGACTTAATTTTCGCAGGTTGTTTGGCTAAACATCATCAGGACGAATGGAGCGTAAACATCCAAATCATTGTGACATCATAAGAACTCTGATGGCTACCGACTTTGATGAATTGTTTCCACGCGCTTGAAGGAAATGGCCTAGACTTCATGTAGATGACAAATAGTAAAGAATTCCGGTATATGTGAAAGCTTCTAATATAATACGCTTCATAATTGAATCAGGTTTACCTGTAAGCGTAGCGTTTCCAACAAAACATTTTTAGTTATCTTCGTGACAATGTTGGGCTATTGAGGACTTCTTCAGATCACAATTACGTACATAAGTCTTGTGTTACTTCACAAGAAAACTTAAAGCACTGCGGATCTGTACTGTATAAACTGAAGTGCCAGAAAAACTGATACACCTGTCTAATACTTTTCATGTCCCTCACGGGAGCGCAGGGCTTCAGAAATACGACGAGGCATGGACTCCACTAGCTTCTGGAAATATGCTGTAGGCAATGCACACCATACTTCCGCCAGAGCGTGCCACAATTCGGGTGTATTCCGAGGTCTCGGATTCCTGTGTCCGATAGCGCTTTGCATGGCATCCCAAATGTACTCTATCACGTTCAGATCTGGGGACTTGTGTGGGAATGGCAACACCACAAAATCAGATCAATGCTCCTCTAACCATAATGTGGCGTCCCGACACTTGTGTGGAGGTGCACTGTCCTGTTGGAACAGGCCCAACCTATGAGCATGAATGCAGGACATAAGCGGGTGTACCTCGTCCGAAATGATGCGCACATAGCGTTGACCGGTTGCAGAGGTTTGTACACGTATAAAGGGTCCCAGTAAAGTCCAGCTAAACACACCTCATACCATTACGGATGCTCCACCTACCGGTACATTTCTCTGTTGACAGGTGGGATCCATGGCTTCATGGTGCTTGCACCGCACACGAATCCTTCTATCTGCCCCATACAGTTGGAAACGTGACTCGTCAGACAAGGCTACCTGTTTCCAGTCAGCAAGTATCCAGTGGCAACGTTGCCTTGCCCAAGCGAGCTACATAGCTTTGTTTCGTGCACCCATTAAGGGGACTGGAGTTGGGCGTCGGCACCCAAAGCCCATATCCTGCAGGGTACGTTGCACAGTCCGGACGCTGATACTTGTTGAGGCTCCAGCATTGAATTTCGATGATAACTGCGAGAGTGTTGCACGCCTATCGCGTGAAACGATATTTGACAGCCGACGATGGTTACGTTCAGACTTGACGGAGTATATCCGTGTCTAGGATGAGCACAAATGTCGGAATAAATTGGATGTAAAACGCTTATTATAGCAAAGTATTGCACATATAAAATTACGTCTTACCATTCCTCTCTGTGACGTTTTTCGACGACATCATCTGATGATTCTTTCCTAAGAGCGTTAGCTTTGGGCAGAAAGAACTTCCTTCCTACACATGCAAACTGTCCCTCGTTCTAAACCTCTGTCTGCACCTGTCTCAAAGAATATACCAGAAAATCCTCGAAAAATAACTGCTGTAAACAGTGACATTTATATGTATTTAAAAATTTATATCTACTGAATATTACGTATGAGAGTTGGATGAAGTCTATGTGACATTAGCCTAGTTCTACGTAACTCAACACGCACTACTAGGGTATAAACTTAGTGACATATCTAATAATGCATTTCACCGTGTAAAACATGAGTAGTTCAGTTCAAACGGGAAACTGACAGCACGTGTACCACGAAAAACGCATGTTAAAATGAGATAACTGCGCTTAAAATTTTTTACCTCCAAACTGTAACCAAAAGGTGTTCTTTAAATGGTACTAAACTTTCCTACGTAAATTATCCAGCGGTAATTATCGGTGAAATGTTATGCAGGCAAGAATCAGCAGTTGATGTTTTAAAATGTTTTATTTCGTAGGTAAGTCTCCTCCAAAATTCTATTACCGAAGATACATTTTCTTTCAATATTTCCTCCATAAAATTAATTATATATATTATTATTATCAGTTAGGGATCTCAAGCTCATATGTTTGTTTTGCAGTGAAATGTCTTTAATTAGACTCAATTTTTCAAGAGAAGGGTATCAGTAATATCTTCCAAATGCAAGTAGAGTGGAGACCCATAGTCGCCGTCATCTACTGTCTCTGATGGTAACAAATAAACGAAAACTATCGATAGCGTATTCGTAACAATTGGTCAAGAGAAATACTTATTTCTACGCTGAAAAAAGTAACCTGTCCAGGATGAGCACAAATTTCGGCACCAATATTTCTTATCCTTCTATTTCGTGTTAGTCTTGGAAATATTTTTGCTCTTCGTGTTAGTCTTGGAAATATTTTTGCTCTTCGTGTTAGTCTTGGAAATCTGTCTGAAGCTGACTCTGAATTCCAGGATTTGATTACATTAGGTACCGTACATTCCTTTATGTACTCCTTGTGTGGAGTAAAACTCAAGTCTTACTGATGGGTCATCAATTTCTGTAATACATTTGAACACTGAGTCGTTATCAATATCCAGGTTGGTCGCTTGATCTGGGCCAAGCACTCGAACAGCTATTTTGAAGCCATGTTGTTAAAACTTGCCGCCTCACTTTCTGGAGATGATCATTTGTGGGCAGAAGAAAATGTCCATCTTAGCTATAGTTTCTTTAAAACACTTCTCACAGAAATTAATTGTGTAGTTTTTTAAGAATATGTTGACTCCGATTTCAGCTTTAATTCAGATCGTAAATCGAGTAAGTACCTTGTTGTACGATTTGTGAATAGGCACTCCTCATCTTTCGAAGAACACCAGAATTTTCATTATTCTCTAGATGTATTTCGCAATGAACTGAAAGTCCTTACTAATGTATTTAATTTCCATCAGGGACTTGCACACATTGAAACTGGCAGTGCAACTAGTAAATTTCATTTCATTGACGAAGAAAACTCTATAAACGTCGCAGTACATAGCATGGTACTACATCGTTTCGAACTAGGAATTCCAGCGTGTTATCAAAACTGCTGGGCATAGGTTACCATCTTTGTTTGTTTCTTTCCTTTAAAAACGTTAGATAACGCCGGTTTCTCGCAGGACAATGCATTAACAACTTCTTAAACCATCTAGTCAAATTGCCCATTTCAACAAAATGCACACGCCTTTGGTCAGAAGATAGATTTACAATATGAGCTTTAAAAGTCATGTGCACCGAAATAAAGATTACAGTATGTAGAATTCCTTTTAAGCTCGAGTCGTATAAGTCTCATTGTCGGTAGAGGTTCCAGACAGTTTGTTGAAATGAATCCCCATATATGTAAGGCATTGCAGGATAGCCTGAGAAACTGCTGTTGGTTGGACAGTTAGAAGGTGAACGCTGTTCAGTAGGTAAGCACGCATCATTGGCGAATCTGTAAATTTTGAAACAGTGTGAATAGGTAAAACATATTTAGTTTGCTTTCTCGTCGCTGGCTTAATCAAATCCAATGCAAAGCGAATCTGAAGACTTGAGATTATTTTTTTTATATTTTATCTTCGAAAATTTAGGTTTCTGGCTAAAGGAATTAGGGCAAGCAAAGGCACCTACACCTGTGACGTTCTTAGAAAGTAATTTGTTTACTATAGGATGATATATATTTTTTTTTTTGATTGGAGGTTTAACGACCACCGTGAGCAACTCAATGGGCTATAAGCAGTCGCCCGTCCCTAATTTAGGGTCACTGGTTCCAGGGAAGGGATAAAGCCAGTGCCGTAAGACAAACACAACATCCATGCCTGACCGGGATTCGAACCCGGACCCTTTACGGACGAATGATCAGAGGCCAGCGCCTTACTTAGACCACTGCGCCACCGGGACGGCGATGATATTTGGATAGTTTTTCTAAGGGAACATTGGCGCTTGCAAACGTGTCGACAATTTTGAAATGCACGAGACCACATTTCTCCTCATTCTGTTTATCTCTTGAGCATTCATCACTCAGACGCGTGGCGCTTTCTCTGCCTGTCAGAGTCATGTTGCTTGGGTTTTCTTTTCTTTTTCTCTTGGTAAGCTCTTTTCACATGGTGATCGATTACGGGCTGTAAAATAATAATCGATGGGAACATCGCAAGTGGTACCGAACATTATGCAATAGGAAACGTAGAAAATCCTTGCACCTAGGCTCGGCAGAAACATTTATGGCATTCTTCTTGGATTTCCATTCAGACGTTTTGTCAGCGTCTGTTTCACCAGCGTGGACACCCGTTACAATTCCGCTGAAAAATATGTTGTAGTTATGACTTCTTACAAATCAGAGGGCACTATAATTTCGGTGAGCAGGTGGCCTAAATGAGAATCAGCAACTGACGAGAAGATGACCTTCAAGCAGCTTCCGTCCAGGTCAGATAACAAAAAAAGTAGAGAAAACGATTAGCTGGTCGGACAGTAATTGTAATTAAGCAAGTAGACATGCCTCAGAAAACTTTCAACGCTCTGGAACGGAAAAAATCCGTAGTTCCCGACTTGCGTTGGAGCATGTTAACGTTACACAACCCAGAAGAAACAAATTCCCTGCAACTGAGGATGTGTCTTAGGATTAAGATGAAACGCTCCGCAGCGTTCCGTTCCGGAGCGATGTAATTTTAAAGTTTTCTTAGGCATGTGTTCTTGCTGGATTAATTTGGCATCCATCTGCCTGTAACACATATTGGATAATCATTCATTGGAATTCTTTGTAGTCCAAATTAATAAGTTCGTCTTGAAACATAGTCCCGAACCATCGAGTAATTCGAATATTTGCAAAGTAGTCTAATCAATCGAATTAGCATTTATTTCATTCGCTCCGTAGTCTATCATTGTTGCTGCTAGCCAGTAAAAGAACCATGAAAACAGTTTCAAAGTCCGTACCTGAAGTTTTGGTTTAGGTCATGCCTTCCACAATTTCAAAGTCCGTACCTGAAGTTTTGGTTTAGGTCATGCCTTCCAGTTGATTCATTTTCGTTTCCCGCATTTCCACGCATGCGCAGGATTGCAGTGGCAAAGGAATTATAAAATTTCAGTTATACTTCTAAGCACAAACCTTATTATGAACAAAACAAAAACTTTTTAAAATCCCTTCCCGCCGCCAGAAATGTTTAAATTATTCACAGAAAGCAGAGGCCATACCCCTCGACTTATGAAAATAGACAATCATAGCCCGAACATACACTGAAGAGCAATCGAATTAGAGACAGCTGTCGTTATGCAAATGTGGCGATGTGGGTAGCCCAGTAAACGGAAACGACATGACGTATGCAGCGATCCGACAATATAAGGAGTGCTGCGACGGGAATCTGTTAGAGTCGGACACAGTATGGGTAAGCGAAGGATCTAAGCGCATTTGATCTTGGGCAAATTGTCGGGGCCCAACAAATGGGTCACTCCATCCCGGAAGTCGTGCAGGCACTGGGGATTTCACGAGCCACTGTGTCACGGGTGCACCGTGCATACATCAAATCCGGTAAAACCATCCTTGCAAGGGCCAACTGCCGTGGACAAAAAACGTGAGGACGAGCGGTGTCATCGTCGGCTAGCTCGCATTGTAACGGCGGATAGACAGGCCACAGTGTAAGAAATCACTCGGCAATTTAACGCTGGAAAACAAAAACGTGTAAGCAGCCACACCATCCAGAACCATCTCCTCGACATGGGGTACAGAAGCCATCGTCCCACGAGATACCGCTGCTGACAGCACATCACAGAGTGCAAAGATTAGCATGGGCGCGGGAACATCGCCACTGGACCCTAGATATCTGGGAAAATGTTTCCTGGACTGATGAGTCGAGATTCACGTTGGCACATGCGGATGGCAGGATAAGAGTCCGGCGCAAACCGCATGAAGCGATGGAGCTTTCTTGCCCGCAGGGTACTCTTCAAGCTAGTGGGAATACCATTTTCGTCTGGGGACTGTTTACGTGGACTGAAATCGGACCCCTGGTACGTGTGACATCGTCCCTTCCAGGTCAGCGCTCCCCGGATATCGTGGACGACCATTTGATCCGGTTTGTGCGTCTTCAACATCCCACTGGGGACCTCATCCTACAACAAGAAAATGCAAACTGTCATCGCTCCCGAACTGTATCGGAATGGTTGAATAAACACTCCACCGACGTGACCTCGCTTTCTTAGACAGCTAGCTCAGCTGATCTCAATCCCATCGAGCACATCTGGGATGCCATCGAGAAAGATGTTCGAGGTTCTGACCCCCCTCCATCAAATCTTCGTGAACTGTAGGAGCTTGTTCAGGGGTCGTGGATCAGTGTGGCTTCCCAACGTTTCGGGTGTCTTGTCGAGTCGTTGCCGAGACGAATCGCCGTCGTCATCTTGGCGAAAGGTGGTGCTATACGTTACTAGACATATATCTCTAATTCAATTGCTCTTTAGTGTAAAGCAATGTACGGCATACTTCGTGAAACCTTCTTTAAAAACTACTAACACTGTTTTACTTCCACAGCATGGTACCTACCCTACACTACCGCTCATTACTGGAATCCCAAGACATCACGGTGATTTCCTGGGTTAGCCTGCTTCAGAATGAAAAATCTTCCAGAATGCTAACCTCGTTATTGAACATGAAATACCGAAAAACTAAAGTGTTGAAATACATTGTTGTTCAAAACCAAACAAAAATGAACTCAGAACCATATCTGCGAACAAGATCAGAAGCACATGGGTAATAATGCAGCATGGTTTGCATGACGTGAGAATAAAATACTCGCAGTTTAATGGCATCAGGCGAAAGTACGTGACCTTACGGTTTCGATTGTGATTGTTGTGTGCTTGAGACGAGGAAATGGCCCCTCGGGAACATCTCGAGGATATTACGGGTGGTCAAATAATTGGGAGGCTGAAGGAGACAAAAACTGTGATGAGTGTAGCCCAATAGTTTCGGTATTGCACATAGTATCGTATAGCGTATATGGTCGTCCTTCAGGAATGCAGGTACAGCTGTGCGAAACACAGTTCGGTGGAGGCCTTTCCCCAAAACCACCTCTAATGGGAACCACTATTCGCTCCTAATGGGATCGACAGCACGAGCAAGTTACCGTGCAAAACAACTGAGCATGAGCACAGGACGCACAATATCGCAGTTTGCCTAGGCCAGGTGACAAAACAAATACGGACTGTTGCCGTCTTTGTAAGCGTTGTTTGCCGATTGCATTATGACCTTCAGGGCGGAGAAGAAAAAAAGAAAATATAACGTAGTTTTTCAATCTGCGTTATTAATTCAAAAGTGTCATACGTCAAAAGGTCATCATACTCTGACGACGTTGTGAGCCAGAAAATAGAACGTTGATTTAACGTAATTCTAAAAAAGAAATGGCTAAAATTTATCGTGAACTACTTATCTTCGCGCTTTCGCGTTGGGTGTGATCAGGTGGCATGTAAAGAGACCGGTAAATATAGAGAATACAGACCATGCAGTCAACTACCCAACTGAGTTTCCTAACTCTTTGGACCCCCCAGGAGTACCTTCACATATTTTAGAGTTGAAGATTGGTTCACCTATTATGCTTCTGAAAAAATTTGGATCCGCCTTCACTTTGCAAAGACACGAGATTATCTGTCAAGAAACTAATAAAGAATGTTATTGAAGCTACTACGTGTAATGACTGGGCATGCAGCAGGCAAAAACGTTTTTATTCCAAGGATCCCGATCATCCCATCTAATGTCCCGTTTCAATTTAAGCGTTTTCAATTCCCGATTCGTTTGAGTTTCGCCATGAGCAACAATAAGGCACAAGCGCAGTCTCTAAAAATTGTTGGACTGGATATACAAAGTTAATTTTTTCCCATGGTCAACTCTACGTTGGTTGTTCCAGAGTCGGAAATGGAGAAAATTTTTACATCTTTGCCCCAAATGAAAGGACTGTTAATGTTGTTTATCCCAAGGCTCTACAGGAATTAGGTACTTTTCACCTCAATCAATTTCATTGCATAAGCCTTCTGCTTTCAAACTTTTTGAATTATTTACATTGGACGTGACAACTACTAAACAATTCAAATACATTTTTTATCCTAATATACTATTCTGGGAAGTTGTACTATAAAGTTGTATAAACCTTGATTTACCTGTTATTTATTTAATTGCCGATATAGCTTTTACTTTATACTGTCACTAACCCGTCAACGACGGGTACAACAGGCTAATCTCATAAAGTAATCTATCATAATCAGAGGTGAGGCTATATTAGTAGGATAACATGAACTCGTTGAACAGCTAGGCATACCTTCTTCCTTTCGATTTGTTGGTTCATGCTCATGGTTGATTATTTGGTCTGGCTCTGAGGGCTGACAATTAAAATCCTTCAATGGGAAATGGGATAGTTTTACAAATGAATCTAAGTAGTTGGAGTCAAGATTTGAATTTATTAAACTGTCCATTGCCATCCTTGTTGACTAACGTTGAATTGTGTGGGTCCTGTGTAGGTTCCAGTTGCGCATTTTCTTTTGAAGCACATGATTCCCCAGGATTTTACTCAATTCGCTCATCAGCGGTATGACTCTGTACAGACTTCTGTATAAATACTAATAAACTGTCTTTTTTCTTTTGAAGACATCCGTTTTTTTCTTTTTTTCTTCTTTTGCTTTTCATAACCTTACTCATAAATTCGTTTCATTGCATTCAGTTTCAGGAGAATCAGTCACATATACTATATGTAAAAGGTACAAAAACAACAGTTATAACAGTGCCGATTTTAAGGGCACAGTTTGATGTTAATAATCACAATATTTAGTAAGCAACACTGTATAATACCCCAACGTTGAAATCGAAGGGCAACACATATTTCAGAGATTACAGACGAAATATTATGTTATATAGCGACGTTACCAGTGATCAGTGTCGCTACCACGCACAAATTAAGTTATTCTATAATTAGCAAAAAATTACCGGCTTGTCAAGCAGGTAAGCCAACTTAACATTTCTTAAGTAGAGAACAGTCCACAAGTGTTATACAAAGTTTGAACCACGACTACTTTTCTATTAAACCGCAGAATATTATATTCATCAGCATAACTTTTCCCCTCTGTTTGTCCTTTTCTTGGTTTCCTCCTTGCTTTGCTTCTCTTCTCGCAATGAATCGGAGGCCTTCCGGGACGCAGGCCATTTAGCGATTGCGACTTGCGCGACACCATAAATCCGCCCCTGGGTGTAGGACAGAATAATGTGAACACCACGCTCAGAGACGTGACTTTTAATGCTGCTTAGTACATCGCAATACGCAAAGATATCCATCAATTGGTTGTAATGGCTCTTCTTAGAACGTCAAGGTCCTGTTCAAGTGCATTTAAAGTGTCTTGTTGAAAAAAGGTTTCAGTGTGACGACGAAATGTGCGAACTAACGGACTTCAGAAGAGGGCTAATTATTTGTGGCCGGCCAGTTGGTGCCTCCTTAATTACAATCACCATGGTAGTGGAGGTATCGAGAGCTACTATGTCTAGCGTCATGACAGCATACCGTGTTCATGGCAAAACCTCGTCTGCGAAACACAAGAGGGGCCGGGAAACAACCCTGACAGATAGAGACAGGACAGCATTGAAGAGGGTTGTTACTCACAAAATTAGTGAGGAGCGCAATCACCATTTCCAGAGCCCAGTATCAAAGAAAACAATGTGCAGGAAACTGAATAAAATACATATTCATGGCGGAGCTGCTATTGCAAAACCTCTGAAGCCCGGGTGAAAGCAAAATGGGGACGGCAGTGGTGCCAGGAGCATACGACGTGGATTGCCGCTGCAGTGAAGCGTATAATGTGGTCGGTTGAATCTACATTCACACTATTCACCACTACAGGGTTGTTTACATGTGGAGAACACCATCACAAGCGTACAACCTAGACTGTCTGCTCCAAAGAGTGAAGCATTGTGGTGGTTCTGTCCAGTTTGGGCGATCACATCGTGGTTTTCAACAGGTCCCCCCATCACCTTTAGAAGCGGATGACTGACAGAGCTTATGAAACCATTTTGGCCTACCAAATCTATCCAATGGCTCAGACATTGAGTCTTGCCGGGAATGCCGTTTATCAAGACGATAGCGCCCCTGTTTACAGAGCTCGTGTTGTGCAATCATAGTTTGAGAAACTTGGGTATCAAATTTCACACCTTTCTTGGCCGCCCTAACCACCAGACTTAAATATCATCGAACTGCTGCGGTCTGTGTTGGGAAACAGTATAAAATCCCATTATCTTCATCCAGCCCCTCTCAAGGACCTGAAACAGTTTCTGCATGAAGAATGGTGTAACATCCCACTAACCACCATTCAGGATTTCTATGCGTCCATTCCAAGGATTATTCAGATGGTTTTGAATGACAAAGGTGGTCCTATACCCAATACGTACGTAAAACCTTTTTTTTATTAGATTTTCACATTATTCTGTACAACCCCTGTAAATCAGAGTTATAATTATGGTACGTTAAGAAAATTCTGCTCCCTACTTTTCGTCTTTCACATCTGGCCAGTTGCACATATCCTGTCTATCTGGCGCAAACCTACTATACCTTTTAACGACGTAAGTCTTTCATAGTATAATTCAGTAGGTCTGTAACCAAACAGTCCAGAAATACGTTACGTCTGGACTGTATAAACGTTATACTTATATTTCAAAACTGAATCGTTTTTCCTAAAGATTTCGTTTTTTCATCCAAGGAAGATCAACGCTTTCTATTTAATAATACAGGTTGTTTTCATGAACTTTTTGTTTTGATAGATTGCGCTGAAAGCTGATCATGCTCCAGTTGGTTTAAGAAAATACTGTTTGAAAATAAAACAGGTATAAATGTTTTACCAAGCAAAATTATGAGGCTGATTGTAGCCACAGATCCTGAAGAATACGCCTGTTGTTTATGTTTTCACCGAGTAAAAACTTGAACTGTACGTTTTTTATGTCATCCCTAACATCAGCATAACCCGTTATATTTCAGTTGCTTGATGTATCTACAACAAGCAAAAAAAAGTCGGATATTTAGCTATGTGTCATTGTAAATGCCTTGGATGTACAAGTTTTCTGCGAATAGCAACAGTGCTTAACCATTTAGCTTTTCTGCACTCTTCTTTCACACGTGTGCTACTTCTCTGCGACGTCCAAGTCAGGTACGGAACTAATCTTTCGGCCATCGACGTCAACCATGAAACACAAGACTTCCTTTCTGTGTCAGAATAACAAGCCATCACTGGAGTTTCATTGTGTTGAGACACTTGCCAGATGAAAAGTGCAGGATCTACGCATGAATTGCCTAATTAAAGGCGACCTTAAGCGTTTTTCTCGGAAATTGGAGCAGATTCTTAACTTTAAATTTTATTTATAATATATTTATTTTGTAAATAGAATACTGGCACTTTATTACGACTTTGAGATAAATTAGTATATTATCTAAACTATGTAAAATAAAAGGCTATATTCGAGGAAAGTCAAATAATGTTTTTTTTTGTAAAACACATAAAAATAATCCTCAAAAGGTAATTATATTAACAGTACTACAGAAATTCAGAAATAGTTGTTTCCTAGGAAATTTATTCGACAAGAGAGAAGTTTTGGAAGAACAAAAATTTCTAATTTCTGCTGTTTTAAGGTGAAATCGAATACCTGTCCTCCTTATCATCAACTTCATGATTATCAAAATAATGTAATTGTCATCGTAAGGCTTTCTGAATACCTTATCGGATTAAGACCCCCCCCCTCTCGAGTCTGCGTTCTGAAATTCTCACATATGTCGCTCCGCATGGTTTCAGGTTTCATTCACACATCCCCCACTGCGGTTTTTTCCCTGGTTTCTTTCTTCTCGTTGGTATCCTATCTAGTATTCAAGCAGACCATTAATGATCAATTCTTCTAGCAACATTTGTAGAATATTGCCAATGAAAATCGTTATTTGTGTCATGATGTCATTCGTTCTGCCCATTTTCATGGTCCTTGGGTTCCTTTCTGTACTCTTTTATTGTTACACCAATTATAATTATAATAAAGGAATAATTTGCAGCCACAACATATTTTAGTAATTTGCTAATACGGATATTTCTTTAATTAAGCTAATTGCTTTTTCTAGTGAGACTTTATAATAGAATAGATATATATTTATGAATCACAGCATATAGCATCACTTCAAAAAATTTTTGAAAAAGCGATTACAATTGGTAACTAATAAAAATAATACATAGCAAGAGAAAACATCATTTTGGAAACATGTTTTGTCGGATCTAGTTTTACTATTTTATAAATTAAATAACACGACAATGCTTCCTTTTCGAACTAAGAAAAAAATTAAAACTTTGGAATGGACGAATGGATTTCGTTGATAGAGCTTTACGTCAAAAATTACTTTAGAATATGTAGCCAGCATTAAAACAAATACGTGTGCTCCCCAGTGCTTGTATTTCATCGTTATGAAGGCAGAGAAGGTCCTGCCATTACGGTCACTCGTTTGGCCCTTTTGAAAAACAGTTTCGACTTTCTTTTTATTTACTCTGTCTTTTTCATCTACAGTGCCCAATGCAACCATATATACTTTATTGAGAAAGTAATTTTCAATTTCTATGGAGACCATCCTACCTCAAATGTTTTCATACAGCAAACTACTACTGGTCAGCGCATGCTTAAAACACAACGCGGAACCGTACTTTTCACGTTTTCTTTGAAACCTACAGCTGCAGATTGCCATGATTCCACTTAATTTTTTAACTCAAATTGTTGGGTATATAACTGCATAATATTTAATAAACAACAAAGGCTTTTAGCTTTCAATTCTACGTTTTTCTGAACATACCATCAGAAATGAGGGATTAAAAGCATCTTTGTTCACGTGTTTTTCTGTAGTCTAAAACTTAGAGATTTTTTATTTGACTGTGCACTTTATTTTCACATCGTGATAACAGACGCCATCATATGAATATCACAATATCGTGCAGCTGCTCATGTAGCGTAGTTGTTTAAGAGCTAGTTCTAACTTTTCGTTCGAGATGGGACAGTGTTCGAATCCCGGTGAAGCATGAATATTGTGTTTGTGTTACGACACTAGTTCTATCCCTTCAATGGAACCAGCTACTCCAAATACGGGACAGGCAATTTCCTGGATCAAACTGAGTTGGCCGTTAAACCCCCAAGCCGAAAAAATTATCGTACGTGACACGAACTTATACCTGGTAACTCAATCTTCGTTAATTGGGGGTATGCTGCTGCCTAAGTGTCTTTTAAAATTAAACTAGTCAAAAAATGTGTAATAAGGCTAGGATTTGGTGTACATATTTCATTAAACAAAGGAAATTTAACGCGATGCGTTTCTCATCTATGAAGAATCAGGTTTCCATTCACATTTGTTACTTTGGAGTATAATTAAACATTCAAAATTTTACCTCCTTTACACGAAGCTTTACCGACAGGTGTATGAAAATTACAATTTTTCTTTGTCACATATTGTGTAACTATACTTTTCTCCTTTTCTTATGTTTTGAAACTGTACATAATACAAATATAAGGCATATCAATGTTGTAAAGAAAAGCATGTATTTCAACGTTTTATATAATTTATTTTCATTTTAGGCATTCTCCTAGGAGACGAAATATCTACTTTCTGTTTAACGAAAACACAAGAATTTGTTTACTTGATTAACTTAATTTTTTCTGAATTTTCTTATTATGTTTCCATGCCACACTCATGGTATTTTTTATTATTTGCTAGTTTTATTTGCTCTCTTTTTCCATACGAAATTCTTCATTTATTGCTGACGGATTGCTAAAACGCTACTTATTCTCAGAATTCATTTCTTACAAGTGTATTGATAATGTATAACGTATTTGGAGGAAAATCCTAGCTTTGATGATAAAAGAGATAAGAAATGAGGAATTTAATTTTTGCACTGCATCTGGTTTTGATTTTCAAGAAAAGATAAAGCTGCTCCGAAAAACCTACTACTTAAACTTATTTAACCAACACTCCTGAACACGTTTTGAAATAATCGAATGTGTTAATTCGCGCCTTACATGTTTTTCATAATGCTAATTCGTAATGACAAATAAAATAAACCGCTGCATTCAAGTTGTAGGAATATATGGGTAAGCCTAATTAATAGTACAGTGAATAAGAAAAAGAAATTTCAGATAGTTATGTTAAGTGATAGAGATTTTTGTCATCAACCATTTTTTTCCGGCGAACATATCTGTCACTTTCATGCTAAATTCGTAGTAATTCCAAATCGAATTACTCAGTGTTAACTACTGTAAAAACCGAAACTTGATACCAACGAAAAAGAAAACGTCCTTCTACTGAAAAGCCTATGTTTTACTGTTATTCGGCAGTTAGTGTCGAAGAATTATTTGCATATTCTTCAATATATATTAATTCTTGAAACCGGGGATTTGGATCTGCCGTAAAACCTTTGAGCAGCACACGTAGTGTCAGTCACCCACCCATTCTATTGAGGAAATTTCTGATTATTTCTTTTTTTGTGAACGGAATTCTTTAAGACATTTAGCAAACCACCAATTCTTAATGGCTATTGTGGGCGATTGTTGTAAAAAAAGGGGTTAAAGCAGAAGTCCACAGCGAACTCTCATTTTTTTTCAAACCTGACAACTGCAATTCGCTGAAGAACATATTTAATTTAAGAACAAATTTAAAATAGATATTGATTTCAAATGTGAAAATATGCGAACAGTGTCTTGAAACCAAAATACATCTTACTAAGAAAAATGAATGATTTATTTGATCCAGTAGGTTAGAAAAAAAGTGTACTTCTAGTTTTTTGGAGATGTTAAAGTGGTGATTCTGAAAGGAATCACTCATCAGAATAATTTACCTTTTTAATTTGTCACAAAAAAGCAATTCATCTTTATAGTCTTGCACTGTCAATTCAAACATTTATTTACAATCCTTTGAAAAAGTAAGTCATAGAAATATTTTCTACCTTCACCTAAAAAATGTTTTTTTTTTGTCACATATAATAGAGATTACTTCACTTGTGGAGAAAAGAAAAATAGCTTACAGCAGAATATTCAGACAAACCAGAAGCCGTTTTCATGATTCGAAATGTTTTTTCATTGTCACAATGATCATCTGTTGTAGTTGTTTTGCGTTAGCCCGGCATAAAAATTATAAGGTTCATATCTATTTCGCAAAAGTAATCCCAGATTAATTATAACTTGACAATATTATTTCATTTTAAATCAACAGTTTACAGTCCTTACGTGTACACTTAAGTGCTAAAGTCTTGGGATACATACCTAGTATAATGTAGAACCCCCTTTAGCCAGGTGAAGTTCAGCAACTCGACGTTGCGCAGATTCCACAAGTAGCCGGAAGACGTTTGGAGAGATGTTGAGCCATGTCGTCTGAACAGCCGCCCACAGTCTGCTGTTTTTTGTAGGTGCAGGATCTTGAGTGCGAATAGACATTTCCACCACGTCCCGTAAATGCTCGATTGAGTTCATGACGGGCGAACGTGGTGGCCATACCATCTGTCTGAACTGTCAAGAATGCTCCTCGAACCAACTTTGAACGTCATGGACCCAATGACATGGTGCATTCTCCGCTAGGGAAATCCTATCGACGTTGACGTACATGAAATCCATGAAGGGCTGCAAATGGTTACCCATCACAGCAACAAAGTAACAACCGCTTAATGACGTGTTTACGAGGACCAGAGGATTCAAACTGTGCAACTTAAAATACATTGCTAGTTAAACGTTTGCATACTGATATCCCATGACTTTTGGCACTTCGGTGTAGTTCTCTCTATTCATGTATTGTAGGCGATGGTTTACTATAATGTGATTTTTACTATGACATCCAGAACGTTTCGTATTTATTTACCACTGTACAAGTCCAGATATTATATTATTATTTTTTGTGATAACGCATTTTGTATTTATTTTCACTTTAAACAAACACTGTTTGCCAAAAGATAAAAAAAACACCGAAAAATTATTTCGCTCCTTATGTAACCGGTTAAATACCTACCCGCACAACGACGTGGAACCACATATAGTGGAGGATACATAAAAAACAGCCAAGCCCACACGCAGATACAATTTTAACAGCTGATATCGTTTGCATTAACATCCATAGTCTTTGAGAATGCCTAGATGTTGGATCCGTGTATATGTATAATACCACTAGCTGATCGAGTTTGAGAGAGAACATATAATTGGGTTGAGAGAAGCCGGTTGTTCAAGTCACCTTATCGCCAGGCATTTGGATTGGAGCTACGCGGCGATAGAACGGTGTTAGCGCCAATGGATTGAGATGGGTCCATTCCAGCAGCACACGCGCAGTGAAAAGCCGAGGGTAAACACAGAAAACGAGGTTTGAGAGATTGGAAGACTCGGAAGAACAGAACCAAATTCGTCGTTCTCAATCATCCGTGGACACGTTGAGGACTCTGCAAATACGGGAGTGGCCATCTGGACTGGACGTTTTCAGACAACCTGAGTCACGGAGACTTCATTTGATGAAGCTACACCGTCGTCTACCACTGTACAACGAGAAACGCCGGCCACGATTGGAATGGTATCGGCCTTGATCATCACACGACAGTGTCCAGTGACATCGTGTTGCTTTCGATGATGAGTCACGGCTTCCACTTGGCGTCAATGACGAGCATGCATGTGTCTGTAGACGAGTCGACCAACTCACGGATCCTGCCTTTACTCTAGAAAGGAACGTAGCTCACACACCGGGAGTGAACATCTGGGGAGCAATTTGCTACTGCAGTCGGGCACCTTGCGACGGCATTCTGCTGCCATTCCTGTCGCAGCAATGCCGAACCACATTTTTAACAAAATATTGTAGGGCCACACACGACACTGGCCGAGTTCCGTAGTGTCGACACCTTTACATGGCTGTTCTTAATCCGCGACCTCTGACCGATCGAACATGTTTGTGACAAAATCAGAAGCCACCTACAGCCCTCCCGAAATGTAAGCGAGATGAACAGCAGTTTGGACACTATATGTCTTACTACAACTCAGGACAGTTTCCACGAAATATCAGCGTGTACACTACGCCGGGGAACCGCTTGTATCCAAGTTAAAAATTGCGCTGCTACGTAATGACCTGTTCTTTTAGTTTGGCTGGTTTTTCCGAATAAATGGCCCAACTGGTCAATAATCTGGCATTGCAATCATTTCCTGTCTTGTTCACGTACATTGCACTTACCAGTTTCATCTCATTTGGATGATTCCTTCTGTGCGTGAGTGTTTTTTTTTTACACATTTTACAGCAAAATAAAAAAAATGAAAAGAACGTTTTATTCTAGCGAATTATAAAGTGACACACAAACAATAATCTAGCATTTTATTTTTCATCTAACATTTGTTTTCATAAATTTCTTGCTGGTTGTATATAACTCTTTCGGAAATAACTCTTGCTTGCGCGATTATACATTGCATCTAAGATATATTTTTCATTTTGTGTACAAGAAGTAACTATTATTGCATGTTCAAAATTAAATTTATTTCTACCATGCAAATGTATCACGTGCTATAATTATTACGAATGAGCTTAGGCATTTTCAAGTAGTTAACACAATACTTTACTTCTCCTGACCCTGACGTTCCTCAGACATGTTAACATTTTCGTACTGCTTATCCGATTTCAAAACAAGTGTTAATTACCGTGATCTCGCTTACTGACCACAGATCTTGAGCACTGAACCTACTGACTTTGCTTTCTTAGACAGAAATAAAAAGTAATTAAATTCAGATTTGTAGCATAATTTGTGTCATGACCAGAGCTTAACTGGTGCAATAAAATATCCATCTTCATTCTTCTAAGTGGTCCGTAGAACTGCAGTTATTGGGATGGATGATACTGTAGACAGAATAACAGTTTTGCTTTTCAAATCAATAAATACTGCTTGTTACAGAATCTAGAAACGTTCACCTTATGTCATCATCATCATCATTGTCAACCATTATCAATCCACTGCTGGACGAAGGTCTCCCCAAATTTCCTCCACAACGGTCAGTCTTGTGCCAGTCTCCTCCATGTCACTCCCGCATACTTTCAAATTTCATCCACCCATCTCCCATGTGGTCTTCTTCTGGGTTTTTTCCTGTCCCTTGGAATCCTATCTAAAATTTCGGCTGTCCATCGATGGTCTGTCCTTCTGGCAGTATGTATAGCCCATTGCCATTTCAGGGATTTAAGTCTGATCATGTTGTCTTAAATCTGATCATAAACTGTTCTTCCACTCTTGTCATTTTTCGGATCCACGAGTTTCTCTTCTTATCTCTCCTAGTTACACCAAGCATGCACCTCTCCAGGCTCCTTTGAGTTGTCTGCAACATTTGTATGTTTCTTTAAGTTAAGGTCCATGTCTCTGCACCATACGTAAGCACTGGAAGGATGCATTGATCAAACATTTCTCTTTTAAGACATAATGGCATATTGCTCTTGAAAATTATGCTGTTTCTTCCAAAAGCTCTCCAGGCAAGTTTTGTACGCCGATTAATTTTTTCATCAATGTGACCCTTACTTGATATTTGCTGTGCAAGATAAACGTACGTGTCAGTTATCTCCAGCTTTTCTCCATCAATCGATAAATATTCATTTCTTATAAAAGCATTGAACATCACTTTTGTTTTCTGAAAGTTCCTATTTAATCCCACTTCTTTACACTTGTCAGCAAGTTCCTGGATCATACTCTGCAGTTATGATAGGGTAGTAGCACAAATGACTACGTCGTCAGCAAACCAATGTGAGTTATATAATCTCCATTAATGTTTATCAATTTGTTTTCCCAGTTCAGTGATTGAAAGACATTTTTCAATGTGGCATTAAAGAGCCTCGGAGATATGGTGTCACCTTGTCTCACTCCCTTTCCAATTTTTACGTGTTGTAATTTCAAACAGCCGAATCTTTGCACTTGCATTTTCATAGATGTTATTAATAATATTAATGTATTCATCTTCAATACCGTAGGATTTCAGAGCCATTGTAACTGCAGATGGTTTCACCGGATCAAAGGCCTTTTCATTATCGATAAAAGCCATGCACAATGGAAGTTCATATTCCCTCGCTCTTTCAATTAGTTCTCTCAGCACGTAGATATGATCTATTGTGCTGTAGCTACTCCTGAATCCAACTTGTTCTCTCGGTTGAGCCATGTCCAGTGTTACCTTCAAGCGGTGTGAAAGAACTTTAGTGAAGATTTTATAAACCACTGATAGCAGGCTGATGGGTCTGTAGTTCTTGAGATCCTCAATATCACATTTTTTATGTAGCAGGATCATTGTAGCGTTGTTCCAATCCTCATGAATCTTCCCTTCATTAAGGCATCGAGTAAAAATTTGGGCGAGTACTGTTGCGATTTCTCCACTTGCTTCTTGTATGTTGTCTACAGTAATTCCATCTTCTCCTGTAGTTTTCCCCCGCTTCATGTTCTTGATTGCATGTGCAACCTCTGCTGGTAGGACTGAAATAACTCTATAACTGGCACCTTTCATGATGTCTGGAGTACATGTATCATTATTTTCACATAATGTGGAGTAGAAATCTTTCACTCTTGTCAAATATTTGCCTCTATTTCTTGCTACAGAACCATCTTCTTTTCTCAGTGCCATAATCTGTTTTCTTCCCTTACTAAGATGTCCCTTTGCTATCTTTAGGCTTTGGTAGTTTTCAATTGCTTTCCTCACTAGTTCACAGTTGAATTTCCTTACGTCTTCAGTGATAATGTTTCGTACTCTCTTGCATAGCTCTATATATTCCGCTTTGGAAGTCGCATCTTCTTTAGTTGTCCTCATCTCTCTTCTTTCTCGCATCAAGATTTTGGTTTTTCCTGATATTTTGTTCACATGCAACTTGTTCTTAGACCCAGCTAATTTTGTTGTGGTTTCCATAAGAGCTTTGCTTACTTTTTCTGTTAACTTCAGAAATATACACTTCTTGCCATGTTAGGCCTTCTAAAGCAGAGAATCTGTTCTTCATTTCCAACTTGAAGGTATTATGGTGTTTTTCAAGGTTGGTTATGTCAATATATTTTGTTTGTCTTATGAGCTTTCCACGTTCAAGTTTCGTGTTGAGATGCATCTTACATCTCACCAATCTATGGTCACTACCTGTGTTGAACTTGTTTAGCACACTACAGTCTTCTATGACGAATTTTTTGTTACACATAATAAAATCAATTTCACTTGTCGTCCCATTTGGATGTCTCCATGTCCATTTCCTGTGTGGCTTTTTCTTGAAAAAGGATTTCAAGATGAAAAACCCTTCTGCCTCTGCAAACTCAACGAGAGTATTTCCATTTCCACGCTGGTTTCTGTGGCCGTGACCGAATTTCCCTACTGAAGTTTCATTCTGTTGCCGTTGCCCTATTTTTGAATTGAAATCTCCCATAATTATTTTCAAGTGCTGCCTACCTTTATTATTTAGATGATGACAATGCTTCACTGTGCTTCACTGTTTGGAGCAGACTTCTTCTTCAGGAAGACTTGTGGTGGGTGCATTAACTTGAATAATATGGGCCTGGTATTTTGTCGAGAGTTGGATAACGTGTCGTGCAGCTCTGTCAGAGGAACTTTCAACTTCTACAACTTTATCCTTCAGTTTCGTGTTTATTATAAATCCAACACCACTAGTTCTGCCAGTATCTGTTCCACGATAGTAGAAGAGATGTCCACTTTTCAGTTCATTGAGATCTTCTCCTTTGCTCACTTAGCCCGAAGATGTCGCACTTGATCCTTTGTGGTTCCTCTTCCAATTCAAGAAGCCTTGAATCAGAAGATAGGGAGCGTCCATTATACGTAGCCAAGGTCAGCATCAGATGGCCGCCTAGTCCGATCCTGCGGGAATTCTTAACACCCTCTGCCTTCATGTCGCACTGGCCGCTGCCTTGGCCAGGTACTTTCCAGCTGCAGGAGACTGAGGGCTAAGATTTAAGTTATTGAGTCATTTTGGAGGGGTTTGGCCATAACTCACCACGCTGGCCAACCGGTTTGGTGAGTGTTGGATAGCATTTGCTCTAATCCCGATGGTATAGTTATACCGCTATTGGCGGTCGTCAGAGCCCCTTTAGTGGGAACAGGATGCACCAGAGAAGGCGGGCTTGACATTTGTCAAGGGGAGGCTGCGATGTTACGCATCACCTGACTTTACATCTTATGTAAAACCCACTGAAGGGTGTAGAATCAGTAAAAGAAATCAAACACAAAATAATTCCCTTATGATGAAAATGTGTAAGTAATATATTTTACGAATAAAAAACTGACAGTATTTTTCATGTACATTCAGCGTATGCATGTATTTGTTTGCTGCTGGTGAAACCTTTAAATTTTGACGGTACCAACATTAATATATGTTTATCAAAAATTATCGCGTTAATTCGCCTGAAGTAAAGCAACTGATCAGTTACTGCAATGAGGTATACGCTGGATTAGCATCCACTGGAAACAGTTGGCCCGGTCAATACTAAGAGAACGTCACCTACAGTACGGTGCTATATCCAGGTTTACGAAAAGTGGCATTTTCACCATTTCGGGAGATTCTCCTCACACCATCTACCGAACAGCAGAGCAAAATTATCTATCTTTCAACATAACCCTTTCTTTGTTTTTTTATTGGTCAATCACATCGTTCTGCTCAGCTGTCTGCTTCGGAATGGGCAAGCGATGTATTAATCCCATTTTTTTTTCTAGTTAAGATCCTCCTTCCTTTCGACGTGGGCAGCTTCTAGTTTTGATGAAATCCAAGAGCAGTTTTTGCTGAATAGAATGTTAGGTGGGTTCTTTCGTCATCCACCTAACACTGCGATTGTAACAAGCTTTAAGCTCCACTTTCCGGTTAGGTATATGTCTTTTACATATGGATCATCGCAGTGTCTTCCATTCGGTCAACTCCACTCCAAATGCTTGCTTTGATAAACTATTGTTTTTTTAACATAAATCGTTATCTCCCCTACACCAGCACATTTGATTACACCGCTCTTTATTTTGGAGTAGATCTTAACCTTTTTCTGATATTTACATAAAATATTACAACCCAATAACCTCTGCGCTCTTTACAAACAAGACACGTTGTGATTAGTTGATGTACGTGTCGTGTGCAAGTATTGAAAAGCACTGTCTGTTATTGTCTTCCTAAAATTCGAAATTTTTTGACCAAAGTGTGAATGAAGAAGACGCACTTTATGCAGCTTCCAGTTTACAGGAGTTCGACGGGACACCGGTATCATAACGGATAATGTTATTTTTGTAGGTTACACAGAAAAGCAAAAACCATTTTGATAATCTTGTATCTATTTTTCGCTGTATATATTCTGTGGGTTACATGCCGGTGAAGTACTAGTTCTGGTCGTTTGTCAGCGGATCGTTCGAGCAGTCGGTGGAATATGTGAGCAGGCGCACTTCCAAGAAGAACAATTCTCGGGACTCATTAAGCAAGTGCGTCTCACATTATAACAGCTAAACTGGTTGGTGTTTCATCAGCAGAAGTATTCACGATTATGACTGCGTACACAAAGCATGGTAAGATTTCATCGACGAAGAAGAAAATTAGCGAAAAGCGATGAGAGGGATCAAAGAACGCTAAGAACGATTGTATACAAGAAACGCAGAACTACTGCAGAAAAAGTGATAGCAGAACTCAAAATTCCACCTGGAAGACTATTTTCTCAGAAAAAATATGTGCAGAGAACTACACAAAGCCAACATCCATGGAAGAGTCGTAATTGCTAAATCTATAATAACAGAAACTTGCGTAACGATGAGAAAAAGATGGTGTCACGAGAGTACAACCTCGATAACTGACGACTGGTAACGCGTTATATTGTCCATTGATCTCGCATTTACGTTCCTCACAGCAGTACGTGGAGTTTATGTACGGAGGACCTCCCGAGGAAGCGTATAATTAGGAATGTCTGGCTCCAACAGCTAAATATGAGATGGATGTGTGATGATTTGGGCAGCCATATCTTGCTATTCTGCTGGACCTATTATCTGGGTACCAGAATGTAGACGAACGCACGTACGTTACACGAGGATTTTCCCCAAATAATTAAGCAGATGTTGCAGATAGTGTTGCTTGAAGGTCAAAAAAATATTTTTAACAGCACTTAAAACTATGACTCAAGGTTTTATTCAGATTAATATAATTAGTTTTATTTTAGCTTGTACTTCACTTATTTTCTGCATCTTCTAAGTTCTTTTGTTTTTACAAAGGTTTCTGGCTTCTAGATTTATTCAAGGCCTGCTATGAATGCATAGGACCTGCATCAAAGTTTCCGTTTACACAGAAATAATTTAAATTTAATTGTTGGGTTTCTCTTGCAGTTGTCAAAATTATTAAATTAAAATATTTTCCTTACGTACCTTGCAGGTTTACTATTTTGAATTACATTGTTGAAAATGCCATTCATACTTTTTTAAGGTGCATTCATGGAACTGCTTTTCTGGATATAAAACCTTTTTTTAATTAGTCTCTTGTTTTTATGACCACGAGTATAGCGCAATTGGTTAAGTCCCTGTGTGGGAGGCGGGTGTCCCGCTCCACCTTGCCATCTAGTCTGCAGATTTTACCGGAGTTTTCCGCAATCTTCCTGTGTTTGGTAACGCGAATATGTAGATTGTTCCTTGCGAATTCGGCTCCTGACGCACTTTGTTCCTTACCGATATGCAGCAGAGGAACGGCAGCTTTGAGTTGGTGGAGCATCCAACGGCCCTCCTTATGAATCCGTCCAAGCATGTGCAGGCGCTTTGCAATGGCTTGCCGTGTTACTCCGAGTTCCTGGCCAAGCTCTGGCTGTGAGCGACAGGGATCCGCGTCCAACAGTTGTTCCATTTCTTTATCATCAACTTTCTGCGGCTGTTCCGGACGTTCTGCATCAAGGAGATCGAAGTTACTCTACTGGAACCACTTCTTACACGTACTGTATGACACATCAGTCTCACCCAAAGCAGCCCAGATCATTTGCTGGGCTTCCGCGGCACTTTGTTTCTGCTGAAACGCAAACAGGAGGCAGTGCCTCAAATGTTGCTTCTCAAACAATATGGCTTTCACCGTCAACTTTCGTTCCTTCTGTCACTACAGCTGTGAGCAGTTACGGTTCCCTGGAAAACTGTTGGATGGCGCTGCAATTAGCCATTATCGCACACAGATATTTGGATTTCTCGACGTTCTACAACCGCTTGCACGTAGGTGCCAATAATTTAGTTTTACACCTAATATAAACTAGATACATTAACATATCTTTAATTAGGGAAAGATCGAAATGGTTCAAATCTTTTTGTATTATTCCATATATGTCTTATGCTTTCTCACGGAAATAAGTGATCCAGAACACTGATTTCACAAGATACGAACGACCCTTTTTATGTCAATCATACGAAAGGCCTTTCACGAAAGTTTATGGTAATTATTTTCTTTTTCGGAGACCTCATGCACATAACTTATCGACAATTCTTGGGCTTTTAGATATTTACCGTCCGATCTGTTCTGTTTCTGTTAATATGCGATACATAGGGTCAAATCTGATCTATTGAAGAAGAAGATTGCTCCATGGAACCAATGGCCTTCTCAGATTCTACCTTAAAAGTTCTGCAACAGGTGCATATAGACTGTAACTGGAATTTTATTATTCCAAAGAACGAACTGTAAAATGCATAGCCCTTCGTCATACACACACAAAAAACATTATTTTAATAATTACGCTTTATTCAAATTTATGGCGCCATTTCTTTAAATTTAGATGGTTCTTCGACCACATCTGTTGAGGTATAGAAATAATACAGGAAAAATGTGCTATCGAAATCGAGCCTAGTGAAAGGCGTTTAGTTTTGTAAGAAATATTACTTTACAACAATGGTAAAACTTGGAATATTTTAAAATGTAGTTTATGAGAATGTTAAACTGAAAGATTTTGCAACTAAACGTTAACCTGCAAAACAAGAAAGTTAAAAAGTAAATATTTCCTGATATATATGCCACTTTACATTTTCAAGAAATAAAAAAAAATTTAATGTGCGCCTTGGTGAAATTTCCTGAAAATTTCACCAAACACATAGTTCTCTGATTTCTTGTTACAGCAGCGCTAAATGATTGAAGTTTGATTCTTCATGCTAGAAGTATGATATTTCAGTAAGAGTAAACAATCTGTCATTTTGTATAACAAGCATCGAAGAGTGTTTGTGCCAGATTCCCGTTTTTCTGATGTGGTTCGTTTTGTTCAGCTTCAAACATATTTTAGGCTTTAAATAATTTTCCTCTGAAAATTAAGCATGCAGATAGAACTGAGATTTCACGGAAATTGCTCGACATTTACGAAAAGATTTATCTACTTGTGCGTATGTCTCTGCCTATCGTTTGTCGGCGTGACATCACAAGGTCACCAAGACAAGGGAGCGGATAGGTCTTGTAATTCACCGCAAGAAGTTAGGACATATTTCCTAATCGGCGTGGTTGCTCAAACAAAGAGTTGTTAAACACACTAGATTCAAAAATTACTTAAGCTACTGTGACTATGGTAGGAATTTTGGAATCTCCAAAACTACCTTGATGCTCACCATACGCATTGTAATACAAATCGCATTCTTCTGTGATTTTATAAAATATTCATATTGAATTTACTTTATGCAGCGAGTATTTGTGATGCAGAAGAACATGAGTTTCCTAGAGAAACAAAAAAAATAAATAATACACATTTTGTTCGGATCTATAATTTTTCGAAAAATATAGGGTCATGCTTTTTTTACTTTTCTTTCCTTTTCTTAAACTAGTTCCTGTGTTTGCAATCTGGCATACAGTTCCAGTAAAGAAACAAGAATTCCTTCTTCAGTAATCATAAATTGCCACCTTGGGAAAACGCTAAAATTTTCAACAAACCTCTGCACCCAACTGCAATGCCTTTACAATATGTAGTAATATAAACACAAAAAAAGATTTGACGTCTAAAATTTGCCATAAGATTTGCCTTTTCTCTGCCAGAATCCCTCGTGTAACCAACGTGATGCCTCGTATCTTTAAATGAGTATAACGTCGGATCTATTTATTGTCAAGTTCCCGCGTTCAAATTTTTAATAGTTCTATTTTTCAGTTTGCAGTTTCTGTCTAACTTCCTTGAAAAAGCCATCTGGTTGATGTGCGAAAGATTGGAAACGCTTATGTGTTTATTTCCTACGCCAATAAATCGGATCACTAGTATTAGTATTACTATAAGATTACATTTTATAGTTTCCAATTTAATTTGAACACAGCTTTACCGCAATAATACTGTTTTATAGGTAAACACAGTTTTTGAAAATTGCAGTATATGCCATTAAATAACCTAACGTAATTTTTAATATAAACCTTAAAAAAACATATTACACAAGAATTTCCTGAAAGAAGTCGTTGGTTTACAACAGGATACGATATTTGGTTTTGACAAGTAGACATGTGTTCGTACAAGTATTTAAAGCCTAATCCAGTTGGGTCTGCATTTCTTCTCTTGAGTGTAAGGATATTCCACGTGATGAGTTTTGTTGTAAAATTTCCGAATTTTGATGATGACTTGATTTACCATGGTGAAATATTGTCACGATGCATCAAAAACACGCTTGTCTTTTCAGCGGGTTTCAGCTATGTGCACAGACAACGGTAACAATAGAAATGCATTAAACTGCCCCTCTAATAAATGATTTCTAAAAATCATTTCTGAATAAAAATGCCGAAATTGATAAAAGCATTAATGGGACATAAATATAGTACAGCAAATGTCACTTTCACTTTTGTAATATAATGTAATTCGTTTACTATTACTTTTTTTCATCATATCGTTCATGTGAAAAGTCAGAATGATTTTCCTTCAGTAATAACACTTCCTATTTTACTTCAAGTCAAAGCAACACTATTTTGGATATGATAACACTAACTTTATCCGGAAAACCTGTAAAAAGAAAGAAGTTAGGTGCATACAACATGGAAGAAATCAATTTTTTCAACAATTTCATTCTAAGCCATAAGAATACATAATTTCACAGAAAGCTTCTGTACTGAACAGCATTTGGTCCTATAATTTCTCGTAATAATAAATAAATGAATCCAAATTTCGAAAGATCCTTAAAATTGAGAAAACTTTTGCATGCCAATTATATATTTTCTCTTTTTATGTACAAGATATACTTATGTTCGGGATGCTCTTAGTTTCATTAATATTTTTCCACACTTTGAAATGACAAATTTGCATTTCATTTACTACCTTTGTCTTCACAGTCCATCATTAAAATAATATATTAAAAACGTTAACGATAAAATACAGTATATGACAATACAATACATTTTACGGGATATGAAATATAACGTAATATAATAAATTGCTCATACTGTTTTATAAAACATAACGTTATACGCTCTAGAACACCGATGAAATACAACTGAAAATTTCTAGATATTCTTTTACAAAAAAGAACAAATTTTTTCTTAATTTATGAGTTGATTCATTCGATGACACACATATTTTCCTCCTCATCAGAGTACTGTATTGCAGACAATAAAAAAAGCAACAAATACTTTTACCAGAAGAAATATATTGATTGCTGCTATAATCTGTGGCTGGCTCAGTGGCGCAGTGGTCTAAGTGATAGCTTCTGATCATTTGTCCGGGATGTGCCCGGGTTCGAATCCCGGTGACGCATGGACATTGTGTTTGTCTTACAGAGCTGGCCCTCTCCTCTCCCTGAAGCCAGTGGCCCTTAATTAAGGGCAGGCGACTGCTTATTGCCTACTGAGTTACTCACACTGGTCTTTAAACCAACAAACAAAAAAATAATCTATGGGTCTCAGTTAGGTTTTCGTGACTCCTATTGATGTTTTGGTTTCTGAAAACTGGTATAAATATTGGGTACGGTGTTCGTTGATTTTGATCAAGACATTCAGTAAGGCTCCGTGCAAAGCGTTCTTTATTCGAAAGCTCGTTCAACAACTTTTATTTTGTACCAGCAACGCTCACTGGTAGGTGAGTGTTATCTTAACGGACTTAGTCCTCTCAGTAAACTGAATTCATCAGCTGGGCGGTTAATATTCTTTTCTAGGAGACTTGCACTTTTGAATTCAAAGATATACATTAATCGCTAGGTGCAATGTTCTGAATTCATTAGTCTCCCAAGGTAGAGTTCACGATCTAGTGTTGTGGACGTGGCAAGTGATGATATTTTAAAAGTCATACATTTTTTTTAACTTTTAGTAATTTTGTATCACTTTGTATACCTTTAGGTTTTTATATCCTGTTAGTAATACTCTAGTCGTCACCGAACAAATTGTTTTCTCACAAAAATAATATCATTACTGATTCACATCATATTTTGTCATGTATTTGCATTTTTTGTGCAAGAAAACGTATTTTGTCTTTTATTCCTTTTTCTAATTTAAGTACCTACGTCTTTGTCTTTGAACGCATTAATATGGATTCCATTTGGTCTGCGTGACTTTCATTTGCTTTCTACAAATAGTATCACTCAATGAAATAATCTTCTGTTACTTTAGAAGCAAACAAAACATTTTCTCTTCTGTCATTGATTTATTTTCTGGGTCAAATTTTAGAGAAATTTAAACATTAACGACTTTCAACGTACGCTCTATGAATTTTGGGTTATGTTTTTTCCCCAGAATATTCGTTCCTTTCGTGGTGTAAAACTAATTTTAACATTCGTGCTGCACGTTGTTACTTCTGAAATTTTTGTTTTTTCCTTAAAAAGATACACTGTATTGATGTTACTTTAAAAAAAATATCTGCGGTCGAACACTTTTATGATTAATTTATTCTATTTCCCTTAATGGATTTTTGTAGAGTAATTTTGGGTGTCACGTCAATTCGTCGCGTGCGTCAATTCGTCGACTGCGACGATTCGTCGCGCGTCAATTCGTCGACTGCGACGATTCGTCGCGCGTCAATTCGTCGACTACGACAATTCGTCGCGCGTCAATTCGTCTATTACGACGATTCGTCGAGCGTCAATTCGTCGCGGACAAATTCGTCGACTACCTCAATTCGTCGACTACGTCAATTCGTCGCGTTTACAGATTTTGGTTACATGCAAAACGAATGCAGGAAAACGTACGATTTCGAACGTCTTCCTCCCTAATCAAATTTATAAAGTTTGGACACTCAGACAGGATAGGAATACTACGCTTTTTCCTTGGCACTAAAAATATTAGACGGTAAACGGTTTTTGGAACGGGGCAGAGCCCGGTTGGTCAGAGCACCACATATACAAAATTTTCGTAAAATCTACAGTTTTCAATTAAGAACCACCAAATTTGGTATACTATCTCGTGGTATTCCAACGTAGACTGTAGACGGTCTTTGGGAAAGGCGCCGGAGCCCGGGGTTGACAGACCCCCTCCCTACAAAATTTCGTAAAGTCTAGTTTTCAATTTAGAACCACTAAATTTGGTATACTATGTCATGGTACTCTAACTTACACGGTAGACGGTTTTCGGAACGGGTCGGAGCCCGGAGGGTTAGAGCCCCCTCCCTACAAAATTTTCGTAAAATCTAGAATTTTCAATATAGAACCACCAAATTTGGTATACTATCTCATGGTACTATAACTTAGACGGTAGATGATTTTTGGAAGGGATCAGGCACGGGGTCAGAGCCCCCCACCCTCTCAAAAAAAAATTCCTAAAAACTACAGTCTTCAATTTAGAACTACCAAATTTCGTATACTATCTCACGAAACTCTAACTTAGACTGTAGACGGTTTTCGGAAGCGTTTGGAGCCATGGGGGTCAGAGCCAGCCCCTTCCGTACAAAATTTTCGAAAAATCTATAGTTTTCAATTTAGAACCATAATTGAAAACTATAGATTTTTCAACTATAGTTCTCAGGGTACTCTAACTTAGACGGTAGACGATTTTTTCGATAGGTCAAAGCGCGGGGGGAAGAGCCCCCACTTACAAAGTTTTCGTAAAATCTATAGTTTACAATTTAGAACCACCAAATTTGGTATCATGAAACTCTTACTTAGACGGCAGACGGTATTTGGAACGGGTCGAGGCGCGGTGGGTCAGCGTCCCCCCCACCCCACTGTACACAATTTTCGTTAAACATACAGTTTTCAATTTATAACCACCAAATTTGGTATACTATTTAATGGTATTCTAACTTAGTTTGTAGACGAGTTTTTGTAAAGGGTCGAAGCCCGGGGTTCAGAGCCCCCCCCCCCCTCATACAAAATTTCGTGAAATCTACAGTTTTCAATTTAGAACCACTAAATTTGGTATACTATATCATGGTACTCTAACTTAGACGGTAGAAGGCTTTCAGAACGGGTCGGGGCCCGGGGATGTTAGAACCCGCCCACACACAAAATTTTCGTAAAATCTTGTTTTCAATTTAGAACCACCAAATTTGGTATACTATCTCATGGTACTCTTACTTAGACGATAGACGGTTTTCGGAACTGGTCAAGGCCCGTTTTCGGAACTGGTCAAGGCCCGTTTTCGGAACTGGTCAAGCCCCAAACGTTTCTTAAAATCTATAATTTTCAATTCAGAACCACAAAATTTGGTGTCATGAAATTCTAACTTAGCGGGAGACGGTTTATGGAATGGGTCGGTGCCCGGGGGGTCACAGCTCCCCCCGTACAAAATTTGGTATACTATCTCGTGGTACTCTAACTTAGCGGTAGACTTTTTTTAACGGGTCGGGGTCCGGGGGTTTAGAGCTCCCCCAATACAAAATTTTCGTAAAAACTACAGTTTTCAATATAGAACAACCAAATTTGGTGTACTATCTCATGGTACTCTAACTTAGACGGTAGATGGTTTTTGAAACGGGTCGCGCCCGGGGTCAGAGCCCCCCCCCTCATAAAATTTGTTCGCAAAAACTACAGTTCTCAATTTAGAACCACCAAATTTGGTATACTATCTCACGAAACTCTAACTTAGACAGTAGACGGTTTTTGGAAGCGATTGGAGCCAGAGGGATCAGAGCCACCCCCTCCAAAATGTTTTTTTCATAAAATCAACAGTTTCCAATTTAGAACCACCAAATTTGGTATACTATCTCATGATACTCTAACTTAGACGGTAGACGGTTTTTGGAATAGGTAATGGCGCGGGGGATAAAAGACACCCACATAAAAATTTTTCGTAAAATCTATAGTTTTCAATTTAGAACCACCAAATTTGGTATCATGAAACTCTAACTTAGACGGGAGACGGTTTTTTGAACGGGTCGGGGCCGGGAGGGGGGGGGGTCAGAGCCCTCTCCCCGTACAAAATTTTCGTAAATTATACTGTTTTCAATTTAGAACCACCAAATTTGGTATACTATCTCATGGTATTTTAACTTCGACTGTAGATGGTTTTTATGAAAGGTTTGGAGCCCGGGGTTCAGAGTCTTCCCCCATAAAAAAATTCGTGAAATCTACAGTTTTCAATTTAGAACCACCAAATTTGGTATACTATATCATGGTACTCTGACTTAGACGGTTTTCAGAACGGGTCGGGGCACGGGGGTTACAACCCCCCCCCCACTCACACACAAAATTTTCTTAAAATCTATAGTTTTCAATTCAGAACCACCAAATTTGGTATACTATATCATGGTAATCTAACTTACACGGTTTTTGGAATGGGTCGGGACACGGGGGGTTACACCCCCACACACAAAATTTTCATGAAATCCACTGTTTTCAATTTAGAACCACCAAATTTGGTATAATATCTCAATGTAGTCTAACTTAGACGGCAGACAGTTTTTGGAACGGGACGGGAACTGGGTCAGAGCCCACCTCTTAAAAAATTTCGTAAAAACTACAGTTTTCAATTTAGAACCACCAAATTTGGCATACTATCTAATGGTACTCTAACGTAAACGGTAGACGGTTTTTTGGAATGGGTCAAGGCCCGGGGGTAAGTGCCCCCACATACAAAATTCTTCTTGACAAGTGGTCAGAAGCCAGCCCCTAGATCACTCCGCCGCCGTAGCGGCACACGTTAAAATGTATTTATCATACCGCCCCAAACGCTCTTATGGACATACTAGATTGAACTGGACGCAAATAAATCATTAATATAATATTTACTAGCAGGATGCCAGTTATTTGCCAGGTACATATTACTATTTGTGGAATCACCACGTTCAGCGTGTGAAAGTTAATGAATGAAAAAGATATTCCTGCAATTTTCCAGTAAACTTATTTTAAATTCTTTGATTTAGTAAATTTAATTTTTCGAAATAAAAAAGAAACAAAAAGGAATTGGAATACTTACCTTCTAGGCGACATCTATAGAACTGCCGTACATCTGGCGTGTGATTCTGTGAATCCCGTAACAAAGAAATGCAATGTACCTATGTGATGTCGATTGGGAACGACTTCACATTGGCATTGATCATCTTTTTCTTACCGTTTTGAATTTTGAATATCTGGAAGTCTCTATTTACATTACATTATATTTATTCCTGATAAGCCGTTCGTTGGTAGTGAAAGCTGAACTATATTGATTTGTGTTTTAATACACCATTAAACGCATATTTTTGCACTTTATTGTTATATACAGTCTTTAACTTAGACCGTAGGATGTTTAGTTGGTTGGTTGATGGTTGATGGTGCAAGGCCCTCAAAGGGCCAAAGAGCGTTTTAGAACGTAGATAGGGTATTCTTAAGAGTAAAAAACGGAACTTTTGGGGAACATTTTTGAGGGCTCCCTTGACCCGGGCCCCGACCCCTTCCAAAAACCGTCGACCGTCTAAGTTAGATAACCATCAGATCGTATACCAAATTTAGTTGTTCTAAATTGAAAACTGTAGATTTTACGAAATTTTTATATGAAGGGAAGGGGGGGCTCTCACCCCCGGGTTCCAACCCCTTCCAAAAACCGTCTAGCGTCTAAGTTAGAGTTTCATGATACCAGATTTGGTGGTTCTGAATTGAAAACTGTAGTTTTTAAGAAAATGTTGTATGGAGTGGGCTCTGACCCATCGGGCCTTGACCCATTCCGAAAACGGTCTACAGTCTAAGTTAGAGTACCATTATAAAGTATACCAAATTTGATGGTTTTAAATTGAAAACTGTAGATTTTAAGAAAAAATATTTATTTGGGGGTCTGACCCCCGGGCTTTAACCCCTTTCAAAAACCGTCTAGCGTATAAGTTAGAGTACCGTGAGATAGTATACGGGATTAGGTGGTTCTGAATTGGAAACTAGATTTTAAGAAAATTTTTTATGTGGGAGGCTCTGACTCCCCGGCCTTGACCCGTTCCAAAAACGGTCTGCTGTCTAAGTTAGAGTACAATGAGAAAGTATACCAAATTTGGTGGTTTTAAATTGAAAACTGTAGTTTTTACGAAAAAAATAATTGTTAGGGGGGTCTGACCCCCGGGCTCCAACCCCTTCCAAAAACCGTCTAGCGTATAAGTTAGAGTACCATGAGATAGTATACGAGATTAGGTGGTTCTGAATTGAAAACTAGTTTTTAAGAAAATTTTGTATGTGGGGGGCTCTGACCCCCGGGCCTTGACCTGTTCCAAAAACGGTCTACTCTCTACGTTAGAGTACCATGAGATAGTATACCAAATTTGGTGGTTCAAAAATGAAAACTGTAGATTTTACGAAATTTTTAATGGAGGGACTCTGACCCTCCCGGGCACCAACCCCTTGGAAAAACCGTCTAGCGTCTAAGTTAGAGTTTCATGATACAAAATTTGATGGTTTTGAAATGAAAACTAGATTTCACGAAAATTTTGTATGTATGGTGGTGGTGGGGGTCGTGGTGGTGGGGGTGGGGGCTCTGACCCCCGGGCCTTAACCCGTTCCACAAACCGACAACCGTCTAAGTTAGGGTACCATGAGATAGGATACCTGATTTGGTGGTTCTTAATTGAAAACTGTAGATTTTACGAAAATTTTGTTTATGGGGTGCTCTGACCAACCGGGCTCTGCCCCGTTCCAAAAACCGTCTACCGTCTAATTTTTTCAGTGCCAAAGAAAAAGCGTAATATTCCTATCCTGTCAGAGTGTCCAAACGTTATGAATTTGATCAGGGAGGAAGACGTTCGAAATCGTACGTTTTCCTGCATTCGTTTTGCATGTAACCAAAATCTGTAAACGCGATGAATTGACGTAGTCGACGAATTGAGGTAGACGACGAATTTGTCCGCGACGAATTGACGCGCGACGAATCGTCACAGTCGATGAATTGACGCAGTCGACGAATTGACGCACGCGACGAATTGACGTATAACCGTAATTTTGTATTGTACCATCTTTATTTTCTGCCACCTTTTTTGTAAGATTTCTGGTTAAATCTATTTTATTGATTATTATTATAATTTATTTGATTATTTTTATGTTTTCTCAACAAGAAAGATATTATTCTACTCAGGGTTTTGCAACGTTTTTACACTCTCGGTCATATGTGTTTAATAAAATTAATTTTTCTTCTTCCTATGCCCTTATTTATTGCTCTTTCCACAGATTGTTATCACCTTAAATTACCAACATGATCAATTTATCGGAATGTCCACTACTTAAATGTTGAAGACAGCTTCACCCGGAAGCGTACTGCTTTCCTTTTGCATTGTATTTTCAAAAGTTATAAGTTTACCTTGCTTCTTTCTAGTTATTTGCTTTCTGAAGCGATCTCTTAATAGTTGTTCTTCCATATATGTAACCAGCATATCTCGTTGAGGAGTGTGCTACTAAGCGTTTAAAACACCCAAATATGGACAGGCACTCGATTACTTGAAATGTTATGTCATTATAACAATGCCACAATTTAAATTTAAGTCTTGAGCCTACTGAAAGGCGAATTGCTAAATCAGCATCAAAGCCATGGCAAAACGCGATGTATCTTTTAATTTATATAATAACTTTTTATAATAACAAAGTGCAAAAAAAATGTAAAGCGTATCCTTTGGTTTTAGATTTAAGAAATCATATCATTGCAAAGAAATTTTAATATTCATATAATTTTCGAATTCCTCTGTAAGTGCTGGTGACCCTTTTTACTATTATTGGCAGAAAAGCGCTGTGTAACGCAGTGGCAGTGAGAACAGGGCATAGTTTAACCTGAGTATTCCTTAAACAGTCGAGAAATTCACGTTCCTGAAAAAGGCAACATTAAACCTTTAAGAACTTCGGAAAACACGAAATGAACTGCGATTGTAGAAAGCTTAATTTTTTAAATACGCTTAAGATTTTGCCTTCTACAACATATTTAATTATGGCAATTACCAAGAAAATGCCAGGAGTTCATTACTTTTCCAATGAAATGTTGACTGCAGGCAAGCAAATACTTTTTTCAAGAAAATATTGGTGAAAATAAAATCTTATAAGGACAAAAGTCTCAGAAACATGAATCACGACGGAGGAGATTGCTTTATCAATTTCGAAAGTAAAAATGTCTTTTAGCGTGGAGTAGTTTCTTTAAAAATAAATACCTTCTCCAAATATTTGCTACATTTTGGGATTAAATTAACACACTCTCTAATTTTTGTAAAATGAATATATTTTAAAACGAGCCTATAATTCATTTTCATAGCAAGATTTTCTCACGTTCCGTATTTCATATCCCTGCGGCGTTTGGCGTTCGAAGGAGATTATCTTACATACATCGTATTTTATTTTAAAACTGCAGCATGATTGTTTATGGAAATAGCCCCTTTGCCTTTACGCAAGAATTTGAAATCAGCTTACAACACCTCTGAGACAAACATATTACGATGAAAATACGGTCAATTCCGATTCGGCCGAAGAAGTAATTACACCTGCTTCTGTTTAACAGAGCTTTTGAGCATTATTCAATCACGGGTTCAGCAGGAAACCGTAAATTTAATACTTAGGTGTCTGAAGTACCGCGACGAATTTGAAATATCCCTCGGAAGACTATAAAAATCTTCCTAAGGAAGTGGGCATAAATTAAGTAATCTCAAAGTAACCAAAAGCATCTTTGGGGTTTTCTTGCGTCAGTTCGCTTATAAGGCCAATTTTTCAAACAGGAGAAAATATGTCGCTATATATTCTTGTCTTCTGCCGCCATTCGGCAGAAGACAAGAAGAAGAATCTCGCACGAATTCAATGACTTTATGCTTTCTACTTTCATGATTGTTTATTGTGAACTTCTCTAATTTATACACTCTGCTGTGTAGTCACCGATACGAACAATAACTTGAAAATATGATTAGCTATGGGATAATTTCTCCTACGGGAAAAGTTGTTTTTCGCTTTGCGAAAACTAGTACATGACAGAGAATCGTCATTCCTTCCTTCAGCCAACGGAATACTTCGGTAACATCAGACGGTGATGTCACAATTTCGTGCACCCTTTTGTTTCTTTTCTTGTTTTTTCTGTCATGGTTTTTGGTTGCGGAGGCCGTTTTTGTAGTCTACAATGAGTCGAAATTTAGCGCTATTACGCATATAATATTTGTGTTCTGCAGCAATAAGCATACTTATTCTGTGTGTGAACATAACATATTTTTATATAACATCTTAACTACTGGGACAGAAATCCAAGTTCTTTATTCCAGAAGTCAGAAACTGGTGTTGTAACGTACCAGGAGATGTGACGTACCTGCCAGAAGGACGCACACGACATAAAGGCAGATAGGAATCAGAATAAAATGTCCGCGTAGCTTAATTGGTAGAGCAACTTATTCCGGAATGAGTGGACCCGGGTTAGAATCCTGGCGCGGATAAAAATGACGGATAAATTCACTTCGTTATAATGGCGCCCGAACTATCCGGATGACCCGACCGTTCACAATCTCGCAATGGTGTGATGTTATTTCCACACCGCGAGATAGGAATAATAAGAGCAGCACTTCGAAAAAAAAATAAGGGGGAGATGATGTAACGTACCAGGAGATGTGACGTACCTGCCAGAAGGACGCACACGACATAAAGGCAGATAGGAATCAGAATAAAACGTCCGCGTAGCTCAATTGGTAGAGCAACTTATTCCGGAATGAGGGGATCCGGGTTCGAATCCTGGCGTGGACAGAAATGACGGAGAAATTTACTTCGTTATAGTGTCTGAATCTGCGTATCAGCATCTAGGAATCTCTTTCACTTTTCGGATGTTAACAAGATCTATTGTTTCTCCACCTCTGTGCAAAATTGCTGAAATAGTTTCATTTTCTTTTATAAACGAGTAATAATAATCCCAAGACAACGCTCTTCCATGGTTTTCATCGGTGATGTTACCGCAATGTGGTAATGTTCGAGTCGTGGTCTTTTTTTCTTTAGTAGAAGAAAAGATTTCCATATCTGACAAGTGTTAAAAGTAAAGAAAGACATTATTCCTGGAAAAATGATGTCAACATTTACTTACCTTGTAATCTGGGCTTTGATATGATTTTTAATGTTTTGTAAAACGCCAGATTCTTGTGCAAATGTTTGGAAAAATCTGTGTGCGTTTTTGACAAATTATTCTGAGATTTGAACGTTTATACAGAAATGTTACAAGGGACAAAGCAGCACAGTGAAAAGAAAATTTTAATGGACTTCGAAACAGCATTTTTATTTCTTAGATAAACACTATTTCATCATTAGGAATAAAAAGTAATACAGAAAAAATAAAATCACAAAAAACGTCAGGAACGATGCTTCTGTTCTTCTCAAATATCATCTTCAATCCATTGCTGAATGAAAGTTTCGTATGTCTTCCATACCTTTCCGGCTTTAGCCTGTCTACATGTCATTCCAACGAGTAATTTTATTTCGACCACACATCTGCCATTTTCTCTCCTCTATTTAGTATTTTTGTCTCTCAATATATAACTTAATATGACAATTATACAAAGGAAGTAAGTTTTTCTAGCAATATGTCCCGCATTTTGCCACTTCAGTGTTTTATTTCGATCAGAATGTCACAACAGCTCGTCTACTCTTCCTATCTTTCTTGATTATACAAAAACTACACCTGCCTCCGCGTTTTTGACTTGCATGTAGTCTCTTTACGTCTTCTTTAGTTTTGGTACATATTTCTAACCCACAAGTAAGAAATGAAAGATGCTTCGATTAAATGCTTTTTCTCTTAAGACACAATGATAACTTGCTTTTGACGATTGTACTTATTCTTCCGTATGAACTCAAATTGAGTTTCATATGAATATCAGTAACTCTGTGATACGGATCTCCTTCAATACCTTTTGCCCAAATTAGATGGAAGCGTCGGGGATTTATGTATTTTTCCCATTAAACATATGCCTGACATTTTATTTGTTACGACCATGTCGCTTTATTCTCACCCCAAAGCATCGCTTTTTCATTCCTGTATAAAACATATGGTTCCACCGTAATAACAGAGAGGAATAGCATGTAATCCGGTCTTGTCGCGCGTGTCGTATTTTAGTATGCTACTTGCTAAACTGAACAAGAATTAACGCTTTTAATTAAGTTTTAAATGGAGCTAAGAAATAATGTATCTTTACCATTTTTGGATGTATTACTTTCTGCATACAGTAACAGAGGAATCAAAGCCAGGGTATTCTACACACGCACAGCTATACCGAATTTAATACTACCTAACACTTTTTGTCGTAGAATTGAAAAAATTGTCATTTTCAGAACAAGATTCACTCTTTGGTCTGACGCTGAAACAAACAAAAAGAGATTTAAAGAGTTATATTGCAAGTCTGGTCGGCTGGGTACATCTACAACCGAATGACTAATATTAATAGAAGGACACTATAAATAAATATGAAAAAGCCAGTATTTCTTGAAGATATTCTGACCAAAAAAAAAAAAGATATTCCGACCAAAAAAGTTTCTGCGCTTAGGGAAACACACAGTTCCTGACCTCTGGTTAATCACTCAGAAGTATCAGGTCCACAATTCGTGCAACCTAGTTCAACAACTGTACTCATCCGAACCAAAGTTCCAGTGAGATCACGACATACATTAATCATTCAAAATTATGGAAGTTAAAACAGCACTTGATTATATACTATCTACCATCAAGTAATTGGACACCCCTGCATTCGACGATATATGCGGTCCTGATACACGTCACGGCCGCCACCGTTAAATATCGTGTGGGAAACAACCACGCAACCAGTCGCATGCAAGATGCCACGCAGTTCTGAGCTCTCGGATTTCGAGAAAGGTGTAATCGTCGGGATCACAGAAATGGCCGATCCATACGTGATATATCCAGCGAGTTGACGTACCCAAAATCGACAGTGGCCTACGTGATTGGCAAGTGGAAGATGAGAGGTGACTGTCGGAATGTGCCCCGACCCGGCAGATCCACAAAACTGGGAGTTAGAGACCGATGGGTGCTGACCAGAGAAATTCGGAAGAACCGCACCAAATCGATGGGCCACATCCGCGAGGAGTTTCAACAGGCATCCCGGAGTGTTTTTTCGATGAATGCCATCAGTGAGGAAGCCCATCTGCTCGGTTATCACGGACGTGCTGCCGCCCACAAGCCTTTGATCACCAAGTATAATAGCGCTGCTCGGCTAACGTGGTACAAAGGACGTCGACAGTGGACCGTTGAACAGTGGAAACAGGTTTCTGAAGCGGCGAATCAAGGTTCGCCATCTACCGTTCGAATGGCAGGGTCTGGGTTTGGCGTCTAATTATTAAAGGTGAATAAACTTCGTTTTCCTTTGCTATCACAGGTGTCCAATTACTTGTTGATATATATATACACTGGCAGAAAGTGAAAAAAGAACACCAAGAAGGAGACGTCTGATACCAACGAAATTTATGCAGCATAATAACGGAATACAGAGGTTAACGTGACCAACACATTATGGCAAAATACAGCTGTATTTGCTGGTAAACTGATAAATGACGTTTCCATGTAACACGGTTAGTACGAGGTTGAAACACCATGAACTGCGTCACACTGTGCAATTCTGGCATGGAGTCAGTCGTACAGATGTTGGATGTAAGTTTGGGGTATTGAGTTCCAAGCATCCTCAACCTGGACGCGTAAATCCGGGATGGTCGTGGCTGGCCGTGGAGACCGGATAAGTCGTTGTCCCAAAAAACCCACACGATCTCAATGGGGGACAAATCCGGTGAACGTGCAGGCCATGTAAGTTGTCTCACACCCTGAAGTGCATGTTTCGTTGCACGTGCCGTGTGTGAGCGTGCGTTATCTTGCTGGAAAACAACACGATGGACCGACCTTACAAATGGCACAACAACGGACTGAATGATGTTGTTGATGTAGGAGGTGCTGTTTAACGTTCCCGGTACAAACACTAGTTGTGTACGGGAGTGATAGCTGGTCGCTCCCCATACCAGGAGACCAGGTGTAGGCCCAGTGTGTCGCGGATGGATGCGAGAAGGGTGGAGACGCTCCCTTGTGCGTCTGCGAACACGCATACGGCAATCGGAGGTTCCCAAGCAGAATCTGATTTCATCGCGAAACACGACAGATCGCCATTGCGTTCTCCAGTGCAGACGTTGGCGACACCACTGCAGCCGTTCCTGACGGTGGGCTGGAGTCAGACGTACATATGTCAGATACACACGTGCACGTAGTCCTGCATCAAGTAGACGGTTGCGGATTGTTCGCACAGTCACCTCACGTGCATCGGCAGCTCGGATTTGCGTCGCAGTGGATGTTCTGCTTGACAACGCCGCTCTGCTTATGCTTCGTTCGGTCCGCTCATCAGTCCGTCTGTGACTCCCGGTTCAACGTCTTCTAGTGTGGGAATGTTCCTCCGACCATCTACGCCACCATCGCACCACCACCGATAGATACTTCCCGTCCAATTCGCTCCGCAATACGACAATACGACAGCCCGGCCTCGCGGAGTCCGACTAGACGACCTCTCTCAAACTCCGATAACTGCTGAAATCGCACACGTCTTCCATGTCCAGGCATTACAGCTACTTCAGGATCTTTGCACGTGTCCGTACGCCGACGACTGATTACATTCACTTCGCCGTACTCCTCAAATACCACCGACGATAATTTGCATATTATGCCGAGCTGTGGTGTAAGCGCTCACCGGTGGCTCCCGAAATTAATATCACACCTACGAAAACTCGACCCCATTAACATATGTAAATTTCATGATCGTCCGCCAATTCCTTCTTTGTGTTCTTTTTTCACTTTCCGCCAGTGTGCACACAAAAAATTTTACCAACTTATTACCAAATGTAATATTTTTCGCTTAAGCACCTGTCAGTTCAATTTTTCAGTATGAAACTAAAATGACTTGTGGTTGACTTTGCAATTCGGTCACGATAGACACGCATCAGTACCTGTACTACTCTCCTTTAAGGGAAATCACTCAATAATAAGATGCAAATGAAACTTAATTCAGAAAAGAAACGACTGATGCCTTAAAAAAGATCCATAAGGCAGACCAGTTTTGTTCAACAGTGAATACATTTCTTCCATGATTCTCATACAATTTAATTAGAAATCTTTTTGTCCCCTGTTGCAATATTCAGTGTCCAGAAAGAACTTATGATAACGGAGATCAAACGTTTATCACAATAGCGCGATCTGTTTCAATTTTTTTTTGTTACAGGAGGTTTCAAAAATGACGGTTTCTCGGATTTTAACAACAAGCAAGAGATTGAAAACTCACTCCTCTTTTCTTTTGTATCTGTGAATTTCATTTAGAAGCAGGGATATATTATATATTCATGTGTTGGTGTTGCCAAAATGTAAAAGAAATCTAACGAGCTCCGGTATAGCAAATATTCAATACTGATTGTGGACAGCAATTTTAGTTAAAGAAGAGAAGTTTTTAAAAAGAAATCATTTTATATCATCAAATACTTCGCAGTTATTATGTTCCCTCAAGACAAGATGCTCAGCTACATACGGGAGGGTATGTGTTTTGTGAACAAATACAGGCCTACAGACATACGTCAATTAAACTAGAATCTGAACCATTTGGCGCTTATGCAGGGAACATGATGTTTTCCTATCATAACCTGGGTTTCAGTGTTATGATAGAAAAATATCAATTTGTAAAAGCCTATCCGTGAGCTATCTTACCATAGCTCCCTCATCTGTTTCTTTGTCACAGAATCAGTTGTCGTGCACCACTCAAATAATCCAAAAATAATCGACACTGTCATTACACGATTAAAAATAAAACCAGATCACATTAAAGGTTTATTACATTAAAATATATTATTTACAAGTAAAATCTACGAGATCTTTCAGGCCGTCAAACGTGCCCATCTTCAGTAAAATGCAAAGTAGGATACAGACAGCAGGGTCTTATATACAGTTGGCTGTTGGTTTGTGACGGACTTTGGGCGTATGAATTAAATGAACATAAATGCAACGTTAAAAACCATTTAACAACTACATCCATCTCTCAACTTACAAGAGAAGGCTCATATACGCCAATATGGAATGAAGCTTCAATATTGGGTAGTCAAAAAACCAAGGTCTCAACCCTCTTTGCCGAGAGTTTGTACATCTGTGACTTTGGTTATAAATGTTGTAATGAGGATTGGCCTTATTTTGTGCCACAACCATGGAAATCCCTCATTGAGGGAACTTTAGAAGACACCATACTTGAAGACGAGGATATCCCAACATTGCCATTGAAAGTGAAGTTGTCCACCTCAGTCTTTTAAGACTCTTAACTCTTTGAGCATGCGCCGTGATGGCTATTTTACGTCACCAAACAACAATCTACTGTATATAGGTCTCTGCTGTCTGTATCATACTTTGCATTTTACTTGAAGATGGGCACGTTTGACGACCAGAAAGATCTCGTAGATTTTACTTGTAAATAATATATTTTAATGTAATAAACCTTTAATGTGATCTTGTTTTATTTTTAATCGTGAAATGACAGTGTCGACTATTTTTTGATTATTCTGGATTATTTAAGTTTCATAACCCAAATATTCGCTGAATGAACTACAGTTTGTGAAAAAAGGAAAACCCATCGGTGCTCCTTTCGTTTGTTTGTAAATGCCTCCATCCAATTTGAAATAGTTGTGGTTAATAACCAGATTTAAGGCGCTGATAATTTTCTTTATTTGGATCGGTGTGAATTCACGGAAAGTGACGATTATTACTTCAAGGTTTCCAACAGCCACTGGTATAGGTATAGACTGATATAAAGACACTATGTGGAAACTTTTCATTATATCATTATCAAATATATTTAACCATCTTCGCCCTCCACAAATTCATTTGTTGACTTGATTACGTAATCGGAGTTTGTTAAACGTTGAGATAAGAATTCAGGTAGAGATTTTTCTAATATGTATGTAGGAGATTTGCTTTTCGCTACTAAAGGTCTAAGGGCAGATCCCGGCTTTTGATTCTTTAGATGTTTAATAAGGGGGGGGATTGTAGTGCCCGGAGGAAGTTTCGCTGAACTTCTATTAGTTTCCGTTAGATCTTTGTCCCTGGCTAGAGTTTGAACTTTCCGTATTAGATGCTATTTAAAAGATTCTTCGATTGCAGAATTGAGTCCGATTCATTCGGAAATTCTTTATGTTTCTCGAATATAATCAGACCTGTTCTTAATGGCAATCTCATTCGATTTGTCTGTTAGGGTGATTGATATTCTAGAATCATTGCGAAGTTCTCTAAAACTTTTTTAATCTGACTGTCACTTTTCTTAATGTAACTTTTTTCGTTATTTCTCCTTTGAAAATCCACTAGACTGCTCAATTTCGATACCGCTGAACATCTGGTCATATCACGATCTTCTGCCGGAACTTGGGAAATTATACTTTCTACCTCAGATATTAACTGCTTAATTCTAGGCCTTGATGGAGGGCAATATTTTGTTGTGCGCTCCAGACCTTTTCTTGTTCTTCCGTCAGTTGTACTGTTGATGCATTTATGAAGGGGATTTTGTAATTCCCTGCATTTTATGTTTACCTTTGCCTTGAAAAAGCCCCCCAGTGGAGTGCAAAAGTTTGGCGAATCTCTGTGCTTGTTACACCATAAAAATAAACGGATTTAATATACAATATGCGTTTCTATATGCGTTACAATATGCGTTTCTCTACAACTTAAATCATGGCCCTCAGTCTCCGGCAGCTGGAATGTACCTGGCCAAGGCAGCGGCCAGTGCGACATGAAGGCAGAGGGTGCTAAGAATCCCCGGAGGACCGGACTAGGCTGCCATTTGATGCTGACCTTGGCTACCTACAACGGACGCTCCCTATCCTCTGATTCAAGGCTTCTTGAATTGGAAGAGGAACTACAAAGGATCAAGTGGGACATCGTGGGGCTAAGTGAGGTAAGGAGAAAAGGAGAAGATCTCATTGAACTGAAAAGTGGACATCTCTTCTATTATCGTGGGACAGATACTGGCAGAACTAGTGGTGTTGGATTTATAATAAACAAGAAACTGAAGGATAAAGTGGTAGAAGTTGAAAGTTCCTCTGACAGAGCTGCACGACTCGTTATCCAACTATCGAGAAGATACCAGGCTCAGATTATTCAAACGTATGCACCCACCACAAGTCATCCTGAAGAAGAAATTGAAGAATTTTATGAGGAAATTCGTCATCTAAATAATAAAGGTAAGCAGCACTTGAAGATAATTATGGGAGATTTCAATGCAAAAATAGGGCACCGGCAACAGAATGAAACTTCAGTAGGTAAATTCGGTCACGGCAACAGAAACCAGCGTGGAAATACTCTCGTTGAGTTTGCAGAGGCAGAAGGATTTTTCATCTTGAATTCCTTTTTCAAGAAAAAGCCACACAGGAAATGGACATGGAGACATCCAATTGGGACGACAAGTGAAATTGATTTTATTATGTGTAACAAAAAATTCGTCATCGAAGACTGCAGTGTGCTAAACAAGTTCAACACAGGTAGTGACCTTAGATTGGTGAGATGTAAGATGCACCTCAACACTAAACTGGAACGTGGCAAGCTCATAAGACAAACAAAATGTATTGACATAACCAACCTTAAAAAACACCATAATACTTTCAAGTTGGAACTGAAGAACAGATTCTCTGCTTTAGAAGGCCTAACATCTGAAGAAGTCGATATTTCAGAAGTTAACAGAAAAGTAACCAAAGCTCTTATGGAAACAGCAACAAAATTAGCTGGGTCTAAGAACAAGTTGCATGTAAACAAATTATCAGGAAAAACCAAAATGTTGATGCAAAAAAGAAGAGAGATGAGGACAACTAAAGAAGATGTGACTTCCAAAGTGGAATATATAGAGCTATGCAAGACAGTACGAAAAAGTATCACTGAAGACGTAAGAAAATTCAACTGTGAACTAGTGAGGAAAGCAATTGAAAACAACCAAAGCCTAAAGATAGCAAAGGGACATCTCAGTAAGGGAAGAAAACAGATTATGGCTCTGAGAAAAGAAGATGGTTCTATAACAAGAAATAGAGGCGAAATTTTGACAAGAGTGAAAGATTTCTACTCCAAATTATATGAAAGGGATGATACATGTACTCCAGACATCATGAAAGGTACCAGAGTTCTTCCAGTCCTCCCAGCAGAAGTTGCACATGCAATCAAGAACATGAAGCGGGGGAAAGCTCCAGGAGAAGATGGAATTACTATAGACATCATACAAGAAGCAAGTGGAGAAATTGAAACAGTACTCGCCCAAATTTTCACTCGATGCCTTAATGAAGGGAAGATTCCTGAGGATTGGAACAATGCTACAATGATCCTGCTACATAAAAAAGGTGACATTGAGGATCTCAGGAACTACAGACCTATCAGCCTCCTATCAGTGGTTTATAAAATCTTCACTAAAGTTCTTTCACACCGCTTGAAGGTAACACTGGACATGGCTCAACCGAGAGAACAAGCTGGATTCAGGAGTGGCTACAGCACAATAGATCATATCCATGTGCTGAGAGAACTAATTGAAAGAGCGAGGGAATATGAACTTCCATTGTGCATGGCTTTTATCGATTATGAAAAAGCCTTTGATTCGGTGAAACCATCAGCAGTTACCACGGCTCTGAAATCCTGCGGTATTGAAGATGCATACATTAATATTATTAATAACATCTATGAAAATGCAAGTGCAAAGATTCGGCTGTTTGAAAATACAACACACATAAAAATTGGAAAGGGAGTGAGACAAGGTGACACCATATCTCCGAAGCTCTTTAATGCCACATTGGAAAATGTTTTTCAATCACTGAACTGGGAAAACAAAGGGATAAAGATTAATGGAGATTATCTAACCCACCTTCGTTTTGCTGATGACGTAGTCATTTTTGCAACTACCCCATCAGAGCTGCAGAGTATGATCCAGGAACTTGCTGACAAGAGTAAAGAAGTGGGATTAAAAATGAACTTTCAGAAGACAAAAGTGATGTTCAATGCTTTTACAAGAAATGAAGATTTATCGATTGATGGAGAAAAGCTGGAGATAACAGACACGTACGTTTATCTTGGACAGCAGATATCAAGTGAGGGTCACATTGATGAAGAAATTAATCGGCGTACAAAACTTGCCTGGAGAGCTTTTGGAAGAAACAGCATAATTTTCAAGAGCAATATGCCATTATGTCTTAAAAGAAAAGTGTTTGATCAATGCATCCTTCCAGTGCTTACGTATGGTGCAGAGACGTGGATCTTAACTAAAAGAGACATACAAAGGCTGCAGACAACTCAAAGCAGCATGGAGAGGTGCATGCTTGGTATAACCAGGAGAGATAAGAAGAGGAACTCGTGGATCCGAAAAATGACGAGAGTGGAAGACATCATGATCAGAGTTAAATTCCTGAAATGGCAATGGGCTGGACATACTGCCAGAAGGACAGACCATAGATGGACAGCCGAAATTTTAGATTGGATTCCAAGGGACAGGAAAAGACCCAGAAAAAGACCACATGGGAGATGGGTGGATGAAATTCGTAAATATGCGGGAGTGACATGGAGGAGACTGGCACAAGACAGACCGTTGTGGAGGAAACTTGGGGAGACCTTCGTCCAGCAGTGGATTGATAATGGTTGACAATGATGATGATGATGATGCGTTTCTTGAGTATATTAACATTATTAGTAAGTGTTTGGAATGTACTATATTTCCTTCTTCTTTACACAAATAGTAATAACACCTAGTTTCCTTAACTGTAGATACAATGAACAAGACGTTCGCTTCATGGCAGCAGCTTACAGATAAGAAGAGTCTGAATTTAGGACCGCCAATCGTACGAAGAAGATGGAGCAGTGATAAAAATGTTCCGTGCTTATTGAACATTGGAAAATTATGCACTGTCGAAAAATTCGTCATTGAAGACATTGTTGCGTCAGTGTTGCCCAAATTAAAAGGAAACAAATAAAGAGGTTGAGCACAAACAAATCTTTATAGTGTAATATGATTCCGTTGATTTCCAGGCTTTAGGTATGAATAAAATCGTCATAACTTTGCTCTCCACTGGAAGCTTTACAACATGCTGTAGTTTTATATCCGTATACAACCTTCGCCTCTCAGTGGAGTGCTAGAACTTGGTGATTTCTGCATATTGATTTATTAACGCTGAAAATGAACTAATTTACATTAGCTATTAACGTTTTAATATAGCATAATCTGGTGTATTCGTAACTGATGAAAATTTATGTGGTTAAAAATCAGAACAAATTCATATCTTTAAAGCTTTTGTTAAGTTTTAGAATTGCGTGTTTTTCCAATAAAAATATTGTGACTCAAAGAAAGGCAAATATATATTTCAACAAATATCTATTCTCCTGACAAAAGAAATGCGAAAATACCTTCACTCGTAAAATCCTTCTGATAAGTGAAAAGGATAATAAGAGCTGTCGAGTATTTAGCAATGTCTAAGTGTCAAATGAGATTCATCAGATTTAAAAAAAATGGTTCATCTAAATATCCTTAACGCTAATGGCAACGTTTGTTTAGAAATTCACAAATGATATACAATATACTAGAAATATTTTCTTTGCAAACTTATCACGTTAATTACTTTACGGTAATAAACTTGAAACCTATATATTTAAAATCAATCTTTTTTATGCTTTCCAGCCGTAGGTTGAAGAAGCGCATATGTTCCAGGTTTTTCCGTCTGTCTGTCCGCTAGATAACTCACTTAAAACGGTTCGATTGCGATCAAATTTTAGTATGTAGTACGCGACAACTTGAGGACGTAACTATTAAAAAGGGACGAAATGGGGTCAAAGGTCAGGATACAAGAGAGGAATCCAACCTATCGCCCTTATGCGCCATAACTTACATAAAAATGCTTCGATTGCGACAAATTTTTGTCATTTTGTTCCGGAGGTATATTGAACTGGTTGAATATCATCGAAATGGGGTTAAGGTCAGAGCACGGGAGCGATATTTATTCCCCAGCCATTAACCTCATAACTCCACTAAAATGCTTCTATTTCGACAAAACTTAGTATGTTGTTCTGGAGCTATACTGAACCAATTCTCTTAAATATCATCGAAATGGTGTCAACGGTCAGGTCACAGGAACAAGATTTATTCCACAGCCATTATCCTCATAACTTGAGTATTTATTTCCGATATGTTGGAAAGGGTAACATAATCAATGAATTGCATGTTTTTTACGTTTTCCAAACGTAGGTTGAAGATTCGTATATACTCCAGCTTTGTCCGTATGTCCGCATGATAACTCGCGTAAAAATGATTCGATTTCGATAAATTTTAGTATGTGGTAGGGAACCACCTGGGGACGAACCATTTTGAAAATGGGTGAAATGGGGTCAAAGGTCACGACATAGGAGCGGGATCCATTCCACCACCCTTATGTGTTATAACTTAGGTAAAAATGCTTCGGTTGAGACAAAACTTTATCATGTTGTTCCGGAAATATACTTTACCTGCTCAGCTGAATATCATCGATATGAGATCAAAGGTCAGTGCGTAGGAGCGAGACTTATTTTACAGCCAGTATCCTCATAACTTGAGTAATGATTCCTGGTATGTTAGAAAGCGTATCATAATAAATGCATTGCATGATTTTACTAAATTGTTACGCTTTCCAACCCTAGGGTGAAGAAGCGTATATGCTCCAGTTTTGCCCGTCTGTCTATGTGTCTCTCTGTCCGCACGATAGATGTAGTATTTCTCAATTCTAAAGCTAAATCCTAAATTCTTGCTTCAATCAGTAATATTTCCCTGTCGTGAAATATAATTCATGGGTGCCTGAGAAATCTGAGCTACCGATGAATTTTACTTCACGACAGGTAAATATTACAGCGACTCAAAATTTGGGTTCGTAATTTTACAAAATGTGTTGAGGAAACACTAAATTTTATATGTTAGCACTGCATTATTCACCTGAGGTTCTTGTTTTCAAGAGGAATAAGTTATGAAGGGGTAAACACTGCTGCGTTTGTAATAATCTATCTCAGGAAGATTCAAGATATGAAATGTAAGTGGCTTCTCTTTTATGCTACGGGACTTATTACAACCGTGCAGAATTTGATCAACGATTTTCAGTAGATCGTCCAAACATTTTGTACTTTTTGCATACAGAAATACAAATTTTACTGCATTATATACTACAGCTGTTGGTAGCATTTCGGCTTTCGTTAGGCATTTCGCACAGGTTCGTTGCATGATATTATTTCACAGTTTATAAAGAAAAACTCCAATATCTGCAAAAAACTCCCCAAGATTCTAGTTTCGGGCTTCAATAAAAGAACAGCAAACTGAAAAGGTTACTTCTTGTCTCATAGATAAGATTGCGTGAATATCTATGAGCATTAACAGCATTCTGTTCTCCTATGTTTCTCGCTTTATACGCCAACTTCCATTATTTCGATGAAGCAGAAAACGCGACTTATCGGAGAAGGCATTCCTTTGCCGATCAGCGGAGGTCCAATTCCGATACTGCAGTGTAAATGTGAGCCTTTTCTGCCGATACACCTTCGTTAGCATCGGTGCAGTGAGCATTCGTCTGCATCGGAGCCCCATACGCCGCAGGGTTTGCAGAAATATCGTTTCAGGAAAACTTCCCGTAGCCCCTGGGTAATTCGGCCAGTGAGTTGCTCCAATGTAGCGTGTGGGTCGGCCCTCACGCACCTTCGAAGCCGATGTTCTCCTCTCACATCAATTCCACGTGGTGCTCAGCTGTTTCCACATCGCTTATTCGCAATGGTGACATTTCTCCAATCACGATACACTTTAACGTCACATGAACAGTTCACAAACTGCGCTGTTTAAGAAATACTGCCGCCAACAGCCGATAAGCATCCCTTTTTGCAAATCTGATAAATCGCTCTTTTATCCATGACAGCCACGAGTGATATGTTTTCAGAATGCCTAAAGCACGCTTTATATATCTTCCAAGCCAGCTGAAGAACGAGCTTTCTTTCATTGGCTAAGCGCAGTTGACGTCAAACATACGGGTGGTCACATTAATGTGACTCAGCTGTGTCCTAAACTTAAAGCAATAAAAACAATAAACCTTTAATTACTTAATTTAATATATTTTTTTATTTAAATTAAATGCTGAATGATAAAGTATGTTTTAGTGAATTTGTAAAGTTTGCAATATGGTGAAATGTCGCGTTTTTAATATAATAATTAGAAACAGCATTACAGAATTTTCAACTACATCTGAACTAGAAAATTTTGGAGGCAGTCTATATATAATTATTTAATATCTCACTTAAGGACAATAGGACACTTTTCAGCTGCTTCTCAAACGGAATGGACTTCCCATGTTGGATTTAAACAAAACTACGAAAAGAGAGCAACCGTTTCGGGTAAGACATGAAGAATTCACTACCGGTAGTTTGTTATGAAATATGACTTTTGTGGTACAATTCTGATATCCTGTTTATGGCACCCTTCACAAATCTGGGATTAAAAAGGGCTGCCATACGATGAAACATTTTAGGGCTATGCTATAGAATATATTTCCATATTTTGGGGACAATCAACAATATCAGATTTTTTACTAGGAAATCCGAGTGTGCTCTTATGATATCCGTGTCTGAGGAAATTTTTCTGACTTCATCTGAGCTATATTCCTGAGTTGTGTACTTTCGTTAAGGAAGGATGTCATACAACAACGAACAATAAATAGCACCTTGGTTTAGTATCCTGATCGTTATCCTTACGGGGGATTTGTTTGGCGATTTCCATAATTAGCAATGTCTGATACCACAGGGGAAAATAGTCGAGATGTACAGTCGTCGATTATGTTGTAAATAAAGATCATGCATTCCATCTGCTAAAGTGGTATGTTCACTAATTGCAGAGTCCGTGATATTAGAAATTCATGTAAACCATGGCTCTCGTTCTGGGATATGGCAGTAAGCCTTGTTGCATAGCTGATATGTCGGCGTCCATTTTAATTCTATGGCATCAAAGCGGTTCAAAAGTTGGGAAAGTAATCTGAATCTTACCAGAAGAGTGATTAAACATTTTCTTTCCGGAATTTTTTTATGCGATATGTGAAATTAGCTATGTAAAAGCTTCTGGCTGAAAAATATATTTGCGGTAAAAATGTTGGTTAAGTCGTAGAAATATAAAGCTATTTCTATGAATCAAAACGTCCCGGTGCTTGATAAAGAGCCTGTGATGTGACCCCTCCGTGAATTCATTGCCTTTTGCCACTAATTCGAACAGCTCTTTTAGGCCCATGAACAGGGTGTGTCTCCATTTATGGATATTATGTGTAACACAAATATCATAATTCATGGATCATGGTATAATCTAAACTTTACCCTTTTCTGACATGCGCTGTATTGCTTATAGGAGGTTGTCTTTTCTTTCTTGGAATTTTTATTGGTAGTGAAAGCAATTACAAGCCAATTAACGCGAAACGCCAACTAAATTTGCTTGGATGCTCTGCCTTTGAGCTGTTTTATTTATCTCAGGCTGCTGCAGAAAGAGACGGCTTACCCATGAGAATGAAGAATGTTGCGAACTTGTAAAGCGCTCTGATAACTTCGAGATAATTTTGCATACATATGCCGAGATTTTACTCCATTACCCAGATATAAAAGAAAAAGGATATTTCATGTTATACAATCGTACAAACCATATAATTTTTGTAACTACCTCTGCGCATATCCACTTAAAACGAGTTGCAGGTTATTCTGTACTAAATACAACACAGTTTCTTTTTCTTTTTCTTTTTTTTTTTTGTTAATATCCATACGCTAAACTAGGATCTCAGAATTTTAATTGTTCATTTTGTATAAGAACCAAGAAGGAAAACAAAAGGCAAAGAAACACTGAAATTATATCTGTCGTTATGTAAGTAAAACTTACCCATGTAATTAGTTTTAAAGTATGTGGTCCGTGATTACTAAGAGCACAACATTGTACTGCATTTTTATTTGACACTTAAAGTATTAATCCGACCAGAATTAAATCGATGAAAGGGAAGAAATGGAGAAACAGTAATCTTCTTCGCGTTCTCTAATTGCCTGAACTGTGACAACAGAGTATTGTAATATAAGATCCCGTATTATCATTTTTCCCATCATAATATCAAATAAATTACAAACTAACCAGATAAATTGATTATCCCACCAGTACTTCGAAATCCCAATATGTGAAATTGGTTACACAAAACTACTGTAGAATAGAAATATATCTCGTCTCTGGAAGAACTCACAGACAGTGTAATATCAGAATTCAAGTTCTAAAGTATAGCACTTCGAAGGGATTAGGATAGAAGCTGCATTAAACGTCATTCCGAATCAAAGATGTAATCTTAGAACAGAGCTATAATTCCGTTTTACGTCTGCTGTTATGAGAAAATTAGGTGCACGTGTGACTATTAAAAACTTGTAATATTCACTGAAATTTTTTGATGGAGGCATATGTCCTTCTGTTTTAGATTAGAAGCTGAAAATACGTTTAGGACGAATATTAGTAATGCAGTTTGCACACCTGAAATCTTAACTTCTAAAACTCCAAAGTAAATTCACTAAATTACTGAATTGTATTTATTGGTAATCAATAAAACCAAATAACTTTAATAATGCTATTCTTCTTTAACGTTACAAGGTCAAATGCCTCCCGATTTGGCAATCTTTTCTCCTGAATTTTACATAATATGAAACACTGAGTATGAGACTCGTACTCTTTGAAAACCACCTAAATCAAGACTAGTTTTTCTTGAAATCCATCGAGAGAAAGTGAATTATCATGATAGCAAATGTAGTTCTGGCCTTTGATTTGGTGCCGTCATCAGACGCCAATGCATTTCACAAGTTGGGTCTACCTGAATTTCGCACTCCGTTATAATATAACTCGTGTCATTTCTATGTCAGTCATTTGAACTTTTTCTGATATAATGCATTTTCGTCAGGGATTGGAAAAAAATATTAATTACATTTTGAATGGTTTGCTATCAGTCAAGCGACGAGATTATACAGTGAATAAAAAAAAAATTTGATATAAATTCCTAATAATTACAGACACCCAACGTGGACCAGGAACAACAAACAAAGATCTTCGCTCTTTCCACGTTTATAAGAGAGTCACGGAAAAATTCTAATTGGCCGCCACAGGGAGTCGAACCCAGGGTCTTCCAGTTACGCGCCGGATATGCTTCCGCTACACCACAGCGGCCTCGAATTCCTCCAGACTCACACACGCTAACTGCCAAGCCAATTTTGCAGGTTGCTTCTTGGAGCCCCGCACAATGATGGGGATTCACCAAAGATGGTAAGCAGCAACTGAAGAAATAATTAGAAGGCGAATGAATAATTAATACAGACACACAACGTGGACCAAGAACATCAAACAAAGATCTTTGCTCTTTCCACGTTTATAAGAGAGTCACGGAAAAATTCTCATTGGCCGCCACCGGGAGTCGAACCCAGGGTCCTCCAGTTACGCGCCGGATATGCTTCCGCTACACCTTCTAATTATTTCTTCAGTTGCTGCTTACCATCTTTGGCGAATCCCCAGCATTGTGCGGGGCTCCAAGAAGTAACCTGCCAAATTGGCTTGGCAGTTAGCGTGTGTGAGTCTAGAGGAATTCGAGGCCGCTGTGGTGTAGCGGAAGCATATCCGGCGCGTAACTGGAAGACCCTGGGTTCGACTCCCGGTGGCGGCCAATGAGAATTTTTCCGTGACTCTCTTATAAACGTGGAAAGAGCGAAGATCTTTGTTTGATGATATAAATTATTTATCCTCTATGGTGAGACTCTCACATTCCGTACCCTACCTTGTTGTTTTAAGAACTCATATTACAAACGGCGAAAGTAACTTTGTTATATTAGTTAAGAATACATTCCGAAATGGCATTTTCTTTTTCTTAAGTAATAGCGTGACGACAGAAATATTTAAAGTGCGAAAAAATGTTAGTAATATAAACTTTAAGTTTTCTCTGTGCCTTAACCCGTGAACGACTATAACGCCCGAAACGCCATTACACCTAAACTACCGCGACCGCCCGAAACGCTTGTCTAGAGTGAGCAGGATTTCCTACCCCCACCTGTTCTTTGAACTTACATTGCCTCTACGGGTTTCGCAGAAATAACGTTCAGTCGACATTGTTGTCGCTAAACAAATAGGTAAAGCAGTCGTTGGTATAAAGTAAGCTTTGACACAATATTTCAGGAACCTGGTCGTTAAAGGGTTAAGTTATGTGCGAATCCTGAGGTTTTCCTTTCCGCTCCTCTCCGCAATTGTAAAGTTAAATGAAGAGATATCAATTAATCTTGCTTTATGTTGCGTACAGTAACTTTACAGTAGGCTTACCGAATTTTCTGAAGTATGAACCACACGTCTTGAAATATATTCATGAAAATAAGATCAAACTCATTCTGAAATGGAATTAAAGTTTTGTTGAAATCTATTGATGATACATTACATGCATACTGGTGCTTCCTTTTTTAAGAGTTACAATGTGGGTCACTGGAGTGCTACACGATAAAAATGCATATCTGATATTACATGGATTAACGTACCAAAAAACGAACTACTTTTTCATGGCCGGATTTTGAGATTCCAAACCGTGATTTTAAAAATAATTGATAAATATTTTTTATTCAATATTTTAGTGAAACCATGAACTTGAACTTTTTTTAAAAAGTTAGTTTGGATTTTCATTTGGCATTTGTAAATCTGTTCACCACTTAAATATTATGTTCGGTTCGAAGTATTTTAAAACAAATGAGTGAAATAAATGTTAAAGATCTAATACAATAGAATAAATTTACTAAAAATCCTCCACAGTAAAATGAAAAAAAACAAGTCCAAGGCTTTATAAGAAAACTATTCGTGTTTTTACTATGCGGGTGTAAACCGGATCATAGATCTGCTGAGATTTCACTCTTCAAGCGGTGGCGTTTTCAAAGCAAAAGAATGACTTAAAAACGAAAACTAAAACATACGTGGATATGTAGAATAAATAGTTAAAAATCAAATCAAATGAACAATGATAACGTGAGGTTACGCTAGATCAACATGTCGGAGTATAAAATTGGTAACGTTATTTTGTGTTGAGCTATAAAGTGCAGTCTATGAATGTGGTAAGTCCACTGAGACAAAATTATTGCTTTTCTCTTTGTAAAACAGAAATTCTAACGTCTTCCCAAGTAGCATTTCTTTTGCTGTGGTGTACGGTGTACTATCCTCGCTGTCGTTCAAGGGTAGGGTTGACTTAGTTTTTGATCGCTGGTGGGTTTTCTTTATTTGATATCCATTTCATTTTCTTCAAGCCTTGGAGCAAAGGAACTTTTTTGTCATTCCTCTATGCACTGAGTGGCCACTTTATTATAACCAACAGACAGTTTTAAGCAAATGAGCTATGGCTGCGCGCTGTTGCCTCCACAGGGCGAGGCTAGTATAAACCGTGTGCTTGCGACAGTAGTAAAGGTAATTTTTGGGCATCGAAATGGTAAAAAAATGCGATTTGACGGACTTTCAACATCGGATGTTTGTAGGAGCTCGGGGCCATGGAGTGAGTATCACCAAAACCGTCGCATTCGGGAAATGTTCCAGAGCAGCTGCTGTTAAAGTGTTTAAAGACTGTACTGTCAGCCCAAAACTGGGTATCTACGTGCAACGTGTGGTCGTCATCGACTAATAACTGCTCGGGCGGAACGGAGTGTGTCCAGACTCGTAACAGACAACAGAAGGGCAACAGTGCAGAAAATTACTGACCCTCTTAATCAAGGATTCCCTCAAATGATCTCTGCACGCACTCTTTGCCGTGCACTGCATCGGATGGGATATGGCAGCCGAAGGCCTGTTCGAACAACTTTGCTGTCTGCAGACAACAAGAGAAAACTTCTGCAGTTCGCACAGGAGCTCAAGGATTGGACAGTCGATAATTGGAAACAAATAATGTGGTCAGATGAATCACGATTTTAGGCCGATGGCCTAGTGAGAATTTGGCGGAAACAGCACGAAAGCATGGACCCAAATGCATTGCTCCAACCCTTCAAGCTGGTGGAAGCAAGGTTATGGTTTGGGGAATGTTTTCCTGGCATGCTTTGGGCCTTTTAATTCGTGTTGATCAACGTCTGACTGGCACATCATATCTAAACATCGTTGCGGACCACTTGCATCCTATCATGTGGATGGTTTATCCCAGTGGCGATGGCTACCTTCAACAAGATGATGCTTCCTGCCATAGTGCTCGTATTGTACGGGATTGGTTTCAGGAACATGCCGGTGATTTTACTTTGCTTAGGGGACCCCCCACCATCACGAGCCCTCAACCCTACTGAGAATTTGTGGGATGAAATTAAAAGAGCCATCAGACAGCTGGATCCACAACCCTGCAATCTCAAACTCCTGGAAAGTACTATTCATCAAGCATGGTCTCAAATTCCACAAACCACCTATCAACATCTCGTGGAGTCCATTCCACGAAGTATCGACGCAGTATTAAAGGCAAAAGGCGTCCCAAGGAAGTACTGAGGCGGTGGTCATAATAAAGTGGCCACTCAGGGTATATTTCTCTTTAGATCGGCATTCTGGAACGGTCAGGTGAGACACCTTGTACATCAATGTGTATGAATATGTCGATGATGCATCATGGAATTTTATCCCAATGTCAGAAATAAATGTGTTTAGTGTTCTGAACAACAAGAAAAGACTCGGTATAAAATTGATGGACCCAATACATTTTGGCGAAGTATTCATAGTGCGTTTATTACCTTTATTGTCTCTTTCTCGCTTATTTGGTTATCCTGAGGTACCCACGTCATTTCTATCCAAAGAAACAAGGTGTAATAAATTTTTCAGTTTCAGAACTTACAGATTCACAATGTCTGCGTAGCTCATAATCTGATGAAAGCCTCTTTGAAATCACCAGGGCAAAAAGGATCTTGACTACATGATGTTAATTTTTGATGTGGGTTTATAGTAAACAGAAGTGCATAGGTTCACATCTGCTTTTCTTGCTTCTCATTATACACAGACAATGCAAAGAGTTAGCCACTTTTGTTTCCATGCTGAATTTAATACCGGGGTGCATAGGGTTGATTTTATTTACGAAACTTGAAGGTCCTCATTACTATGTTTCCATACAGAGAATATATGAACATGTCTCAGCAACGACGACGCCTTCGATGTCAATTCATTCAGGATTTTTTTTTAAAAGAGTCTCAGCACAAATTCAGCTAATACCGAAGAGAGTGAAGATGTCATTGGCGCTCCACTGTTTCGTTTGTAAACTGTATCTTTATAACGGGAGAACGTGCTCCTGGTGACGAATCTGAGTACTGTTGATATTACTGTTATTGTTCTGATCTGATGTAATCAGAACCACAAATCGTAGGAAAATTATATGTGACATCCCAAATCGGCTGGAAATCAAGGGCCTTTCAAGATTACCAAACAGCAACCATCGCTCTTTTTACGTTAATAAGAGAGCCGCCAACGTGACTCGAACCCGAAAAATTATCATCGGTCGCCACCGGTGAATCTCCAGCATTGTGCGGGGCTCCATGAAGTAACTTGCCGTGTAGTTTGGCAGTTTATCACATGTGATTCTGGAGAATTCGAGGACGCTATGATACAGTGGTAGCATTACCGGCGCGTAACTGGAAGACCCTGGGTTCGATTCCCGGTGGCGACCGATGACAATTTTAAAGAGGCTCACTTACTAACGTGGAAAGAGCGATGGCTTATATTTGGTGTTCCTGATCCACGTCGAATGTTCGAATTAATTAGCTTTCAAGATGCGTGAATTGCCACAATGGGTGGGAAGCTTCACCATTTCCGGACTGAAATTGGTACAACATTCAGTATGGAAAACTAGGGTCAAAAACAGATTTGCATAAAATGAAATCATATTGCGACATAAAACAGCTAAGGATTACGATACTACATGATGCTTTTTCCTTAGATCCAAATGGGAGAACATATTTACCAGGATAAAAGACATAAGGGCAGACACACACACAATATAACGAATTATTGTTTACCAAAATATAAAACAGATGACAACTTAGTTGTCATTCCTCTGAAAGTATGATTTCCCAATGCTGTAGCAAGGCAACTGAATGTCTTTGCAACAAAGTGTGTATGTCTCAAAAGTGCAATGGTGTGGTAACCCTGTCCGGCCAAAGAAACGGAACCTTCAATTCATGTAAAGCACATTTTTCTCGTATTGTCAACTAACAGCATAGCTGCAGTTTGCATCGACAAACGCATCAATAGACTATGTGTTAAGGAATTAATCTACTGGTACAACTATTTGTTTGTCAATATCATTTGAGATATCCTACAGGATGCATATCATGAAACCCTTACTGTGCCAATGTATTGTAGAAGGCATTTAGCCAACCTTCAGCTTTGTGTATCACCTTGAAACTGCTACGTTCGACACCGCAGTGCATGGAAGAGTTTTGAACGATGCTCTTTCGGTACCAGTCTCAGATCTTCCCTCAGATTGCATTTGCACCTGCAAATGAGTCAAGTAAATAATCCCTTGTTTCTTTTTTTGAAATTTATTATATTGCTGCATTTTTTTTTTAATTTTGCGTAATCTTTGATTTCACGAAAGTTGTAGGTATTATTTTTTTAAATATTTGCAATCGTAATACATGTATGTACAGGCAGTCTTGGTTTGTACTGCATTTAATCACAGTTAACAGTATATAATAACACAGGGAACATCAAACAGCAGTAGCATGTACGGAGCGTAATTGGAAAAACCTGGGTTCGATTCCCTGTGGCGGCCTATCAGAATTTTTCCGTTACTCATTTATAAACGTGGAAAGTGCGATGACTTCTTTTTGATGTTCCTAATCCACGTAAATTGTCTGTATTAACAACACAAAGAACTTTGCACCAACTTTGCTTAAAATACACAGTCGAGTCACATTATCGTGACCACGTCTTCTCTTGACGTCAACAGCAAGTAGCCAATAAAAGAAGGCACGTGTCGTGAGCTGGCTTGGAGGGCATATAAGGTGTACTGTAGGGATTCTGGAAATATATCACTCGTAGCTGTTATCGATAAAAAGAGCGTTCTCGGGTTTTTAAAAAGAGATGATTATCAGCTTTCGGACCAAGGGTGGCAGTATTTCTGAAACAGAGCAGTTTGTGAACAGTTCGCGTGCTGCTGTGGTTAAAGTGTATCGTGATTGGAGAAATGTCACCTTTGCGAATAAGTGACGTGGAAACTGCGGAGCACCACGTGCCATTTATGTGAGAGGTGAACGTCGGCTTCGAAGATGCGTGATGGCCGACCCACACGATACAGTGGAGCAACTCACTGGCAGAAAGAACCAGGCGGCTACCGGAAATGTGTCTAAAACGATATTTCAGGTAACCCTGCTGCGCACGGAGTAACAAATGTGCATCGGCAGAAAAAGCTTGCATTTGCATGGCAGTACCAGAATTGGACCTCCGCGGACTGGAAAAGGATATCCTACTCCGATGAGTCACGTCGGCCGCTGCAACGAACGGATGGACGTTGGCGTATGAGGCGAGAAACATCAGATAACACACACTCTTCAACCATTGTAGGCGGAACACAAACTGGTGGGGGCAGCGTTATCGTCTGGGGAATGTTTTCGTGGCATTTCTGAATCCACTTATAACTGTGGAATGCCCTGTGTACCGAATTCCTTATGAATCAATTCTCGCAGGCACGGTCACTTATACATGCTGATTGACTTCCCTGGGGCGGATTAGATCATTCAGAACAACAATGCGACGTGCCACACAGCTAGAAATGTCCGAGAGTGGTTTGAAGGCCACGATGAAGGTTTCAAAGAACACTGGAAGTGCCAAACTGAAGTACCGGTCGGCTTTTTCCTCGCAGCTTGGAAATGTAGCAAACTGGTTAGATAAATGTCATACCACAGAGACATCAGTATTTTACCAAAGGGGAAATGAACAAACATATGAGCAAAAACGAATACAAAACTGTATACTGGGACTTAAATAAGAAATGACCGCAAAGCAGTACACACCATGATACAGAGCCATGGTTTCCACATATGGATTTCGGCAAGGAGGTGGTCGCCAGTAGAGAACATGATGTCCCCTAACTGCAATGACTTCGTTGCATCGTCTGGCCATATTTAACAAGAAGCTGAAGATGAGTTGTTTTGGCAACGTGGTCCATTCCTCTTGAAGGGCACGTTTCATCTGATGGACATTTTTCCAGTGGATGTAGGCCTGCTGTAAGACGTCTCCCCAGATCGTACCACACATATTCTATGGGATTTAGATACATGGAGTATGCAGTCAAATGCATGTGACTGATATCATCACTTTGCAACAGCTCATCTACTGCACGTGCAAGATGGGATCTCAAGTATCGTCCATAAACACGAACTCGGAAAAAATGATACCTCAGAATAGGCGTACATGGGGAAGGAACACTTCAACGCAGTAGCTGTTTGCAGTTACGGAATCTCCTCCGAAAATGTGGAGCTCAATAGGACCATTCAGCGTATTGCCTCCCCATACGAGTACACCAACACCGCCAGACCGATCTCTTTAGTTAAAGCTAGCCTGTCGATAGCGTGTTTCTACTTCTCTCAAGATCAGCTGACGTCGAGAATCTCAAGTGTTACTGAAACGACTATGATCCGTGAAGGGTGCCGTACCCCATTGCGCTATTGTCCAATCCTTGTTGTCATTTCCCCATTGTAATCGGTGTCTCCAATGGGTAGACTTTAATGGGATGCAATGTTCAGGTCGTCGGGCAAATAGTCCACCTTTATATAGAGGTCTGCCAACAGTGAACCGCGATACGGCGCGTCCTCTAGTCATCTGTAGTTGCTTCGCGATATTGCCCGCTGTCTGGATTCGCTCACGTTTGGCATGCAGGACCATATATTTGTCATCTCTTGCTGTTGTTTTCCGTGAGCGACTACCACCGACCTCTTTAAACGCTTGTCCTCTCGTTTGGAAGGTCTTCCACATACGTAAAACAATGCTATGGTCACCCGGAACTCATAGGCGACACTTGACCAGCGTCGCTACTTGTGTCAAGTATGATATTCCATAAACCAAGATAGCCATCTGTAAAAGGCTCCACAAGGGCACCCACGACCCAAGAAATTCAAAGCTGTGCATTGCACATTAAGTTAAATGGCTATTGTATGCTATGATGCAAACGATGCACTCCTGGTGCATCTGCTTGCGTTGAAAACAAACAACAATTGTTTCAGAATCTTTCGGTGTCGGACGAAAATACAAACTTCGATACGTAATCTTCAAAAAGGGGTTGTAAAGCTGTCAAAGCTGGCGATCATGTTGAAAATGTAATGTGCTTTGTTCAGAATTGCTTCTTGACAAAATTTAGTACTTCGAAATTGAGTTCCGTAACTACGTTTACAAGGTTGTAGTTTCGACGCGATTTCTTAGTTGCTTTTGTAAATATGGAAATGTTCGTTTAAATTGTGTACTGAGTTATTTCTGTCCTGTCTAAATATGAACTAATTTTGACGAATCAATAATACAATCTCGGAAAAATTAGATTATCACTGAAAATCTCTTTACAACACTGCACTGAATTTAAGCACTGTGGGTGATATACTGCGCTAACCTCTAAGTAAAGGTGTTGCTTAGAATTTACAGGAAATATTTGTTTCCTTTTCTCGTGTGTTACCCAAACAGAACAGAAATGTTCTTAAGGTACTTACCGGTCTTTATGAAAAACTTTCCGAGAATGTTATAAATGGCCCAAAACTTTGAATGTATATATTATCTTTCCATTTTTGTGGTAAACATGATCTTCCGGAAAGTTGTCTCCTTGAGTTATTTAATCAACGTTTTCACTGATATTTAAAATTTCCTTAATGTATTTAATGCCTGCAATACTTGTGAAGGGGAGATAAATATAGTACATCTTGAAATAAAATGTTTAACTGTAAATAAATATAGCTGACATTCTAAACTTTCTTTATCCTGAATAAATATTTTGATACCACAGATACAGGGCTTCGGGAAAGCAAACTAGAGTCGAACCTGGACAGATAATTACCGATGTCGGTAACTTCAGTACTCCTGCTGATGAAGACGCAGGGCAACACAGCTGATTAGAAATTTTAGTCAGTTTAACTGCTTTGTGAGTAGAATGAAAATAATGGTAGGTGACAGTGAAAACCCTCACTCCCCGAAATTCTAAAAATTTTATGCACCATAGACGACCAGATGTTTTACGTCTTTCAAGATACTTATCTTTTGGTAAGCTTATTGATTTCAGAAAACCTGGGAAACAGCTCCTAGGTACTCGTTGGAATGTGTGAGGACATCGTCGCAATGAAACATGATTACCCTTTGCTGTGTGTCTAAATCTTTGTTGTAGGCTGTAATTTACGTTTCCATTCTCTAGAAAATTTTGAAAATTTCATTTCATAAATACTCTTAGGAAATTTCTTCAACGAAGCGTTACATACCCAATTTTGACGCGAAACTGAGATTTTTCTTTCGGGAAGGCTATTGTTTTTTCAGTATATATGTTTATGTATTATCCTGTTACTCTCTTAAGCATTTCATAGATGAAAGACGAAAAGGGAAAGGAAAATCCATGATGGAATACCTCCTTCCATAAATTTAAAGCGAGATCAACTAAATTTCTTTAAAACGTAGACATGTCGCAAATTATACTGACAGAACATTTTGAAATTAGAATATGTGTTCTGTGGACTGTGGCAGTAAATGAAATTTTCAACCAGACGCCACGAACACGTAGAAATTACATTTCATGGTTTATCTGTAGTGACCGCTTGTATTGAATACTGTTACTCATCTTTCAAAGAATGTTCTCAAGTTTATGTAATCGAAACTTTGATGACCAATTTAGAGACACGCTATCGAGCAAAAGCAAACATTTTGAACTGAAACTGAAAAACTCATATTCCTGGAATTTATTGAGATTGGTTTGGGTCACAATTTTGCAATAATTTACCCAGTCTTAGTTGCCATAGCTTATCCGAAACACCATGCTAACCGGCCGCCAAGCAAAGCGTATATATTTTTTTTTTCTAGAACAACACATATTTACAGATAATCCTTTCCACAAAGATGACAGATTCTATGAAGTTTTGTAACTCACACTTCTGCAGGGTATTTCATTTGAAGAACAAATTTTTCTCATGTGATTTGAAAAAACAGAAAATATAATTTTAATCTGTTGATGATTTCATGACAGTATTGTCGGTTAACACAGACTCTAGAAAAATATATTCTCTTCCTGTTAACAAACACGGAGTCTATCAAAGCATATATGAAAAGCTGAAAAAGCAGAAACAAAAAGAAGTAACCCATATTCTTAAAATAATATGTTGACCTTTTGCTAAACCCATATAAGTAAAATAAAGAAAAAAATTCTAAAGTAAAAACCCATATTCTAAAGATAAATTCATTTCAATCTATCTAAATCATTTTAGTAAACTGAATACTTAAGATGATTCGCCTTTCCTCTGCTGCTAATTTCCTCTTACCCCACTACAAAATAGATGGCGCTATGTTTGTTCATTTAAAGAAGGAATAACTACTATCAGACACAAAACTAGCATCGAGATTCTGTAAATGTATCCCGCTCCATTATCACTGTAAATTGTGGTTTTCGTTTATCGAAAGCATTGCCCAACAGAATTAGAAAATTCTCACTAACGTTCAGTAATCCCCTGCCAATGATTAGATTTTTTGCCAATATTAGAGCTAAATAGTAATAAGACTTAAGGATCTGTTAATTTTTCGATACCAGTTACTCACCAGAATTTTACTTTCGTGGTAAACACACCTTTTCTATGAGCATTTGCATAAAATCATTACTTTCGCTTTCATCTTTATTCAGCGGGGTACCAACTTTCTGTTATATCTGATGCTCACTAGAACTAGTCGAAAATGAAGGCCCACTTTCTTTCTTGCTGCATAACGAAAGCAATATATAATCATTTTCTGGCTTACTGCTTGCCATGCTGCATCTGTCAAATCAATCGCAGCTCAAATACCTGTCAGATGTGGCTTATTACTTTCCATGTAAATCATGATACATTTTATTTGCATTTTTAAAGTTGTGGATGAAACCTTGATTTAGCATGAACATAAATGACGTTACGTGGATAAAAGTCCATTTCAGTGCCTTTTAATTTTCGAATTTAAAGATGCACTGCGCAATTGTGAATAAGTCATAGGATCATTTTTACATTTCTTGCCAAGCTCCCGCGACAGTTCTCCAAAACATTTAGCTATCCTCCACGTCATCGTATTGATATTTCATAGCGCTTGTGAAGATTGAACTACGTTTAAACAACGTGGATTCAACGCTTTACCAAATATCAAAAGCAGATTTTTTTTTCTGGAGTATTTGAAGCGTAAAGAGTGATTATTAGTTGTTTGACGAGTATTTTGCCCATGCATTTTTCATTTTAAGTAGCAAGAGTTTTATCAAGATGAATCTTGAAATCCAAAGCAGTTTCGATAGCGTCATTATTCTTTTTTCTTTTTTTCAGGGCAGAGGGAGCGACAGAGGCTGTGCAACACCTGTTGAGCAAAACTTCTTTGGGAAAACCTACAGTATCTAAAAGGCTTTCAGGGCACTCTGATGAAGATTAGGTAGGCGATTCGGTAGTTCTGTTGTAAATCTGTTTTTGAATGGCGGTTCAGCCCAGTATTTTCTAGTGAGACACTGTAATTTTCCTGGAATGTCCTGGCAAATCGCGATCCTCGAGGTTGTTGCTTAAAGGTGGAAACTTCCCTTTAGTTGAATAGGATACTATTTTAACCCCTGTGATGTGGAGGAAGTGGGTATGGCAGTTAAATGGGGATTTGGTTTATCGAGGTTCGACTGCATGTTCTTTTGGCTTAAGGTTTCACATATTGTTAAAATATAAATTTCAACTACAATCTTGCGACCTCGTTGATCCATCTATGTGCCCATATTTTATCCTTATGGAAACACAAACTCTGCTATCGGTTGTTTCAAAAGAATTGTTACCATGCTTACAACTTCTGAAATTTTCGTAAACTCAGCTCTAGAACTATCTATATCTGCTATGCCTTCGAATAAGACACCAGCTCAATTTCGTTATGCTGATTTTTCAGCTACTGGCTGGCGGACTGTGTTAAATATTCAATGTAGGCAGTTTACAATGAATTGTATTTTCTCCATTGTCATATTAAAACAGATTGCGGAATTCACTTTGTTTTCCCGAAGACAAATCTTCATACCTCAAAGATATGTACAGGAATTATTTGTAAACAAAATTATTCTACTCCAGGAAATCAAAAAAGTAATACTGAACTATTATGTTTCTATCTCCTGGAGTAGAATAATTTCGTTTAAAAATTATTCCTGCAAAAAATGTTATTTGGAAATAGGAATATTTTTCTTGTACGAAAAATTCCATTATACATTTCAGTGCTTAACAAAGGAAATTCAGGAGAAATTTACACTTTTCTCCATAAGGGAAAAAAGAAGTCACCAAAATCCACCCTTTTCAGAGAACAAGCTTCATCATTAGTTTACTATATACTGTATTTGTACTTAAAGTATTAGGTGTTCACGGAGAAAACAGCCATAATTTGCGGCATGAGAAAAGAGGATTCTACTGCGGAATTCTAATACCAGTAAAATGTGATTTTGCAAATTACGTGGAGAATGACTGCTCTTGAATCAAAATTGAAGAACAATAGCTATCGCTACTTTTCGAGGCAGCTGATTTTGATTAGGTAGAGACATTGATAGCCGCGCATGCATTTCAAGGTTTTATTGATACATTAAGCCTAATAATAGGCGTCTAGTAATGGACATAGTATTTCATAACTCAAACCACGAAAATCCGGAATTGTGTCTTTAAATTGTCTCCGTGCAACGATAACACTGCCCAACACACATTTTGGTGCCTTGAAAGTTAAACATATTCTTGGATAGATTTGGGACGCTGATTCCAAAAATGGCATCAGTTTTGCCCTTTCAGCTCTAGTTTTGGGAATAGGGCATACCCACCTTATATGCTGATTCCAGCGGTCATCCGTCAAATTTCAGAATCCTACATCACATGATCTACTATTTTTGACATGATCTTGAAAAATATTGACACTATATACATATTATTAAAACCAGCACATTTTTCTAAATCTCTATATTTCAACACAAGAACATACAAAATGATCAGTCATTCAACATATGAGAAACGTATTTTATAGGAATATTTTTGACATGATCTTCACAAATATTGATACTACATACGTACTACTGAAACAAGCACATATAACTATATCTGAATATTTCAACACAAGAACATATAAACTGATCATTCATTCAACATATGAGAAACATATTTTATAGGAATTTCTAGAGTGAGATCTACGAGTGCAGTCACACTGAAGGTTCCAGCAGTAATCTGCCATCATGGGAGTATCCCACCTACCCAAGTATCTGTCTTCTATAGGTTTATGTCCTGGTGAAATATTTCACTTTGCTCTTCGCTTAAATCATTACCAATGTTTTCTGGAAAGTGATCTAGGTGGCTGAGTAGGTAATGGACATTGATGACATTACATCCGAGCTTATTAAAATTGGAGAGCATGTCCTCAACTAATTCAGAGTAGTTATCTGCCTTATGTTTGCCAAGAAATTTTTCACAACTAGAACGAATTTAGTCCAGGCACAAGTCTCAATGTTGTCCATTTAATCTATGAAATATGGATCGTTTATAAGCTGCCTTATCTGGGGACCATGGAAAATCCCTGCTTTCAGTTTTTCTGTGCTCAGTCTAGGGTAATGTACGTGATAAATAGCCAAAGCACAAACCTTCTGTGTTTAACATCTTTACAAATTGTTTCATTAGGCCTAGCTTGACATGTAAAGTTGGCAGGATGATTTTGTGTCTGATTACGAAAGTTTCCTTTTTGGCATTTTGTTCTCCAACTATCATATCTTTTCTGGGAGGCTACACTTTTCTTATCCAGTGGTTGTGTTTGACTCTGCTACCCCAAAGACAGCGGAGTGCCGGGATATTGTGTGTAGTCACTTTGCTGACCAAGGAGAAAGTTCTCCATCCTTTGGCCTACACAAATCATCCTATGATGTCCTTGATACTTCAGGCTTTCTAAGACCAGAGAGATTGCCTCTTACGTCTCTGTCAGACTGGGTGAGTGACCAATTGGAATTGATTCATATCTGTTGCCCTTGTGTTAAAGAACACATTTTAATCTCCGCGTGGAGCTATCAATGAAAAGGCGCCATTCATTTGGCATGTATGATGATAGACACATTTTCCTGAGAAGGACACTGACATCACTACAGAACACTAAGTTATTGTTGCTTAGAGAAAAAAGGCAGCAAATCCTTTTCTCTGCTACGGTAAAACATAATGTTGGTTTCAGATTGAAGAAAATTCTTTTCATTCAACCTGGAGTCCAACAATTCTGAAGACTCCTTTGAGGTCACCTAGTTCATGTTGGTTAAAAGGTGATGAAGTTCCTACGAAATCACAGCATCTTTCTCCGCTACTGTTACCGTGTATGTGATCAGATATGCTAAATTCCTCATCCTCTGGCAGCTCTGGTACGTGGATGAAAGATGGAATGGATATCTCATTTGAGTGTGGATGCGGTCGTCTTGGTGAATTGAGGTAAGAATATGTCCAATGGCTTCAATTTTCAGGGAAGAGACAATTTGGGAGCGCCGTCATAATGGAATGTGTAGAACTCTAGCCTTTCATTTGATTTTGAAAAAGCTATGCAAACAGACATCAAACGTGCAAATCTGCTCGTACAAAGGAGCTGGTGATTTTCTGAGGCTAATACAAACGTTCATGATAATTTTTCATTCACTTGTGATATGACAAAATTTTGCAGTGATCGGTGTTCTGGAAAACGTGTGTGTTTCTAAGATAATTTTGGAGATGACGTCAAATAGGCCCGTTAAAGAGTTTTAACGAAAATAAATTCTAGTTATTATTATACATATATATTATTAAAAAATTCTAAATAATATAATAGATAGTATCCCTCAGAGAAGTCCTATATTTCTCCAATGATTCATGTAGGATTACGCTCGTAATTTTCAAAAACATTTAGCAGAGACGTTCAAAAATTTTCATCAGTGATGTAATCGTACACTTATCTGCTAACTTCTTTTTAATATAAAAAATACTTTTAAGAAAATATTTGTAGCATTCAGTATTTTTTTGAAAACTGTACTATTAAAGTCTGAGGATTTTTTTTTATTTCTGAAAATTGCGGGTCGCAGTATGGGCAAGTCATTTCAAAATCAGTCATAATTTTCGGGAGAGTATACCAGCAAAATTGAAACTGCATTGAACTATCAGGTTTGGGCTAATTCCTTCGCACAACAATCAAATTTCAAAGTTAGTTTTCCCCAACCTTGAATTTTTTTCCGCATATTATCTTTATAGTTCAGGTCCCACAAAGCTCAAGAAATACGTTATTCGCTGCATTCTTCTGCGATAAATTTTGTTTTCCGTGTCCCCACTAATGTGTCGCATGCCACTACATAACTGAACTCATCTGCAGTAGGAACACCTGCGACCAAGAGCAATGACGAGATTTATGCAGATGATGCGACTGTTTTGCCATCTTCTGAAATTGAGTAACCAACCGCATGAGGCGTGATTGTTTGCTTCAGGATAAAGGCAGCTTATTGATTGAAACCTTTTTAAACTGCTCAGGACTGGTTTAACTTTCTTCAATGGTTGCACGGTAACATATTACACATTTATGTCCGTCACGCCGTGAATGCGATATTGATTCCCAAACTGGGTACTATTTTAACTCCGATGGTGCTGCTCGAGGCAGTCAAACACCATTACTGACTCAGTGTACCATTTTCATGTACGACTTCCGTCCACAGAGAAGACATGATGAGAGGCAGTAATGTATCTGCAGATCGGTTGTTACCAGGGCGGATCTCCACCCTGAATCATTTTGTATCTCGTTCAAAGATACCAAAAATGCAGGTGCCTTCAGCGAGACGACCCCGGTTGTACTTCCGTTTGCCCACCTACGCATTGCCTACTTCAACGATTATTCCATCACCGCCAAGCCTTCCTTCCGCACATTGTGAGGCTACCATTAACTTTTAGACTAGTTGTCTGCAATACGAATACCAGTCGCAAATTGTCTCAGTGGATGTGGTAACATGGTCATGTGAGATTTCTTCAATCTTCTCATCGTAAGACAAACCTTTGGCAAAACAAGTACGTCAGAATTATCATTCTATCAGTAGTAATGTGAGTATGAAAACAAAACGTACCAATTGTACGGCAAGAGTACTCACCATTCTCTGAAGTGTGCTTCAGCAGACACCTGAATTGTCCGAAACTATGAGACGCATCGACACGTAGCCATCAGGTGGACCACTGAACAACTTTTAGACGTGGGAAACAAACCCTGTCTCTCACAGCAGGAGACGGACACTTTTCTCATCTTTCCGAACTTTATTAAAAAACTTCTTCCAATTCCACATTTAAATTAACACAAAAATCTGAAACAACAGTCAGAAATAATTTACGATATCACTGGAGAACAGATCAAGAAATAACTTACGTAACTATCTATAAAGTATTGCACGTGAAAGTGCGAGTAGAGCCGAGAAGAGCTGCCATCTTTCGTTGCTTTCGAAACCTAGGTCCGGGCCGACCGGGCTGAACCTGGAAGTTCAGCCTCAATCTTGTTTCGTGACTATTTTAGCTGGCTCTGAAAAGGGCCTTTATGAATGTTAATTGTGTCCCTACTACAAAACTGTTTTTATGACGGAAATGTTTTGCTTCCTCATAAATGGGAAAGTGACTTTTTCGCAGAATACATCCACTAATTAGGTGAATTTAAAAACAATTAATTACGTGATTACGTACCAGGAATTGTCTTTCTCATGATGCAAATCAACACCTCAAACCGGGTTCTGGGTGAATACCTCAATTTTGTCGAAACAAGTACTCTGGAATATGACCTGCCAAATGAATTTTTGATTTCTCTCTACAAGTTTGCGTCTGACATGACGCCAATAGCTCACCTTAAATGTGAGCCCGTGTAAGTGGATCAACAGGCTTCTTAAAGCATCCAAAGCACTATATCAACAAAAAACCTAAATACGCGGAGGCACTTCATATAATAATCTGGTGAATTTGAACATGAAAATTAAACATCTGAGACCGAAATACACCAAATGTAATGCGGAGCAAATAGAAAAGGTGAGGATAATAATGAAATGACATAAAAGGAAACGTAGATTACCATAAAATTAAAATGAATTTGAACGTCCCTAAATAAAACATAGAGGATCTTCCACATTTCTAGAAAAACCGCTAAAATAAAATAATTTTAATTCTACTTGATTTCTAATTACATTAAATCGTAAGAAAATGAGACATTTTTTTTTAAATATCTATATTTAAAATATAATTCCGTAATCAGAATTTTATCCTAAAGTACTGTTCATCTTGCCCAATAAAATGCCGAACGCAGAACACGCGGTAATGTGCAAAATAGTTAGAAAAACACAACCAGAGGTAATATCGAGTGTTTGAAGATTTCGTATCCTTGGAATATAAAAATTTCCGCAGCGCAATATCAATATATTATTGATACCCATTTATTAATATTTCCATCTTAAGAAAAAAATCTAAAGTAATGGTTTTATATGTGCAATACTTCCATCTTTAAAGATTAAAACACTTAAAATACGTTGTCCCAAGCCTCTGGTGATATAGTACATATACTGTCCTACGGTTTATACTTCTGAAAAATCTTTACTATAATAATTGATGGAGATATTTTTTCCATAATTCTCTATTCAGAGATAATTTTAAAATATATGTTCTTCCCAAGGCGTTTATTGGGGAAAGAAAACAAAAGAAATTGAAACGTGCAATTTAATGTTTGAAACATGTATTTATTGAAGTTTCTGGGCATTATTCCAATGATCTTTTTATTTACGTTTTCGAACCATAGGTTGAAGAATCGTATATTCACCAGCTTTGTCCGTCCGTCCGTCCGTCTGTCTGTCGCCACGATAACTCGCATTAAAACAGGTCGATTTCGATGAAATTTTAGTATGTGGTAGGGAACCAACTCGGGACAAAACCTGTTGAAAATGGACGAAAGGGGGTCAAAGGTCACGGCATAGGAGGGGATCCAATCCATTGCCCTTATGCGTCAAAACATGCGTAAATATGGTTCGATGTCGATGGAATTTTAGTATATTGTAGGAAACCACCTGGAAATGAACCGTTTTGAAAATGGGCGAAGTGGGGTCAAAGGTCAGGACATAGGAGCGGGATGCATTCCATTGCCCTGATGCGTCATAACGTGCGTAAAAATGGTTCGATTTCGATGAAATATTAGTATGTGGTAGGGGACCACCTGTGGACAAACCCTATTGAAAATTGGATAGATGGGGTCAAAGGTCAGGGCATAGGATCGGGATCCATTCCATCGCCCTTATCACATACTGTTAAGGTGGACGTCAAGTAATTTTGCTTCCTATACTTCCAACGGAAAAACTTTTGTACACATTTCCTTCATAATTAGTGTGTTCCCAAGGATGGAAATTTGAACATTGATTAAAATAACTTCATATTATACCTTGGAATACTTAACCTTTTCTAAAACATAACCTTAATTATATTAAAAAAACAATAACGTTTCCTTTGGTGGTGTTGAAATCAGAAAAAAGATGGCGCGACCTGTACTTTGATGACGTCAGTAGACAAATAATTGTTGGATTGCATAATTATGGTTATTTTTTCGAAAAATATTAAGTATTCCAAGTTATAAAATGAAGCTATTTTAATCAATGTTCAAATTTTCATCCTTGGGAACGCAATAATTGTGAAGAAAATGTGTACAGAAATTTTTCTGTTTGAAGTACAGGAAGCAAAATTTCTTGACGTTCACCTTAAAAGAGCAATTCTTGTATGTATGTAAATTTTATTTTGAAAACGGCTCTAGGGAGTTTGATGAAAGTCGTTTACCTACCGTTTTCTGGTACCAGAAATAGATTTAGCTTGATCTCGACTTTAGGAAAATTGGTTTAGTGCGTTAAATAACCAACCCAAATTACCACGTTTTTAGTGTCCTGGTATCGTTCCATTAATGTTACCCATGCTTAGAAATCTTAGGACCTCACAATCTCGCGACTGAGATGTTGACGCGCGGTCACGCCATCTGTCTCATGTTGTGTGTGGATTCTATTAAAGTTTAATGACGTCACACTCTTGCGAGCAGATGGTCGCGATTCCAATCTGTCTCATTACGTCACGCTTTGTGTGTGTATGTCTGACCGCATGATGACTCGCGTAAAAATCGTTCGATTTCAATGAAATTTTAGTATGTGGAAGGGAAACACCTGGGAAGGAACCCTTTAGAAAGTGAACGAAATGGGGAGAAAGGTCAAGTCATAGGAGCGGAATCCATTCCACTGTTCTTATGCGTCATACCTAACGTAAAAATTTTTCGATTTCGATTAAAGCAGCCCCGGTGGCGCAGTGGTCTAAGTGATGGCCCCTGATAACTCGTCCAAAAGGGGTCCGGGTTCGAATCCCTGTGAGGCATGTATGTTGTGTTTGTCTTACGGCACTGGCTCTCTTCCTTCCCTGGAACCAGTGACCCTAAATTAAGGACGGGTGGCTGCTTATAGCCCATTGAGTTGCTCACGGTGGTCGTTAAACCTCCAATCAAAAAAAATTCGATTAAACTTTAGTACCTAGTAGGGAACTACCTGGGCACAAACCCTATTGAAAATGGGCGAAATGGGGTCAAGGGTCAGGACATAGGAGCGGAATCACTTCCATCGCCATTATGCACCATAACTTACGTAAAAATTCTTCGATTTGGATGAAATGTTAGTATGTTGTAGGCGACTGCCTGGGGAAGAATCCTATTGAAAATTGGCGAATGGGGTCAAAGGTTAGGACACAGGAGCAGGATCTATTCCATAGCCCTTATGCATCATAACGTACGTAAAAATGCTTCGATTGCAACAAAACTTTATCATGTTATTTCGGAGTCATACTGAACCGGTTCTGTTGAATATCATCGAAATGGGATCAAAGGTCAGGGCACAGGACTGAGATTTATTCCACAGCCGCTATCCTCATGCCTTGAGTAATGATTTCTGGTATGTTTGGAAAACGTATTATAATCAATGCATTGCATGATTTTACTAACATTTTTCAATTTCATTCAGGGTCGGAGCTAGGTGTTATTGTATGCCATTCTGTCAGTTACATCCTCAGCTGTGTAACGCCGTCAGAGGAGCAAGTTTTGGATAGCAATTCTCAAGCTATCCATTCAAACAAACAAATAGCCAAACTTTCTGATAGAAGTATAAGTTTCTGAAGTATACACCTTTGTTGTGGACAGTGTGCGTATGTCCTTTCTCAAAGTTGTTGGAAGCTGAGGGTAGCGAAAGGTAGGTGATGAAATGCATAGTGTCTGAGCGAATACGCCAATGGATAGAGACCGAAAAAAGAAATCCCTACCATTTCATTATTGTTATTATTGTTGTGCATGTTTTCGTATGAAATAATAATTTTTTATGTATAAAATTTAGGATTAACCTCCAAATTATACTCAGAATTGCTTGCATGACATATAAGGCCGATTGAGAATGCATGACATATAAGGCCGATTGAGAATAACCCATGCGCCATGCTATGAGGATGACAACACCAAATGAATGACAAAATCATTTCGGCACGAAGATGTGACATCAGGAACTCCTCCTCCTCCTCCTCCTGTAAAAATATGCGATATTTTGATGGAATGAGTAATATTTCTCTATGATGACAATAAAATCAAACAATTGCTGTTTCCCTGTAAGAAACACAATCACATTGGTAAATTATGGTATCATGTTAGATATTATCTGCGTGGCTCGTTCTCACTAAGCTTCTTGTACCTGCTTCGGAATGCACGGTGTAGTTAATAAAATCAAAGAAATCATTACAAATTTTTATTGCTTCAGTGTTATATATTTTTTGTAATGTATACAACTAAACATTTCAAACGTTTAGCGTCTCATGCTAAAATTTACATTGCTTTCATAACTATTTATGATATGATAGAGAATAACCTCGGAGTGTGCATTTACTTTCTGAAACTTTCAGAACACTGACAGAATGGAAATGATAATTGTATATTAGGTGCTCAAATGAGTTCCATTGTAAACTTGGTAATAATTAGAACATAGCGTAAAAATAATTTAAATTATGGAAGGGATAAACAAATTGGAGCTATTCGACACAAGAAAATCACAAAGGAAAGCCTTGAGTGAATTTTTGCATGCAAATGTCTTTTCTGGATATAAAACTCATTTTCAATGACAGTTCATTTTCGCACATTCTTTCGTTTAAATCGAGTGCTGTGATCCAAAGGGCAAATCTGAAAATCTTTTACCTTCTTATTTCAATTTTTCTCATGTAGAGAGCACTGAAACTCTTTTTTACAAATTGGAAAAAGTAATGGGTAAATTTTAATAAACGCAAGTGCTGAGAATTTATGCGTGTGTGCGTATTATATTTCATCAAAATCTTGTTGTTCCTTTGACTATTTAAATACTTCAATTCTTTAAATGTTTTATTTTTGTGAGGAAAATTTCTTTCATAATGGACAAAATAAAAATAACTTCCACACTCATCTCTTCGTTTATTTGTAATACAGAGACGATCTAGGAATGACATATGTATATCTTTTATACACCATAACCGTTTATATAGTTTTCATTACGCATTATGTAATACGTTTTTCTTTAACATTATTTTACCATTATATGTGTTTCGAAACATATTTTTCGATCGTACCATCGCCGATGGTAATCTTAGCGAAACAAAAATACATAATTTGCAGTTTCAAACTGAAACATTATTTATTTGAAATTATACCTCACAGTTTTCTTCATATTTTTGTGTAGTTTGTAAAAGCCTTTGGTAAGGCCCGTGTTGTAAAAATATTTGTTAGTTACTTATTATTATTGTGGAAACGACAACTCTGAATATCCAGGGTGGAAAAACTGAGCACCCAGAAAGCAGTTTTGTAGAGCTTTTAAAAGAATCAGTTGCTCCTATCTAAGAATGCCCTTGGAAACACTCAGATGCAGACGTCTCTTGACTGAGGGAATTGCTAGGATTTACAATATCACATCAAATTGTCTTGTCGGAGGAATATCGAGTCTTTGTCAGACCAACTGCTATAAAAATTATTTATTTAAATATTTGTAAATATTATTTATTCAAGACGAGTTCTTTAAATTGTGAAGAACATTTTTAACTTTGAAATCGTTTTGCAAAACGTAAGAAATTTCGGATGCACCTTGAAAACCGACGTAGTGCAAAGTCACTAACAACTATCATCCAGCCCTGGTGTCAATCACGTTCATTGCTACTAATATTCAAGAAATGTGCTGCAGCATGCAGATTTAGAAATGAACAATATGACGATTACTGTAACACACGCTACTGACGTTATGTATAAACTGTACAACTAAAGTAATTGCTGTTTCCTGTGCTATTTTGATATGTTCCAGTAAAAGCTATGTTAGTTGTAAAGGCAATATGATAAATTGCACAAAACAGGAAAAACTACTTCCTCATCTAGTAACCCAGTATTCTATACCTTTGAATACAAGACTGCGAAAAACATGTTTTTTGAATTATCCTATTTTTTTTTTCACATCATTTCCCCTAGCTATCCAAATTTTAAGCTGAATGTGAACCGTAAACATTTCCATTTGCAATGCGTGTTGAACATTCCGAAACGTATTCTACTTTTTGAAAAGGAAATAGCTTAGACAAATACCTCATTATAGTAATTATAAATGTATAATTGTATCATTAATGTCAGTAAGAAGACTGATTACATGATATAGGGAATATATTATGATTTTTCAAACTGAATAAAGTTACTGGGAAAGTTGTTATCGCTGCCTCTGTTGTTTACATAGCACACTAAGTCTTGTGGTCCCACGCCACTTACTGTTCTGCTCTTCTGTAAACCTACATCCTATGTCATAAGTAATGTACCTATGAATCTCATTTCAATATCTCAGGTCTTACTTGGTATTGCATTTGCGTCAGACAACAATCTAGATTAAACATCAGATGTTCCTCTTGGGGATATAATCACGGGAATGAGACACCGTAACACTATAAACAAATTAGTGCAAAAAAGTTTTATGATCACTATTTTTTCATCAATCAATTTGCACATAGCACATTAGCGGGAAACAGAGAATTCTTTTTTCTGAGGGGCCTAAGGAAAATTGAAGATTTTGAAATCCAGCAGACCAAAATGAAAGTTATTGAAAAAATTAAAGAATAAAATATTGTAATTTTTTTTCTAATATAAGATGATGTATTTTATCAAATTAGGTCGGAGTTTTTTCTGATTCATGTCGCGTTTTGATACAAAACATTAAAAACAAAACACTTTCGGGAGGCCAACCCTCTTTTGCTCCCCTCATAATACGCCCCTGGAGCACATGGTAAACTTGTATAGCACTTTAACCCAGCTTAAAGTTGAATCACTATGGCGGAATGGGGTGCAATATTATTATGATTGCGAGGATTTGAAATTTCCCAAACAAGATATGGAGTTTGCACAGACTTTTTCACAACAGTGTAAATTAACTTTCTGGTTCCGCCTTGCCTTCTACAATGAGATCAAGGTACCTCATGACATCCACTTCAGAGCGAAGTTCGGTGAAGATCTCAGAGGTACCCTTATCCTTCTCCCCCGAAGGTGCGGGAGACACAAGGATTTATACTCAGAACTCATGTAAAATTCTCTCAGCCTTCAACAGAAGGAACGGCCTCGAAAGTCTTAACTCTGAAGAAATACACATACCTTTCCCATCATATTTCACACTGTATCTAAACCACATTCTCACAAGATACGATCTTTCTCACAGTTTCATAGAAAGCTCTGGCGTCTTTCACTCAGACCGTAAGGAAGGCAGGAAGACACAGACTCCGAGAGACCTAGGACATTGCTGCAAAGTGGATCAAAAAACCAACAGTAGGAAAAAGAAAGAAAGTACACTTTCTCCATGCAATTGGATATAGCCCTGAAAACTCTGATAAAAATTTACTGCAATAGCAATATCCTCACGACTCTTACAGTATACTATTTAATCAAAGCCATTTTTTTATATTATACATAGATTTCATTTTTGAATGAAAACACTTTTACCCTTATTATTTTATATTAAAATAAAACAGTGTTAGTAGTAATGTTACATTTATAGTTATTTCAGCCATTAGCACTCGATATGCATTAAATTTCCTATACATGAAAACCTAACTGAATTTACCACCAAAAATCTGAATTAACATTCAGACAAGGTATTACACTGAAGTCTAAATAATTCTTAACACTCTCATACACTGGTGTGAAAAAATTAAGGACGAAGAGGAGAAATTAGCGTAAGAGCGGAACGAGAAGGCAGAACGAACAGAAACACCACTCAGTAGATAGACTAGGGTCCGGTACGGTAGAGCATGCGCATTTATGCAGCATGACGTAAGGGAGGAGGGTGTCGGAAGGGTATAAAGCACACGGGCGGTGTACGCTCAGCAATCCGGTAAAAGCTATTGAACGGTGTACATAGGTTTGAATGACGTCGAGGTGCTACTACCGTGTCATATGTCCAATAGGCAATCCAGTAGACTGCATCTGGATGACTTTACCCGAGGTCGCGTCATTGGGCAGTTGGAAGAAGGTCGAAGTGTGAGCAGTGTGGCCGAGGAGTTCAAGATCAGTCACAGCATCGTTTCACGAGCTTGGAGGGCATTTCAAACGACAGGAACAGCTGTCCGAGAGTTTAGCACTGGTCGTCCACGAGCAACCACGGCGGCGGATGACCGGTATATTGTCCTACAGGCGAGAAGAGACAGAAGGCAGATAGCGGGAGAAATCGCAAGGCACATGCAACAGACAACTAGACGTCCGTTATCGCGTTTTACCGTAGCCAGGAGGCTGCAAAAGGTGATCTATTTGCACGACGACCAGTACAGTGTGTGCCATTAACGCTCGCTCATCGGAGACGGCGGTTTCTGTGGTACCAGGAAAACAAGAACTGGACACATCAGCAATGGGGTCAAGTTCTCTTTACGGATGAGAGCCGATTAAGTCTGACGAGCGATTCTGGAGGTATACGCATCTGAACAGAACAGGGAACACGCAATCACACCTCCAACATCATCGAAAGGGAGCAGGTTGGAGGTAGGCGGAGTTCTCGTTTGTTGCGGTATCATGCTTGGTAGCCGTACTGACCTCCACATCTTCCAAGGAAGTTCAGTCACTGATGTCCGCCATTGTATCTAGGTTCTCCTGCCTCACGTGCGTCTGTTTAGAGGTGCTGTGGGTCCTGAGTTCCTCTTCATGGACGACAATGCTACAACTCATCGTACAGTGGCTTTCGGAGACATGTTGGAGAGTGAAGATATTCCATGCAAGGATTGGTCCGCAAGGTCCCTGGACCTAAATCCAATCGAACACATGTAGGACCTTCTCGGAAGACGCTTGGACACACGTCCCCAGCCGCCAGCAACGATTCCGCAGCTGCGATTGGCGCTTCAAGGGTATTGGGCTGCGATGCCCCAACAGCTCCTTGTCAACCTCGTCATCAGCATAAACAGACGTTGTAAATCCTGCAACGCAGTCAGGGGTGATCATATCCCCTACTAAAGACTGGATTTTTTCTTGGCAGCCGTCTGTCAAATGGACGTTTCTGTCTTTTGTCCAGTTGTGCTCGAAGCTACCTTTTCAATAAAGTGCCTTTGTATCCTTTGGATTCCTTGTTGGTACGGTTTTGCTCACTTGTCCCATATTCTTACATCTTGGGGATCTTATGGTATGATTTGAGTTGATGTGGATCACTTCTGCACGTCGTTACATTCGAAAAACCGTCTTGTTCTTAATTTTTGCACGCCAGTGTATTATGTCTGGCACAAACAGCAGTCTAAGCTTCAAACGCCACTGTAGTTATTGCACTTTTTCAAAATTTAGAAACTAATTTCAAAGTTAGCCATTAACAATAACTACGCTTTATTTTGTGAAAACACTAGAAGTACTAATGTTTTAAAGTTCAAAAGAGAGAAATCCGCAGGTTTAAAAATCTCCAATGGAAGTTTGGTGCATCTCGAACGACACACACAGTTTTTCCAAACTAACCATCTTCTTTGAAACTTAGTTCGCTAGGATTGTGCAATCTACCAACATTTGATTCTGGCCATTCTTTTTACGTTCCAAATGATACGTTGACAGTTTCCTCTGCATTTTACGTTCAGGAGTTATCACGCACTCTTTGAAAAACTCAGAGCACACAAGTGGAGCTGATGAAAGGAACCTAAATTTTTGATGTGTCTTGAAATCTACAAACCATTTAGGAAACACATTATTATTGAAATTTATTATTCAAATAATGTAATATAGATTTAGGATCACTATCTTTCCTGATAAAGGATGTTGGCATGCACTGTTTAACAACGCACACCGAAAGTAAAAAATAAGATATACGTTTCAAGACAACGTCCATTGTGTATTTCCCCTTTAGGCGAAGGATATGCTGTCTGCTTGTTTTATCACTAATATCCTGTAACATACGTATTTTCAGTTTTCCGAAATTTAACACACGATTGTATTTATATTTTGTTACTTTCGTTATTTGAAACAGCATTTTTTTACCATTTTAAGAATAAGAAAATCATTGCACAGAAAAAAAAAATCACAAAAATTGATTTATAAACTTTTACCTGTATAAATAGGATTTGTTGGTAAATATGCGTATTTCAAAATATTTATGTGTTATTTTGTTCGTGTTTAGAGACATCCATAAAATCAGAACCCATTCTTTTTGTTGTAATTCTGAAATTTTAATTGTTCATTTTTTCGGTATATCGAAAGAAAATAAAGTGATGTATATTCCAACTGTCAATTAGATGGCAGTGCTTCAGTGCTAGTTGATTTAGTATGTTCTTTAGCGTCTGTTATTTCTTCTCTGTTGGAGGTAAATGGCTGTGTTGTAGTTTCTGTTGCTATTGTAGGAGAAATGAAATATGTACTAAATAGTGGGTTCCATTTACACAACATGCCACTGATGAACTACTAGCCAAATAAAAATCTCCGCAATTACATTTTACTGTCGAATTTTTTTCGTTATGGTGATGATAAAGTTCATAGGAGCAACGTGAGTCGCTGAATCAAAATAACATAAAAATGGTGTATTAGGCAGAGAACTATTACTGACAAACGGGAAGTGGAAGACCTGTTAAAGCTACTGACCAATTTTATAAAGTAGTGATAGCTTCCGGACAATCGATGGATGACTGAAATGGAAATTGCTGTAAGCTTTCGCATTTCACCGGAACGTGTGTATCATATAATTTGTTTTCTTCAATATGAGAATGATTGTATCAGACGGGTTCCTTGCATTTTGACAGCAGAGAAGAACGTTTAGACAGTTGAAATTTGCCAACAACCTCTCTGGTAATTCGAGAGAGAAATTGAGGAATTTGTTCTCAATAAAGTGAAAGCGAGCGAAACGAGGGAAGAAACGTCAGAAAACGTCCATGTTCCAGACAACGGAGTATGTCAACAAGATTCTATCACGAGAAAAAAAAATGAAATCCCAAACTCATGTGTTCACAGTTCTTCAGGACGCAGACGTGTTAACTGCTTATATTTCCTTAAGCCTGGGTGAAGCATCGATATAGAGAATTACATTTCAGGACTAAAAACCTTAAATCTTCAATCAAAGCAAGCTTAGAGTGTTCAGAACTTGTTGGTGCCATACCACAACTCTAGGCGATAGCACCTATGAATCACTATGGAGTGCAATTAAGAAGTTGCGGCATGGAGATTTTTAAACATCCTCCTTAAATTCCATGCGGATTTCACCTTTTCCAAAACTGAAGGAACATCTCCGTGGCCTTCAGTATGGTTCAGATTAAGAGGTAGACACAACCGTCAAGACCAAGCGGAAGAAATACACAGTGGAATACATTCTTGATATCTTTTTCTTTCTTTCGGGGGGGGGCATTGAAGGTTTTACGACCACCGTGAGCAACTCAATGGGCCGTAAGCAGTCGCCCGTAATTAATTTAGGCCACCTGGTTCCAGGAAAGGGAGAGAGCTAGTGCCGTAAGACAAAAACAATATCCATGCCTACCCAGGACTCGAACCCGGACCCGTTTCACACGAACGTTCAAGAGCCGTCGATTACACCACGGCGCCACCGGTGGGTGGCCAGCGAAGAAAATATGTGCTAGTAACCATTGTTTTCTTCCCTGCCAAGCACTTGTAGTAAATGGAAAGTGCCAGTGTTACTTAGGTATGTATCATTGATGAAGCAGTAGCGGCTATAGTTCTTTTTTTAAACCTCGAAACTTCAGTGCATGCAATTTTTAATAGTCGCTGTGACGAAATGATAATTATGAAAAAATAATAATAATGTTAATTTATTGGTAAAACGAGTGTCTTCAGTTCAGGAAAGACCACGTGGAAAATTAAAGGTCCGTTTTTAAAAAATAAAGTTTTGTCGCTGTGTGGGATTTTAAACTTATTGAACACACACTATGTAATTCTCACCAAAACAACAATCCGAGAGACATTTTTTACCCTTTCCAACCGTAGGTTGAAGAAGCGTATATGCTCCAGCTTTGTCCGTCCGCACGATAACTCACGTGGAAACTATTTGATTTTGACGAAATTTTAGTATGTTGTAGGGGACCACCTGATGACGAACCGTATTGAAAATGGGCGAAACAGGGTGAAAGGTCAGGACACAGAAGCGGGATCAATTCCATTGGTCTTATGCGTCATAACTTGCGTAAAAATGGTTTGATTTCGATGAAATTTTAGTATGTGGTAGGGAACCACCTGGGCACGAGCCCTATTGAAATTGGCGAAATGGGGTCAAAGGTCAGGCAGGACATAAGAACGGGATTTATTCCATTGCCCTTATGCGGCATAACTTGCGTAAAAATTTCTCGATGTCGATGAAAATTTAGTATGTGGTAAGAAACCACCTGGGGACGAACCATATTGGAAATGGGCGAAATGGGGTCAAAGGTGAGGGCAGAAAAGCCGGATCCATTCCATTGCCTTTATGCATCATAACATGCGTAACAATAGTTCGATTTCGATGAAATTTTAGTATGTGGTAGGGAACTACCTGGGCACGAACCCTATTGAAAATGGGCAAAATTGGGTCAAAGGTCAGGACACTGGAATGGGATCTATTCCATTGAATTGTGCATCATAACTTACCTAAAAATGCTTCGATTGCGACAAAATACTATCATGTTGTTTCGGAGGTATAGTGAACCAGTTCTGTTGAATATCAGCGAAATGGGGTCAAAGGTCATTGCACAAAACAAGATTTATTCCCCAGCCATTATTCTCCTAACTTGCGTGAAACTGCTTCTATCGCGACAAAACTTTAGTATGTTTTTCCTGAAGTATTCTGCACCGGTTCTGTTAAATATCATCGAAATGGGGTCAACGATCAGGACACAGGAGCGATATTTATTCCACAGCCATTATCCACATAACTTGAGTAATAATTTCTGGTATGTTGGAAAGCGTATCATAATCAATGCATTGCATGATTTTACTAGTTTAAAATTCGTATTCGCTTCTTGATACTGATGTGTTGGTGAATGAGTGATATGACCTGACAACCATTCGCTGATTCTGTGTGGCTGAGCTGAACTTAGAGCTGCTACGAATGAGAAATTACACGGCATCTCTTATGAATTCAAGTGTGACTAATTCAGCTTGTAGTCTAAGCAGAATGTTGGATACGATACTATAATCCTTTTATTGGAGTTCCACCTTTTTGCAACTATAAAATGAGATCATTTTCTGTACCTGCAATGTCGTTTTATTTCCTTTACGCAGCGGTCATCAATAGGAAACGAGCTGTTCTACAAGAGAGTAATGCCACAAGTCACGCCACTAAAATGATAAGCAGTAAATTACAGTAATTCGAAGGAGTCAAGATCAAACTCTTTCCTTCACATTTTTTAACAGTGCCCCATTCGACTACCACCAGATATGCCTTTGTTGCATTTCCTACAAAACGGCAATTTTCTTAAGTGTTTGATGTCCGTTCCATAATCGGAAAGTTTCTCACGTCGAGGCTTACTGTGTGTTTCAGCCGTGTAGTCATGATTTTCGTGGAACCGTTGAGAAGGATTATAGAAAATGTAGCTTGTACTTTGCAAAATGAAGTGAACGTGTATGAATTTGTTGCATCATCCACCGTTTTTACAGGAAACGGGACGATATTTGACATCGCCTGCTACAAAGTAGTGTGCGAAAGAACAAAATCTCAACAGATTCCTACAAATATGTTCGACTCGACATTATCCCTATTTTAAACTCTGTAACCGCACTGGTATGATATTCCTAGCTACCATATGATATTTTCTTATTTACTTTCAAATATAAGAACGTTTTCTATTTATTCTTAACATATTTTCAGAATAATCCAAGGGTTTCGTTTGTTTTATGTTGCGAACATAACTCTTTAGGCAAACGTTTAAAGAAAATTCCTCCTTACGTAAAAATTTGACTTTACATTTTTGTGCCTCAATTTTCTTAAACAATTATAGTAATAAATTAAGAATCTGTGTTTTGAGTACATTATTTTATTTATCACTTATTCTGTTTGTTACAGCATGACTTTACACCACAACATTGACAAACCAGAACTGATGAAGCTTCTGTCTTACGAACGCAAAGACACTCACAGCTGAATGCCCGAATAACCATATTATTCTTTACACATTCTTTAATCCTTATAACAGCTTGTGGTGTTTGACTAGATGCCGATAGGTAACAATGAATAATATGTCATTCTGCTGAAAATCTTGGCATTACTGCTTTTAGAAGATTGTTCTTTAGTCCATTATATTTTATAAGGGCGACAAAAAATTGATGAATTACAAACTCTACGAAGAATCTTTTGTGTTGCACAACTCATATGGTCAACAGTAATAGGGCGTTAATACAAAAACGAGACTCATGAGTAATTTCATTTATCATATTAATAATGATCCCCGATGTAATTTCCATAATTTAACTTTATGTTAAATGGAAAGGTAAACTTCTGGAGCTATGATATAAATTATTACTTTGTCAGTTATGAGACTTATGTAATTAACCTTTCTGTTACTAGTTCATATTTATATTAAAATTTAAAATATTCTGATTAAAGAAACGGAAATTATTTTGTTAGTAATTAATTCGAAATATTTATTATTTGTAATTTGTTAACACAAAATTGTTGCATATGTTTTTTTGTGAAAATGACACTGTTAATTTTCCGTGAGCTTCAGCCACGTCATACACAAGCATTACAATAATCATTGAAATGCAAATGACAACTAATTTCTGGAGATGCTTTCGATTTTCATCTCATTCGCTGTATAAATTTCTTATTCTTTTCCACATGCATAATTATTAAAACTCTGATTTAAGGTAAATGCAATTTGAGTCAGATGAACATTCACTGAAAGATATACTACATCACTTCTGTTTTTTCGTACCACAAGTACTCGAATTTTTGACTGGAATGAAAAGCGTGTATTTTGATTCACATTAAAATCTAAAAACGCCGCAGAAAATACCAATCTTAGATACTGAACACCATGAAATATATTTTATCGGTAATCAGTCACCCAAAACATTCACAGTTTTTTTCTTCAAGCAGCATACATATATGCTTTGATTGTTTCTTGATGTATCGTTTTTCTACACTACAAACTGATTTATTTACCATGTATACAATAGACTGCGGTCAATATCATTTATACATCCTATACTTTTTATTCATCACCAAGTGAAGTTTTCCCACTGTGTAGATAAAGAAAGCATTATTAAGTTTTGCTATGGTATCCGTGCTTTTAAGGCTCATACAGAAAACAGCGTAATGCAATGCCTGCTATCTGCAGAGTGAAATTTGTGAATGCCACTCGAAGTAACGTACGATTTTCGTGCTAGTGAGCATGCATATAAATATTCTCCTGACACTTAAAAATATTTATGTCTCATATTTCTTGCCATGCAAAATACTTTATACACATTTTCCGGTTTTCTTTCATCAAGCACAGTTCTTCAATTAAGTGCTGAAGAACACATGTGCATATGCGAGAGATTATCTATTTTAAAAAAATCTGCTTGAAAGATCCTTCAATAGGAAATCATATTTGAAATATTCACTAGTTCAAATTATTTCTCAAAAAAGTATGAAGTTATTGAATATGTAATATTGTCATTTTACATTTTTTTTGTAATATTTGTCTGTGAAAACTTCTCTACCTGGAATTTAAAGAAAACTTACTCTCCTAGATAATAAAATTATGCCGATTTCCGCAACTCCGTATTTTTATAAATTTTTCGAACAGTGTTAAGAAACTAATCGTCTCACAGAACGTCACATCCGGTTGAAAATCATTTTTTCACCAAGCTGACCCAACAGGTCATACATCCGTAACTTCCTTCAGAATCCATACTATCACATATGCAGTGTCATGAGCAGAAAAGTTTACTACCTTTACAATTCTTTTTAATTCTTTTACCGGAGTGAACATCGGGTGCTTTATTGCACGCGATGCCTCACCTGGTGCCGCGGCCACATCAACCTTTGAATATAAAGTCCAACAATTGTTACACGACATTGCAATATTTAGTATCATAAGCTGTAGTCCAACGCAAATGATACAAGACTAAAAGAAAGGACAAAATTGACCTTAATCTTCGAAATTTAACCATAAAACATGGTGCGAATTTTGTTTTGCTCTTTATAATGTGCCACACATCTTGCACGAAATTGAGCTACATATGCATGATCCTTTAATTTGAGTCTCCTATGCATATTTCGTGTGCGTACTATACACAAAATCGTTTAAAATGTCTCTGTAAGGATTTCGTCATAAGAAATTAAAATATATGCGTCACTAAATTCCATCAGTATCAACTTTCGAAGAATTACCACGGAATATCTTCAGAAGCGCATGTATGGGACATTGGTACATTTCTCATAGATACAGCATGTCCCTCAAAATGAGTTAATTTTCTTCTATTGCAAAATGGAGCTATCAATTACCAAAAAAATATGAGCAATTTTAAAACAGGTAAAACTAATCTCTTAATTAATGGAGTAAAAAAAATGTTAGATATCTTCAGAACATTTCGCAAAGTGTATAAAAGCGTCCTAAGATGAGTTCCAGAAAAGAAAGCCAAAGGTGGGCCCTACAACAGACAGTTGCATGGCTCAATGCAATCGTGTGGTTTTGAAATTAGCTACTGCTCTACGCCTTCCGTCCAATACTAGAAGCATTCTACAGAGAATGGGCAGTAGTGAAAAAAATTAATTACCTATAGAAAAAACTGTTTCAAAAGTCTAATTTACCTCTAAACAGAACGAATAACATTTATGTAAATCATATGGGTAATTAATAAACACAAATCATATGGGTATTTAATACACAAAAACCATGTGAATAATTAATACACACAAATCATATGGGTAATTAATACACATATCGGTATGTAATATGCAACTGTTCTTAGAGTAACGTTAAACAACAAGTAATCAAAAACTTCAGTTTAGAACCCCGTAATTTTCAGATATTTGCTACTACTTTCAGCTTCCTTAGGAGGGAGGGGGGGGGGGTAAACACTTTTTGAAGACTTTTGTTTATGGAGTGGAAAGAATGAGAAAATCAGTTCTTGAACGACCCAGTTACGGTTTGTGGGAAAAATGCTAGAAATCAAATTTACGGACAAACGATTATTATTAAACTTGTAAACCGCACATTTTCGACTTTTCCTTTAAAACTTCCAAAACACTTATCGATTTGAACACTAGCACGAAAAAATTTCTATCCTCTCTATACGGCAATATTGAAAAGCAAATATTTTAAACCAAGCAAATGGTTTTCGTGCCTTTGTCAAACCATTCTTTCATAGGTCGTAAAAACCAGCATTTTTATGATAACTGCTTCCGAAACACGGAAAAAATTTAATGTTCGCGTTTATAAACTGGAAGTAACGTCAAAATTACGTCTAGGAAGTTAAACAGCGCTGTTCAACAAAATAAAAGAAAAGTACAATCACACAAATTTTGATACGAACTTTTTCTCAGAAAAGAAGAACCATATTATAAAATTTCCTATGTACAATATGTGGAGAAAAGTGATTGAAAACTCTAAGTAAATAGAAAAAATAGTATTGTTTTTTCAACAGTAGCTGGTAGGTCCTCTATTTGCAGAGATTGCAGCAGCCACTCTTAGAGGTAGATAATCCACAAACCCACAGAGTACGTAGAACTGGGCGTGTCAACCAGCTCTATCACTGAGTACGTCAACCAGCTCTCTCAGTGAAAAAGGTAGTGTTGCTCTAGAACTCACCTGACTTTCAATATCATCGTATGCATATTCCGTGGAATTTAGGTCCGCGTTCTGAACAGACCAGTCCGTCCGCGAGACCTGATTTTCCTCATACCATTTCATAGAAATCCTGGAAGCATGGCAAGTGGTGGTGTCGTCCAGGAAGAAACAATCGTCGTCTTCGTAGAACTCAGGGAAGGATCCAGAGAGAGGGGCTCAGGAACCTAAGAAAGGCTTCGATCTATTAGGTTTCAATAGCTAAGGAATATTTTTTCGTGAAATAAAGTATTACTCAAAAGTATATCACCTTCGTTAATTAATTGGGAGAATTTATAGACATACTAAGAACACTTTTTCATTTGCGGGAAAATATCAGAAAGTTCCCCAATTAATCCCGACACATGCGGCTCCTCCTCACGAAAATCAATGATCCTCACCTGGTAGAACGGCCACAAACCTTGGAGGATTGAGTCACTCAGAATATCTCTATACACCACATAGTTCATGTTGACATGGATAACAACCAGTGGACCCACAGCGTACTAGCTCAAACAGACACACACAGTAACTCCACCGCCTTCCTGCTTCACCGTCTGCACTGTACACTCCGAAAGCAGAAGTTCTCCGAATAACCGCGGAATTCGGTATGTCCATTCGATCGGAATAATCGTAAGCCGAATTCGTCGCTCCATAACACCTGTCCAATTTTTGTGCTGTTGATACCATCGTAGTTTCGTTGCTTTATTGGTCGTTGTAATGAGATGATTATGGACGGATGTTCGGCCACCATGATACCCGAGTGAATGGGCATCTCTAACAAATGTCTTTTTGGAGACCACAGCATCTGTGCCCATCTGGAACACATATCTTTTAGCGTGCATTTTTCGAGACATGGTTTTCCGGTCCTTCCTCGTAAGTACCCCGCGATTCCTGGGTTGCAGTGTTGTAGTTTTATCTGGGTGACGTGAATTCCTGCAATGTATCGACTTCTTCCACTTGTTGATGACAATAGTCAGAGTCGATTTAGCGCCCTGTTTGCCATCAGCAATGCTTTTTATTCTCATACCTCCCAATGAGCGGCCTAATATAACGCCCTTTTCGAACTCGGAGAGTTCTCTTCTCCTAGCCATTTTATCAGCGATTGATCTGAGCATACTCCTGATGATAATTTTATACCTTATAAAACACCAGTCTTATGCTGGAGCAAATCATTACGCTTGCGTGAGGGTGTCATATCAGTTTTGTCCACTTAGTGTAGTTATGTTATTGGTAGGATGAAAATGGTTTATAATATGCTTGTTTACGAGGCATATTTTTCGATTTTCTTGCATGAATATTGTAAACTTTTACCCTGTTGCATAGCAACAAACAGAGATTTCACAAAACTGTCATATTATGGCAAAACTATGAATCAAAAAGTATTCTATAATACAGGTTGTCACCGAATAATGAACGAGTTCCGTTCCTAACTGTCCCTTTAAGTAGAATTCATACATAAGTCGCAGTAGTTATCTACGGTTCGTATCTAACGTTAGATTGTCACGTGTCTGTCTTCGTATATGTTACGTAGTGTACCTTTCTATAGATGAAAAACGTTAAAGATACACTTCCAGATTCACTAAAACATCTTTAACGTAATAACACAGCAGTAATAAGCCTTTAAAATTGTCCCGATATTTGACCACTTGTAGCCCAACGCTTTTGAAGTGGTAGTTGGCGTTTCCTCTTTTTCCGATCGCTTTATTAATTTCACTCCAGTTTCAATCCAGATCACTTTCCTTTCATTGATGGATCACCATCACTTCCAATACATTTTATCTTTGGTGCCATGGTTACGAAAGTAAAAACAATTAAAATATAAACCCAAATGCAACAATACATGCGAGTCATTAAAAGCACCAATGTGATCCGCCTAAAAAGAACGAAAAATTTGTTCTACATCGGTCTTACGAAACACGAGTAGACGATCTGCTGTGAACGCGCAATGTTTTGATGAGCGTCAAAAATTAGCAGCAGTTTGTTATTGCTGTTGATTGCATGTAACTGGAATTTTTAATATATTAAGTTTTACTCCATTTGTTTAGCAACTACGGGTTGTACGCCAGTCGGACCTCCAAAACTCGCAACTAAGTGTATATCCACATTTTTCTCAAAAGTGAAGTTTTTCTTCAGAAAGGTAATTATTCAAATCGGGAATTTAAGCAGACCTTACATGTTCAATAACGCTTTCATTACTGGAAAGTAATGACAGTTTTTTTACTTGAAAGTGATGAGAGTGTTATTAAACATATATAAGGTCGCTAGAGATCTGAAGATGGCACGTAATTATGCGGTAATGACAGGGATCCCGATATTCTGATATCGAAGCGTACGCATTGGCGATTGGCGAGTATACTGTCATTAATACTGATCATGTGAGGGCACGCTCTTGATTTCTCCAGGATTACAGAGTTCAAATTTTGGGGATGTGATAAAATGTTGTGTCACCATCGGCAGTGAGCACACCATGTGCGAAGTCCAAACAAACGAGATAATTTAAGAGGAACAAGATTCAAGAAAAGATGAAGTTCTTCGGAACCTTGTTACAACATATGAAGATTTTCCAGAACTGTGAAATTCTTCACACCAATTCTACCTGAGCAAAACAAAAAGAAATGTAGACCTAGATAAGCTAGTAACCATTTATCGTAAAATGAAACCAAGTGCCAATCGTACTGAGGTGAGGTGAAATTAAACACACTCTCATTGAACTCACATAACAGTGCCTATCTTCATAAAAGTGACTTTCCTGCTTACAAACGGTTCAATCATTCGCATTAATTTATTAAATGTATCTTCATTCATGAGGGGATAATTCTTGTAATTAGACACTTCCGCTGGACACACTTCCTTCAACGAGACATAATGTGAATACTTATCACTTTTGTTTTGTCTTTCCTTCATCCAACACGGGAATTAACATGGCATTACCTTCGTAAAGCTAAAATTACATCTAAACACGCTTTTCTTTGAGCATCCGTTCTCAGATGAAAACAAAATCAGTGTACTCTCTGTGACGATTTGCGTGATACTGAAGCGAAGTAATGACGTTTAATAATGACCTTGTAAAATGTGAAAGTAATTAAGTGGTAATGATGGAATTATGACGGCGCTGTAATGAAGTGCAGGAATGAGATTATTACTGAACGCGAAAAGTCCGCTCTAGGAAATCAGAAACTGAGAATACCACATGTTTCGTTTTTTCTAAGACCAAAAATTATGCTTGCAATTTTGTACATGTTGAAGTAAGAAAAAATGCAGGTAAGCTCAGTCCTGATTGAGCCGTTAGTTTGGAATGTAGGAGTACGACTTGCAGATCGGAGAGTTGAAATGAGTTTGTCGAGTATGGTTTCAAAACATTTATTTAATCTGTTATAGCCAACACATGTCTATGACATGAGAAGTAGATAATACAACTTTTGCAAAAAAATGCTGGATACATTTAGAACACAGAAAAAATCGCTACACGAATTATACAACGTGTGCTCTTTATCTTTGGTTCCTTTCACCTTTGCTTGCGTTCCTTCGCAGAAGGAACGCAAGCAAATGTGTGAGCGCTTTTCGCTTGCGTTCCTCCCTTGTTGCAGTGGTTTAAACTAAAATATTGAAGAATTGTTTTTTGGCTGTCACAAGACAACAATTCTTAAATACGAGTATTTTAGTTTAAACCACTGCACCACTGCGATATCTGGTTTATATGTTTACATAGATCTCGTCGAGAGCTCTAAAACAATACCATGCACAAACGGTTCGCTTCACGTTTGTTCATATACACCTTGATATTGTCAAAAGTGTTTGTTCACCGGTTCACAAAAAACATTTTTTAAATGTTCAGTTCAAACCATTGCAAATATTCTTCTTATATTTGAACAGATCTTGTCAAGAACTTCAAACGCTACCACGCACAGTGGTGTTGCTCACATGTTTGTTGAGCTAGACTGAGTCAATCGCGGCTGGAACGTGGAAAGAGCGATGTATTTATTTATTTTCAGACGCTACGTATTTGGAGGATTTTCACACACAGAAAGATTGGTCATCTCTCCCGCGCAAGGGAGCGTGGGAAGCGTCGCGCACGCGGTGAATTGCGCAGTACACTAACTGGACCCCATGCTGCTTAAGAATATGCTAACACGATTAGAGTACGGAACGTATTGTCAACGTTATTATGATTTTAATTTGGACCTATTTTTGTCAGAAGCTGTCGGCTGTAAGTCACCTCCATATTTTCCGTGGAGTTAAAAGTATCCCTACACCAAAAAAAAACTGAAATTTTTACAGACGTAGCTGCATTTTACTCGTTAGGGCAAAATTGTAAGTACCGAAACATTTGGAACTGGGCTGATATTTTTCTAAAAGATCGCATCGCATGTCAAACGAACATGATGGAACTTAAGAAATTGGTTGTTCCACTTATGCCAAGATGAATTTGAAGAGAGCAGGATCTGACAAAACAGAAATCAATCACCATTGAGACAGGCGGTCATGCAAATGTATTGATAAGTTATTTTTCCTTTCGACCCATCTGGAACAAATAGGCTTTATTAAAAATCTAAAATTTATTTGCATGCTGTTTTCCACAAGTATTTTCTTTTTCTTGGTTGGTGGTTTAACGATCACCGTGAGCAACTCAGTGGGCTATTGGCAGTCGCCCGTCCCTAATTTGGAGTCACTGGTTCCAGGAAAGGAAGAAAGCCTGTGCCGCAATACAAACACAACACCATCCATGCCTCACCGGGATTCGAACCCAGATCCACTTCGGACGAATGATCAGAGGCCGTCGCTTAGACCACTGCGCCACTGGCCAAACCACAAGTAGTTTATCCGACTCCAAATATTTTTTTTGTTTCAAAACGGAACCCTAGAAATCTTTAAAGAGAAAAATTAACGTAAGGTTACAGCCTCTACAGGAAATCTCTTCGTCATTTGTAGATAAATATAAGTCGAAATCTTGTTCTTTTTAAAAACAGAAAAGGCGACATGAAACAATAGTTTTTACCTTTGTTACTCAGAAGAATCGGTAAGAAAAAAAGCATTTTCAATTTTGTAGTATCCCATTGTACTTCTCCAAAGTCACTCATCTGAAGAGCACTGCCGAAAAACTTCACATGGTGTTACTGAAAACCTGAAAAATTAAGCTTTAACTGATAAAAGTGTGTTTGATTTTTAAATGTTACACAAAATATCATGGATTTGATTTCTTATTTCGGAGAACAAACTACCTTATGTCACAGTACCAACTTGTTTACATACGTTTAATGGAATCACAATCATTATCGTAAAATACTTCACGCAATCAGAATATCCCGTGACTCTAGCATACATGAGTTCAAACATGATTGCAGCATTGCCTTGGAAAACGAGGGCAGTGGAAGCGCCGTGGCTAAGGCGCTGATGTCTTGTGTTTCCCCGATGAAAGTGTTTTTGTATCTAATTTTAAATAGAATTAACGTATGTACAAACATGGTGCTATGAGTATTATTATTTGTGCTTTAGGGTATGTATATTTGTTGGGGGGGGGGGGAGGGCGGTGCTAATGAGAGGTGAACAGCTATTAAAAGAGTTTGGCACAGAAAGAATGCGCCACTTCAAAGCGCAATTCCAATCTCAGTTTTCTGCGATGTGCGCCTGAGGTCATACAAAATCATGGCCGTGACCATAAAGATGCAAGCTCGTTCACATGCTTAGGAAAGCATTTCTCTTCAATGGATATGCGTATATGGATAATTTTTCTTTCTCATAATTACTGTTTCTTTATTACCACGTTACTTTTTTTCATAATTTATTATTGCCTTACATAAGTGTAGATCAATATGCCTGAATGTGTAGTTGCTGAGCGTTTTAATAACGGCGATAGGCTAAAGGTTCTGATAATGTTTACCATTATTTCCTTCCAAATCCTGAGTTGGGAAACATCTGGGTACTGAAATGTAAATTAAGAAATTCAAGCATTGGCTCTAAATATTATACTGTTGATAGTTATATTCGCGACTTAAAATCAGATTTACATGAATTATCAGATGAAAAGAACAACAACTGAAAGCAGGTGCTGTACCTACAGTGAACTTTCTTGGTCAAACTGGCAGTAAAAGTTTTACAACTGCTAATCCTCATGAATCGTCATCATTCATTCCTGGTGCTTATAGGAAGGAATAACAAATGAATCTCGATGTGATTGTCAGGGCATCAAACATTTAGGTAAATTTCATGCGAATAACATTTGTGAATAACATTGTTTTGATTCCTTTCACAACTGGTTTCTGTTGTACACGTCAAAACTCTGTTGTTCAAGGTTATCTAATTTGCAATTCTATGTAGTTCGTGTAAAGTTTGTTGTTTCTTTGGGAACTCAATTGCACTTAATTTGTTTTTTGTTTTTTTCAAATTTCCGGAAATAATTTGAAGTTGTTTGGAATTTTTTGAAAAAGTTCAAAACAAATTTAAACTATTTTTACTTTTGCAGTGTCGTCTGTTTAGACCTTGTCTACAAATGATTCAAAAAATATTTCATACAAAATGGATTGCGGTTAGTTTCGAATAATGAAATAACAGTTTGTACTTTTTGATGGTTCATTTTCTTCTCGTTACTTCGGTGTGGGTAAAGGATTCAGCTCTTTTAATCCCCTTATTAGTAGGACCAGTGTTGCATTTCATCGTTTGCTGTTAGTAATCTAATTCAGTGTGCGAGGTGATTATGTGAGTTTTTCTCAGATTTTTCATTTTTTATTTCTTTCGGGCAGGACGTGCAGTACCGTACACGATTAATATTTTCCTGAATTTCATGGTGTGTTGGCTGAGGGCTGGAAGAAAGCTGACCGTATATTTAAAGTGGAAGTATTTGCTGCTATCATTTCAGGTCTTTTGTCCTTCCCTGTGGTAAAAGGATAGATGTGATCTGAATTTCGGAAGGGAAAATGTACCGCAGTGGTGTTAGTGACCTATAGCGTGTGACAAACTGGTCGGACATCATAATTTATTTAGAGGTTCATATAAATGAAGGCGTTTCATTGAGAAATTTTGCTATGTTCCACTTTTTTCTCGAACTGGATGAGGTTTGTTCTATATGTTGACGTCGACGGAAAATTAAATTCATATCCATTACACAATATATATTTTTTTAATTTACTCCGAAAATTGTGCATTCGTATGGGTTTAAATTTTCTGAAATTCTGGTATTCTGCGGGACTTTTTTTTTCATTTTTCGGAAAAATCAAAATTTTTCTTTATTCAAACAACAGAAATACAAGAATCTCCATTTCTTTATAAAACGGTGACAAGGAATAACTTAGTTCAAGTCACGAGTCTCTAACGCTGTTGTTTTTCAGTTTTTTGTAGGGTCGAAAACGTTCCTTAAAATTCATAAAAGCTACATTGTGAAACACTAAATATCTGAATTCATATATACACAAAAAGTCGATATAACAAATGAAGAGAAAGCTCAAGTTGTGCATGTACAGAATAAAGAATTTTGAAACGCAGAGCGTTATCGCTGTCGAGAAAATCAGCAGAGAGATCGTATCATTGTCCTTTTGTGCTGGCAACAAAGCAATGCAAGATGCGCCATATTATTCTGTGTCTAAAGAGCGGATTAGGTTTGTTTAGTTGAATTTCTGATTAGAACGAGATATGCAGTTTAACAAGTTTAACTGTGTCTCAAATAATGTAAATACCAGGCACAATATTCGGATAACTTCAAATTTTTGCTATATTTCCGTTGTTCTTACCGGTTACGGTACTGTACTCCTACTTCAAACTTTATTTCATTCATTCCCCCCTCCACTCAACTCCATTGCGTTGCAGTTATAGGTTCGAATTTATTCCCTGCTGGTGAAAAATTAGAATAATAATAAGAAAATAAATAAACAGCCCTTTTAAAGGCTGGTGCGGTACTTGGTGTCTTATTCATAGAACTTTGCAATAGATTCTTCTTCCCGCTTCTTTTCGACTCTATCGTTAATGTTTCTGTTTTTCTTTCTCCTCTTTTAAAGAGCACTAAGTTCCAAAGTTGCAGAGAGACAACGGGAGTAATATGTTTGGTGTTTTAAGAAAATTTACAACATACTCCCTCTCGCAGATCATGTGCTCCTGCAACTGGATATTTCCCATATTTTTCATTTATTCTTTCATAGTAGGGCATATTGTTTTCCCTTCTTAATTTGTTTCAATTTTTGCTCCCTCACAAAATGCCCATTGTTTGCTAGAGCAGCGGAACTAAGCCTTGTTACATTTCATTTAACCTTAGAATTTAATTCGAAAAAATTAAATTATTAGTATAAAACATTGTACATTTTCATTGGTTGCTAATCAGTTCAAGTTGAAATCTTAAACTCGCTGCTTACTCTTTGGGTGAGTAGTACGATCTTTCAGAAGCCCTGGCTTATAGATTGTGTTCCTGGTGATTGGTTACCCATTACTGTATTCTTCGTAGACAGCTCAAGGTGGTGATTGATTGCTCAAAATAAAATAAAAGGCTTTTTAAAGACTGGCTGCTGTACTTGGTGTCTGATACATAGTTCTTTGCGATCGATTCTTCTTGCTGCTTCTTTTCAGCTCTGTAACCGTGTTTGAGTATTGATAAACGTTAATGTTTCTTTTTTGGTTTCCCTTTGTTAAAAAGCACTAAGTTCAAAAGTTGCATAGACACAACTGGAGCAGTAAGTTTGGTGTGTTAAGAGATCTTACAACATTTGTCTTTAAGCTGACCGTGTGCTCCTGCAACTGGATATTTCCCATGCGTTTATTTTTTTCTTTCATAGCAGGGCATATTGTTTCCCCTTCTGAATTATGTTTCCATTTTGTGCCCTTACAAAATACCCACTGTGTTTGTAGAATGGAGGGAATAAGTTCTGTAACGTTTTCTTTATCGCCAGTATTAAGATTCAAACATATAGTGTATTTTTAAAATACATTAGGGTTTTTTAAAAATTTGCAATCTAATTTGAAGCGTAAGTCCAAAACTCTCTGCTTACTCTTTAGCTGAGTAATACGTTTGAAAGTGAGAGACGAAGGTATATTTCAGAAGCCGTGGCTTATTGTTTGTGTTGCTAAAGACTGGTTCCTTATTATTGTCTTTGTAGACAATCAAGGCGGTGTTTGATAGCTCAGCTGAAGAGGGATAGCGGGTTTGTTAACCACCGCTGGGTGGTGTGAAGGAGTTCTGTTGGACCAAAGTATAACCGCGTTTGAGTATTGATAAACGTGGAATCTTGGTGCGTGTGTACAATGGCGCACTTGTTCGTGGAAAAGCTCACTCTGAGCGGACTTGAAGGTGTATTTGAGTTTAAACGAACTATTCCTTTCAGCGTCATCTACCAAGGGTAATTTTCGTCGTTCTTGATTTTGTTTCGTTCTAATATTTAAGTTCCTCATGGTATAATAGTAGCAATTAAAACGCCCATTACTTTCAAAGTCCTTCACCTACTGCAATTTTCGACGTTCCAAAGTATGAGTTGTGCTAACATAGTACCTAGAAACGTAAGTCCGTTTTTAATTGATGCAATCATGTTTAGAAATTAAACGAAAAGAAGTCACTTGGATTTCCACATGCAGAGAATGAATTCAATGGCGATTTAAATGACAAAATCAATTTTATGGCTAACTACATGTTTATGCCTCGACTTTTGTGTTGCTGTCAATTGGCAGCCTGTCACTACAGTCCCTATAATCATGTGTATCTCACAAAATACCGATGGATTGATAAACGGCGACAATAACCGTCGTACGCCAAAGTCAAAGATCGCAAGAAAGGTATGAAATCACTATCTCCGTTTGGACTCCATTGGCTAACGGAAGGGTTAGCTTTTCCATGATACCTTGAGAGAAAAACAGCGGTAACTTAGAAAACTAATTTAGCAAAGCGCAGAATAACTGCAGCTACAAAGAGCGATTATAAGTCACCTGCTGCCTACTGACAACAACACAAATGCCGGTACGTAAACAAAAGTTTAGCCTGTTAAATTCGTATATATAATTTATTTCCCTCAACTGTAGACACTGCTTTTTCCTCTAAACAAAAATTTGAATCCATTTAACAACGAGGAATTGTACACCAACTATGTAGGGATATAATATAACTGTAGCAATAATCCGCCTTTATTGGCGTAAATAAAAACAAGTTTTCGGAGCTTTCTCACATGATCAGATAATGTTTTCAATGAAGGTAACACGAAACTGTTAACTTCCATGAAGAAGATATGTTTGAAGTGCGAAAGTTTGGAAAACAAATTTTTATTCTACCCCAAGAAATCCGGATAGATACTGTAGTTTTATGATTTTTCTAATTTGAATCTAATGTAGAAAGTGACTGTTTTCACAGAGTAACGTATAACATATTTAAATTCATTATGTATCTAAAAATGTCTTTTCAAAGAAGGAAAAATAATGGAAGCAGTTGAGAAGTGCTACGAGTATCCCTCTCCGACGAATGCCGACGTATTTGTTTATGTATGCGATCGTGACTTTGCGATTTAGAGCAGAGATGATTAATTTTTTGATGAGGTATATATATAGCTGGGCCCCTTCACCACTGTCAGGGGACGAAATAGTTGGGAAAATAACTATGGAGCCGGCAATACAAAAATATTTACATAATAAAATTATTGAATGCATTCCAATTGAAAGACGTTTTCCAATAAAGCATCTAACCAAAAAAAAAAAAAAAACTATTGGATAACGCTCTGCTTCCTTTACAACCCAAGCAAGTATCGCAAGATCAACAGCTTATTTAGGAAAAGTAATTGTTTCACTTCTGAAATATCTGTTATTTTTGTTGTGAAAATTTGCATATAGAGTAGTGTCACAGTGGTTGCCAGGATGGAAAACTTAAGCCAATCTGTCAGCATGTAGCACTTCAGCCGTACAGCGCCAATGTTGAATACACTTCACACAAAATGCCTTAATAACAAAATGTGTTCGAAAATCTGTGATGATTTGCTTTTGTCAGGTGTTGGAAGTATATATTTTATTGAACATTATATGAATCAATATAACAGTGACCATGGAAAAAACTTACAACGTGTAATTTTCCTTTCCAGAGCATGAATTTTCTTTTAGATTACGCTTTTATACACTCTTGTTTGTATCACATGACAGAGGTTAACGTAGTTTCAAGTCCAACCACTTGAGTTGCAGAAACAATTACGAGCCGTACCTCTGCAGTTTCTCTTCTGGGAATATTGGTTCACCCAGAGGAACCAGATGACTTTTGGAATGGTGAACAACCATTTGATCCAATGTATCAGCAGCTCCATTTGTGCTGTTACATTTCCAATTTATTTGAGGCATATTATGGCGGAAATTAAGGTTTTCCTGCCTTGAGAGTCTAAATATGTAGTTCCGAAGAACGCCACCTGCGGGTACAAGGAATTTATTGCTACTTTTTTTTTATATTCCTGGTAAATTTCTGAAAAGGCATGAAATTTTAGATGATTTTATTTTATCCTTTTATTTCTTTGTTGAATTTCTTTGTTGTAATGACAATTAACTTGTCATCGAACAGATGCGAAGCAACCTGAAATATCATTCAAGTTCACAATTATAGCTTTAAGTTTATTAATCGTAAAAAACCATTATATAAATAGCTGATATTTTAAGTGCTGATTACAGTAAAGGAGTCAGAATTAAAGTCATTAGCCTGGCATTTGCTTTAGCTGTAAATTTCAAACATTCACGCAAATAATGAAAGATAATTTATAACTATCAGTCCATATGTTTGTCATATTGATAGTTATTTCACTGTTATTAGTCTTGAAGCAGTTTCTTTTACGAAACTCAGACATTGAGAAAAGTTTTGATCACCCATAATTTTCTACGATTTCATTAGACAATGTCATGTCATTTCGTGATTGATCCATTGCATTAAGTAACTGCATCATATAATAGCTGCAACATTTTATGGAGTTTACATAGAGATTACAAAAGATTTGGAGAGAGAACCAAATATTTGTAGTTCGGTTTGTTGGCCGATGGATTCCAAACCGAGATATGTGATTTGCATTTTATCTTTCTCTCATTAAAGGCAAAAATACATTACTCAGCATACTCCAGAGAGCATAGACAGTGAATTTATACCTATGAAGTTAGTCACGAAAGAAAAATAGGAACATGTTGCACGTCAGTAAGACTGGTATCCATAATGTGATCGTTTATTTTGAAGATGATCTGAAATTCAGTTATCGGTACAGGAGTTGCTGTCAGAGAAGAAGCATTCCACTACGTAGGTGACGTCCTATATGACTTATCGTCATGCGCTACCACTGGAAACCGTGTTAAGGGAAGTTCTGTACTTCAACTCGGTCCATTAGTGATTTCAAATCGTTCAGTGCTTCAAGTCGATGCAGTACTCACACCACAAATGGAGTTTATAATGATAATCATTCGAGTTTTAAAAGAACTCAATTCGAGACGTGTAGTGTCTGATGTGCCAGTATCTAAAGATTCATAAATGCATCAAAACATCAACAAAGATATTTTCTAATCAACAGCTTAGGAACTAACTATATAATTGTCGTAGAGCGACACCATTTCCAACAGTTCCAGGAGTTTTTCGAAAGCATATGCAGTTGCAGCCTCATCAAAATTTCATTCGATTCGTCAAAAATGATGCTACCCAATGATGCTACATAACAAATATATTTTGTGAACGTTGTTGTAAACGTTCACAATATATGTTGTGAACGTTTATAACAATGATCATAAATATATTTTGTGAACGTTTATAGCAACGATCACAAATACATTTTGTTTCCTCCTTATTTCGCCTTTGCTCTTTCCTGTTTTCTTTCATAATAATTTTGCGCTATTCCGGTGGTGTACAATTAGATAATACAACAGAAATACCTTTCCGTGTCTTAGTTTCTCACAAATATGTTTGCATGTGGTATTAAATCTTAATTAGTAATCTACGACGAAGGAGCTAAATTCTATAACAAAAGTGCAAGGAAATTATATACTTCATACATTATGTGAAATACCTTTAATAACGCGTATTCCTTTGTCTTGGTGTGGGTGTGTGTTTCCGTTTTAAAATTTCTATCCTCAAAATTTTGCACAGTACATTTGTGAAATACAACGGGCGGTTACATGTAAAGTTATCCCGTGAATATTTTTTATTTCGTATATACAGGGAGGTGACAATTAAAGAGGAGGTGTGTCAGAAATTTCTGTAGAAATAACTATTGGACAAATCTCAACCAAATTTGGTACACATTTTTTTCTGAGTGTGGTTTTGATTCTCGGAAAAATAAACCCTCAAAATCCTGCCCCTTGGGTAAAATGTTGTTCTTGTGTTACCTTAATGTGCATATCACGTAGGTTATCTCATGAATTTGAAGATTAAATCATACATTTGGTTCTATACGTCCTCTATTTCCATGTTCTGAAAACTGGATTCGCTCAACAACACACTTGACAACTGACTTGAGTGGCATTGCCTCAGATGCAAAATTCTGTCTTTTAAGACAGGTAATGATGGGAATACTGCCTTGGCAAGCCAAGCTTTTTGAGAATTCCCATAGTTAAAATAACTGTTTTACAGATCTGGTAATCTTTCCGGCCATCCCATTGGAAATGATCGCCTAATCACCCTCTCTTTCGAAAACTGCTGCTGCAGTAATACTAGCGTATTTAATATGATATGAGGGAGTGCATCAGCTTGCATAAAAATTATGGTGTTCTAACAGTTTCTCTGACGAAGTGTTGGAATTGCTTGGTCTAGTAAAGTGGCCACCAGGAATCTTCGCCTTTCGGGGATTTATGAAAAACGTTCTGCCGCTCCTTTAATACCCGAAATTCGTTATCTTAGGTAATATGCAAGTTAAGGGGACAGCAACGCCAAGTTTTCTCCTGGGGACAATTCTTTTTTGAAATCGAAACCTAATACTCAGGAAAGTATATATACCAAGTTTGGTTGACAGTTGCCCGATAGTTCTTTCTATAGAAGTTGAAAACACCTCCTCTTTAATTGTGATCACCCTGAACACTGTATAATGTCAGACTGTATCGTTTTGGTCATGGCGGTGTTTCGGGAATAACCGATTTTAGAATTTTAACGTTTCCATTTGAGACTGTGTTTAAAATATGCATACACAGAAATGCTAGTTAATTAGGAACAACTGACACCATCACATATATATGGTTCACTATAAGGTAAACACCACGGTACCGCAGAGCGAGCTGTACATTTGACAGACCAGCTTTTCTTGCAAGAGTTAGAGCTTTTTGGAGGGTCTTAAAAAAGGAATACCTCTTAAAAACCAAATATGCAAAAAAAGCTACCTGTTAAAAGATGAATATATTTCATAACATACCTTGAAAGGCCTTTGAAGAACTCCCCATGTTTCTTTATAACAGAGGCCCAACGTTTGGGCAAGTCTCGTGTTCAGGTAGGGACACATCCATTGTTTAATCTTCGGGTTACTCAGGTCACTTCATTAGAAACATCCTAAATCGTAGTGAATCGTCCCCCAGAGGGACGTCTTCAGTTTTGGGAACAAATCATAGTCTGGTGGGCTCGTGTCATGGCGCGTAGGGAAGCAATTCCATTCCATACTTTTCCGGAATGTGTTTTACTGTACAAGCAGACATGCGGCCTGGCGTTGTCGTGCAAAAGGGTGACACCAGCTTGAAGCATGTTATACTTTCTTTAGCAAATGTTGGGCGCAAAATATTTTTAAGCAACGTTCTGTAATATTCCGCTGTTACAGGGTTCCTTTTAAGTATTCAATCTGTTGCTATCACTTCAACCTTGTCACAAGCCATAATCAACATCAGCGTAACCATCGACTGTTGGCGGTGGAATTCCTTCTGGTGAGGTGATCCTGGATATATCCACTGAGCTGACTGAGATTTCAGTTCTGGTTAAAAACCTGATATCCGGATTTCGTCTATAGCAACGATCCTGTCCAAAAAGTGCTCGCCTTCTGCCTCGCGCCACTGAAGCAATTCTTCTACGATCCCTTTGCGAACTACTTGCTGCTCTTCACTCAGATTATGCGGAACCCATTGGGCAGATACTTTTCTCTTCTGTAATGTTTCAGCTAGGATTCTGGAAACAGAAGCGGTAGACATGTTTGCATCTTAAGCAATCTCTTCACATGTTTTCCGCCGATCTTCTTCCAAAATGCTGTTGACGATAACCACAAAAGTTTCGTCTATTGCGTTTGATAGCCAGCCGATTATTGCTTCGTCTCCGATGCTTTCTCGACCTTCGCGGAGAAGAAAAGTCCACCGTTGTCCTCTGCCATGATCCACTACACTAACCCCACAGACTTCACCCAAAGCTTTATGAATTTCGGTTGGGGATTTTCCTCGCAAAGTTTCAATTTTAATGTAGGATCGCTGGTCGCTACGCGAGATTTCTGACTCAGTTCCTTCCAACATTTTTAGAAAGCATTTTTTAGAACATAAACAAATTAGTGAGCGAATGTCGACACAGCATGGTATACTTCAATCTGAATTCCAACTGGCGCAAGGATTGGAGCAATTGCATCATCCTACAGGCAGCGACTGTACAGTGTGCAAAACTTTTAAAATGACATACACAAATGATAAAACTAATAGTGATTTAATTTTCGTCACCACTAATGTTTTATTCTAGAATTGCAGTTCCAAATCGGCGAAAATTCATACCATTAACAAACGTATATCTTCTTAATATATAAGTTGTTTTACCTAATTTAATGATGTTTCGTATGTTTCTTTAAAGTTCAACAGTTCGTGTAAAAGTATAAATGGCTCAGATTAATTGATATCCATCATATCCTTCTCTAAGTAAGGAATTAGAGAAGTATGAGTAAAACTGCAGAAAAAAATTACAAAGATATGGATGACTTTATACTAAACGCAACATTTAAATCTTGTAGAATTCCTTTAAATGACATGATACGCAAAGAAATAATTTGGTGGATATGTTTCTGTTGTTACATTTCAAGAACAATGGAATAATTCAGGATTTGTAGTAGTCGTTAAATTCATGGGAAAAGTGTATATAAATATCGGTTTAAGGAAATTTTTGTCAATTGGACTTATCTTTTAAATCTTGACAACAACATGTTCAACGCATTACGTTAAGAAACGGTCACCGAAAATTTTCACCGAATATATGATCTGTGTCTTCTACTCTGCTGATGACATAGCAGTGATGTCAGTTTTACTAAAGAGTTTATTTTGTGATTTTCCATACTTTTCGGGGGATAAGGCGAAATAATTTCCTACAGAAATTTAGGCCGCCAGATCGACACACCAATTGAAATTAGGCAATGAGAAAAAAAGCCTTTGTTCCTTGATAATCCTTGCACCATAAAGAGTAATATTACATTTCTAGAAACTATTCCGAAAGCATGAAACATTTTGCTCACTTCAGAGGAAAAAAGAGATGGGTCGGAAAAAGAACTTAGCATTGCTATTCCTCTTGAGAGAAGGAAAATTCAGTAACGATGATAAGCATCGTCTAGGGTTAAAGGAAAACAGAAGGACCAATTAAACTTGATTTGGACCAACGTAACGTGCGATTAGGCGACCGAAACCAGTATCGATTTCAGTGGTCATCAGTTCTCAAGGGAGCTGTAAACACAGGAGAGGAGTGTTCATCAGTTGTCAAGAGGGTCTTGTAAACACAGGAGCATTTAACACTGACAGTTAAACTGCCATTCAGCTGATAAACAAATTATACATATGCAAAGAAAATAACAGGGAAAGAGGGACATGTTCTTGCATTTTCATACTTGTTTTCATCCTGCCCTCATGTGGCGTTCTGCGTTAACAGCTTTTTGCGATGAGAATAAGTCGTGCCAACATAAATCACAGCAGCTAAAAACAAAATGCGCAAAACAATCTTCTTGCGACCCGTGTTTCGGTATTGGCGCAAAGGATATCTCCTGGTGTTTGGGAGGAGAGCTAGAAAATAAATTCAGCAGTAAGAAGTCCGACGTATTTCGGCGAAGATTTGACAACAGCTGAGACATTCCACAGTGGCAGCGAGAGAGGAAACGACGAAAAGGCGCATTCTGGAGGTGCATCAAATGCATATGGTCATCGCCTGTTAAGGGTACACAGTGTATCCCATATACAGAATGATAGAAATTCCAATGATGGCGTAAAATCGAGAATATAGCGCGGTGTATCCACGTTTACGCTCTCGGATCAGCTGGCGTAAACGAGGATGCACCATGATGGTGTATCAGCTGTAAGAGAAATGACAGCTAAACGATATAAATCAGGAATGAATCCTACCAGTATGATATACCTGTGATCGTGTGGCTATAAGTAGGTGGGTGCATTCGACCTTTGACCGGCGGAAAGAAATGGAAAGTACCTAGGAACAGAAGTTCCAGTGAGGCCATTGTCGACCACTTCGGACCTCCCTTAAAGATTACGGAGGATCTGATCTGACTTATCAATGCTTTCAGTTTTCTCCGCAGAAGGGGTGAGGAAACGTCTCTCTCTCTCTCTCTCTCTCTCTCTCTCTCTCTCTCTCTCTCAGTATTGTTGGTGTGCTTTCTCAGTGTAATACCGTTCCTAAAGTTTTCTTAGTGCTTGCAAATTTGAAGGTTGTGCAGCAAATTAGCCTCCAAATTAAAAGTGTTTATCGTCACATGTATCGAAACGTATTATTACTGAAATAAGGGGCCTACACATACTGATTGTCCAAATTATTATGACCACTAGATCATTTTCTGCAAGGTAGCTATCCCGCTGATGCAGCTGACGGAAAATAGAGTAATAATTATAAAAAATAAACGCTGAAGGCATGCAGAGACAAATAAAGTGCAATGCGCAAGAAATAATGGGTAATTGACACTATCAGACTAAAGCTGGAATAAAGGGCAAATGAAAAACCCTTTGTTTATAGCACAGGAATTTTTGGAATCAGTTGTCAAAACGAAAAACAAAGCAGCTAATCGGTCATTTAGATATGATGTGATCGGACAGATTTCGGGATATAGGAAGCCACATTTTTTTTTTTACGTTCCCTACAGATTATTCTTTATTCCAATAATAAATAGTAGAAGTGGTGAATGCACAGTACAATTGATACAAAATTTCATTTAAAAAAATTATAGCTCTACGGAAGAATGATGTACATGTTTTACACCATAATTCCTAAGGTAAGTTTTTTAATTGATATTTAGTGATATGCTATTTAGAAGGTATTTTGCACCTATGCACAAAATATTGGAACGCACTGCATCTCAATTTGAGGAAACAAAATTGTACATGTCAAGACACTTCCGTAGCCGTGAAAGAAAGTATTCGGTTAGTTATTCGCTTTTTTTATGTCTTAGTTCTTAAAAATTGCACTGATACATGGGCCGCACAATAATTTCTCTAGAAAAGTAAAACATGTACATAATGTTAACATGATTCCTGTGCCGGGGCCGAGGCTAGCCTAGTGGGCAACGTTCGTGACTGCCACAGAAAGGACCTCAGGTTCGATCCACTAAATATCCGCCGTGTGTCGGATGGGCACGTTAAGCCGTCGGACCCCGGGTACTGGCCCCAGGTAATAAATAAGGGCGTCTTCCTCCCCTTTCTACTTCGCTTCCGTGTAACTTTCCTATCGGGCACTCTAGCCCTAATCTCCTAGCTTCCTATTTATAAGGGTTGTTTAAGACCTGGGGTCAGATACTCCCTTCCTAAAATCCTTTACATATGATCATATGATTCCTGTGCCGCAGTGAGTTAAACATAATGAAAGAATGGAAATGTTCTTAGTGAAAAGAAATGGTACAGGAAAGGTCACATGTATACTGTACGTTGCCGCACAAAGAACATAACACTTTATACTAATGGTGCTTTTATTAAATGGAAACGATATGCTAGCTGGGTGTGCAGTAAAGCGTATGCATTATTTTTCTGTAATGACACATTATCAACATCATAATCATTGGCAACAATTGTTATCAATCGACTGCTGGATGAAGGTCTCCCCAAGTATCTACCACAACGGTCTGTCTTTTGACAGTCTCCATGTTACTCCAGCATACTTTCAAATTCCGCCCAACATCTCCCATGTGGTCTTCTTCTAGGTCTTTAACTGTTCTTTGGAATCTAGCCTAAAATTGAGGCTGTCCATCGATGGTATGTCCTTTTGGCAATATGTCCACCACATTGCAATTTCAGGGATTTTTTTCTTATCATTTAATCTTACACTCTTGTCATTTTTCTGATCCACGAGTTCCTCTTCTTATCTCTCCTGGTTATACCAAGCATGCACCTCTCCATGCATCTTTGAGTTGTCTGCAGTCTTTGTATGTCTCATTTTAGTTAAGGTCCACGTCTCTGCACCATACCTAAGCAGTAGAAGGATGCATTGATCAAACACATTTCTTTTAAGACATAATGGCATATTGCTCTTGAAAATTATACTGTTTCTTCCGAAAGCTTCCCAGCCAAGTTTTATACGCCGATTAATTTCTTCATCAATGTGACCCTTACTTGATATCTGCTGTACAAGATAAATGTATAAATTGGGAATCTCCAGCCTTTCTTCATCAATCAATAAATCTTCATTTCTTGTAAAAGCATTTTACATCCCTTTTTTCTTCTGAAAGTTCATCTTTAATTCCACTTCTTTACTCCTATCAGCAAGTCCCGGGATCATACCCTACAACTCTGATGAGGTAGTTGCAAAAATGACTATGTCATCAGCAAAACGAAGGTGAGTAAGGTAATCTCCATTAAAATTTATCCCTTTGCTTTCCCAGTTCAATGATTGAAAGACATTTTCCAATGTGGTATTAAAGAGTTTGAGAGATACAGAGTCCCCTTGCCTCACTTAATTTAATTTTTTTTGGGTAATGTATTCTCAAATAGCCGAATCTTTGTGTTTTTATAGATATTATTAAAATGCAATTGCATGCATCTTCAATACCGCAGAGTTTCAAAGACATTGTTACTGCTAATGGTTTCACCGAATCAAAGGCATTTTCATAATCGATTAAAGCCATGCATAATGGGAGTTCATATTCCCTCGCTCTCTCAATCAGTTCTCTTAATACATATATATTTATATTGGGAAATACCACAAGTCTTACCCCAACTGAGCGTGCTTAGCCTAACACAACTCCAGAAATCAATTCCAGTTAAAGCACATTTAACTCATTTTGGTCGCAAACCTAACAGCAAATTCTCTAGATAAGAAAACTCATATCGATAGTAATGTTTTTGTCCTTCTCCGGTACAATGCACAGGACGAAAAGAAGGAACAGAATTGATCCCAGCGAAAATAAACTATATTGAAAAGACAGGTGCTACTGTTGTCTCAAAAAGAATAGGGCATTCCATCCGATAGGTGCTCGGGTCAAATGAAATCACCATGCTAGTCGGCCTCGTAGCATCACATATTTACGGATAATCCTTATGACAACATGGTAGACAGATTAAAGGTTTACAACGCAAACATTTGCACGATATTTCAATAGGACAACAATTCTTTTGCATGTTATTTGAATAAAAAGAAAGTGGAATTTTAAAATGTAGAAGTTTTGTTGCCAGTTAAGGCAGACTAGTGACATTTTTTTTCTTCCTGTCTTCTAAAACTGTGTTAATCAAACCATACTCCATAAAAACAGTTAAAACAAGGTGAAACGTGCCACCCTTATTCCTAATATAAAAGCATTTTTAACTATCTAAATGATTTTTAGTAAGCTCAATGCGTGAGACGTTTCGCTATTCTCTGCTGTTCCATTCATATACCTCATTCGAGAATAGATGGTGTTACGATAGGTCTTTTAGAGAACGAATAATTACATTTCGCCAAAAACTTGGTATTGTGACCGTAAATTTATTTTAATCCACCATCACTGTAGAAGGAGGTTTGCGTTTTTCTAACACTTTGCCCAACAGAAAATGGAAATTATCATTAAGTTTCAATAGTATAATGCAATAACATAAATTAAACAATATACAAGGTGATCAGAATTCACCGCGCAAAAAACCTACCGGACGATTCCTCGTGGAGAAAGAAGCCGAAAATTTTTGCCCGCTGTCCGATCGGACGTCGCATTCCGGAGATATACGCGCCGAAAATTTCGTGACGTCACATCCGGTAACGCACATGCTCGTTGAAGAGCGACGTGGAAGTTATACAGACGCACGTATCACAAGGCAATCAAGCGTCCCCTGAGGCGCAGTGATCTAAGGCGATGACTTCTGATCATTTGTCGGAAAGGAGTCAGGGTTCGAATCCAAGTGAAGCATGGATGTTGTGTTTATCCTACGGCACTAACTCTCTTCCTTCCCTGGAACCAATGGTCCTAAATTTAGGACGGGCAACTACTTATAGACCACTGTGTTACTCACGGTAGTCGTTAAACCTCCAATTAAAAAAATAGAGAAACAAAAAGTCAATCAACATTTAAAAATGTGGCACGGGGTGGGTATGCAAATTCGAAGGACGTGGTGGCGTGAAACCAACAGTTGTATGCCTGAGCAACACGGTAGGTAGGGATAAAAAGGGTTGACGACGGCAGCAGGTAAACTCATACTGCGTTGGTACATTTGACAGTAGTGTGGGTAGCGATATGTCGTACAGTTTGAGAGAGTATTGTGACAAGTATTTCCTAATGGGGGAACGCCATGGTTCAACATTGCATGCAGCAAAGACCTACAGCGTGCGATACCCAGCACGACGGCACCCGGACGGCCAGGTCATACGGCGGATGGACGCTCGAATGCTCGACACAGGCCACTGTCGCACCACGTCCAAGTATAGACATTGTCTCTGGACCCTCTGTGAGAACACCATCTGTCAAGGACGTAATACTAGTGTTCATAGAGGAGGTGCCAACGACCAGCAGCCGTGCGATCGTGCGGCAGTTCGATGTGCACCAAAGTACCGTACTTGCTGTTCTACACGACGAAGACCTGCATCCATATTACATCACACGGGTGCTAAGCCTATTACCACAGGATTATCCTCGAAACAGGGTTACTGTGAGTGGCTGCAACAGCTACATGCTGCCGATAATACTTTCATCCGCCAGATCTCTTGGATTGATGAAGCAAGGATTACATGGCAGGGTAGTCCGCGTAACTCAAGCATTCTTTTCTGTGAACTGCTTTTCACATCTAAAACTACTTGTGCAATTGACGACATCCGGTTTACGGTTTACTAGTGCGACTAGTGGACATTCAACATTATCGGGGATTGGGAATTATGAAAGACCACACTTGCATTCTTCAGCAGATTGCATGAGACCTGAAATTACTTGTCAAGCTTGTTCGATCAGAGTCTCTCCGTAATGAACAAACTTGAGGGGGAAATTCAAGGTTTAAAGTTATGGTGTGGACTTTGGAGTCGGATTACTTTGCAGTATAATTTTTTCTTAAATATTAATAGAATATAGACGTATCAATAAAGAATTTTAAGTACAAAAAAGTTTTAAAATATAATTGAAATTCGGCGAAAATAAGAAAAAAAATCTGAAATTCGCTGACAAATTTTATATTCAGGAAACTACAAAAAAAAACCCCAAAATGCTCAAAAAACAAATCGCAGAAATTTGTACAGCGAAACAATTACTAGCCTAATTGCAGCTCAAAGAGAACAAGCTTCGGAGGTACGAAACGAAACTTACTCAAATAATCTTGTTCGGAATAACATTAACTTCTAGACGGATTTTTATTCACAGATTTGCTGAAAACAAATCTGTCATCAAATCGATGTGTTGCAGAAGAGTGTTTCAAGTTGTGTTCATATTTTGATATACTGTATGTATTTAAGACATAAAAAAACCAAGATAATTTGAACTTTTGTAGTCAATAGTGTTTGGAATTAATCTGGCAAAAGCGCATTGCAAAGCATTTTTGGGCGTTTATGTTTTCTAAAATTTCACATAAAAATGAACGTTGTGAAGATTTCTTTTAGGAACATTTGTTCTTAACGTATGAACTTTACCATACTTAAAATATTTGAAATTTGTATCGTAAATGTACGGAGAGAACTTTTACAATGGATGTTACACGTAGATTTATTTTAATACCAGTTTAAGTAATTCATATTTGAAAAAATTAAAAGCAGTCGGTTGAATATCTGTAAAATAAAATATATAAAAAAATTTGCCAAAAACGATATTATCTTCTACACGTTTGTAAGTGTCCAAAACCAATAAACGCCATTAATTTGGCTGTTAAATCCAGAACAGTTCGTCAAATCAGTGGTTATCAAAGGAGGAGGAAACTAAATTCCTGACTACTGATGTGTGCCAGAACATACCATGAATAATTCGAACAAAATGAAGGGTATTCGTCAGCTTAGTGCTTGACGAAATATCAACTAAATTCCCGATCACTTGGATTCTATCATCTACGATTGTCGCAACATACACTTTCTTTATATCTATATATCTTTAACATTAACAGGAACTTTAACAACAAACATTCTCAGTCTACTCCTGGAAAAAGGGTCGCAATTTTCCTCCACCCAGTTCTTTGTACTGAGGAAAAACAATGAAAATCTATCGGTGGCTCGGTCGAGATGCAGACTTTTCAGTATCATCGTTACCCTTGCAGGGAAGAATATATTTTAAATGGGTTTTACAGATGTAAATACATATGTTCTCCCCGTAAATTTGTTGGCAAATATCTTTCCTATGGATCATACGATTTGGACAAGATTTAAGTGTTTTGCCATGAAACCAATAGAATGCGTATAAAATAACATACCTCTTTTAAGGAAAACTTCCGAGGAAGAGCGCAAATTCTCATGTTTATTTGCTCAATCAGGAAAGACGGATCATCGAAGGACAACCGACATTTTAGATTGGATTACAAGGGACAACCGACATTTTGTAACTGGATTGAAAGAGACAACCCAGGAAAAGACCACATGAGATATGGGTGGAAGCAATTCGAAAGCATGCAAAAATAGAGCGCTGTGGAAGAAACACGGATATATCTTCATCCAGCGGTTGATTTTATGACGCTGACGTTAATGGTGATGATGACCTGCACAAGTGTATCGACAAAAGACGTCATCGCACTATAACAGAGTACAGATGCTTTCCTGTCAAAATAGTTAGCCAGATTAGAATTTGCATGCACCTTCTTAGCAATCCTGACTGTGTTTCCCAGGTTGCTGCCAGAAATTCAATCTGCACGGGCCCTTAGGAGTTCCAGTGACGACGGTCCTCATTGAAAAAGCCTGTCGTCAATGCAAGCGATTTTCGCAGGTACATGTACTTGGAGTGCCACTTTTTCAAAATAAAAAATGAACGCTGGCAAAGTTCTGTTCTAGTTTTGTACACCCAAAAGAAAATTTGTACACAACCGGAAGTAGTACTTTTCAGATATCTGAAAGTGGCACTCCAGGTACATGCTGAGTGCCACTTTTTCAAAATCGAAAATAAACATTGCCAGAGTGTTATCCTAGTTTTGTACAGTTTTGTACACCCAAAAAAAAATATTGTACACCACCGGAAGAGGTAATTTTTTACTCTCATTTGCGGCTCGGAGCATGTACTTGGAAGTCAATTTTCCAAAATCGAAAATAAATATTATCATAATGTTGTCCTAGTTTTGAACATTATTGTACATGCAAAAGAAAATGTTGTACACCACCGGAAGTGGTACTTTTGAATCGCCTTTGTGGCTCTCGAGCATGTACTTGGAGTACCACTTTTCCAAAATCAAAAATAAACATTGACAGAGTGTAGTTCTAGTTTTGTACAGTTTTATACACCCTAAAGAAAATATTGTAAACCACCGGAAGTGGTACGTTTTTTATCTCCTTTGTGGCTCTGAGCATGTACTTGGAGTGCCCCTTTTTAAAATGGAAAATAAACACTGCCAGAATGTTGTCCGAGATTTGTACAGTTTTCTATATTAAAAAAGAAAATTTTGTGCTCCATCGAAAGCTGTTCTTATTGGCTCACCAGCACTTACTCAGAGTGCTTATCTTTTAAAATCGAGAATAAACACTGCCAGGGTGTTTGCATCCTAAAGAAAATTTGTACTGTGCCTAAGGTGGTTCTTTTTACCTCACCTTAGTGGTTCTCTGGCATGCGCTCTTGCCCTTTTTCGAAAATCGAAAATAAACACTGCCAGGGTGTTTGCGTCCTAAAGAAAATTTGTGCTGTGCCAGAGGAGGTTCTTTTTACCTCACCTTAGTGGCTCTCTGGCATGCGCTCTTGCCGTTTTTCTAAAATCGAAAATAAACACTGCCAGAGTGCTGTACGAATTTGTACGGTTTTTTACGCAAGGTTTTGTACACCATGGAAAGGGAATCGTTCAATTACTACCCCTAAGCAAACTAGCATTTGTTCTCCTGGAAAGACATCATAGAAAAGTTTATCCAAAAGTGAAAATAGACACCACTAACATTTTGTATTATGTTCTACGGTTAAAATCAAAATTATTTTCCTGAACAGAATAGCACTTTTCTACTTGGTGTACCGCTAAAAATGTACTTGCCGTCCAAAATATAAAAGGTCGTTGTATTTTTTTTTAGCTCGAAATGAAATTTTGTACTTTCCCGGATGTGGTACTTTGATTCGTCTTAGTTCAGTACCAGACATGCATTTCTTGTACCATTCCACAAATCCGAAATATTCACACACGTTTTCTACAAGTTTTGTCGTGTTTTGTAATTGCGAGAAACGTGCTCCCTTTGAAATATAAGAAATGATTTTATAAGATTCCTCAGTGGTAAACATTTGATAAATAACGGCAATCTTTGGTTGTGGATACCCCTATGACTGCATTAATAACAAGTAGAATTTTGGCTTTTCGAAGCAGTAGCGTAAATGGTTTAACTAATTTGAAAAAAGTTCCTAGTTTGTTGCATATATAACACCTTTTTGTAATACCTCAATAGCCAAACGGCCAAGTTGAAAGAATGAGCAAAAGGACTGGTAAATGTGTACTACATTATTTAGTCTGAAACGTTAAAATGTGTGGGAAAAGTGTGACCTACTTTTTCAAGCATGCAGCATAATGGGGTAAGGTGCAAAAATAAAGTATTTGTAGAGAACAGGAAAGATAAGCCGAAGTATTTACTTGGGAGTACGATGGTTTGGAAGAGTATGTGCGGTAGGACTAGGATGACGCAGCTACGACGGAATGAAAGCGTAACCCGGTGAATAGAAGCTTCGTTCAGTAAGGCAAGTAACAGGCGAAAGAATACAACAGGAAGCGGTTAAGCAGTAAGTAGTCATAGAAGCGTCTTGTAAGAATACTCTAAAAGAAAGAGGTCTGCTTTATGCAGCATTTTAAGCGGTGTTAGTAGCTTTTTCAACAGTGTTTGTGGTTCTTTCCGAAATCTGGAGTACCCATACCTAATTGCGGATTTCTCAAGTTCTTAAAATTTCTTTATCCGGCACAATAAGACAAGAAGCCATTGGCCTTAGTGCCATGTTATGATTTTTGAATTGAAGAAACTCCTTATTTTCAAATATATGCGTTTCATTAATAAAAACTGCGAGCTACGATGCACAGAATAACAGCACAACTACAAATGAACTGCTTGAAGAAATCAACTACCTTTGTACATGTTCGAAACCATAACTAAAACTTGGGGTTCAACCGGAACCCAAAATTCTTACTCAGCACTTCTGTCGTACAGGAAAACATTTACATTCCTTCATTTGTGTTCATTCGGAGATACTGTTAAACTAATAATAACGACATTCAGCACATTTCTTTCTCAAAAATTAAGAAAATAATTTTGAAATACTTCCACTTGCGCAGGTTTACAGTACGCATCACATTCTTTCGAAGAATACACCCCACTCCTATTGTATTCTTCCGCGCATTCACTACCAACTCCTGTTTCCTTCCGAAGCACGGAAACTTCACTCGTCGCCGGTAACATCGCTTAAGCCTCCCGCTTCCAACTGCTGCACACAATCATGTTCCACAGGTAAATACTTTGGTAAAATTCTTTCACATTCTTTTAAATTACTGTATTTCTTCACCCTTCCCCCTTACTTTGCATGGTTAACACATTTTACGTCGCAATATCCCCACACAGTTACATTTTCAGACGAAATAATATAGGACGCTGAAGTACACATTTACCTATACTTCTGTTCGTAACACTTTATCTTGGTCAGCTTCAGTTTCGTTCTGTTGTCGTGCGAATCAAAACTTCAACCAACATTAGAGGAATGCTAGGAAGCTTTAGCAGTTTAAAACTAAATTTTAAAAATATGTGAAGGAATTTTCTCTTTTACACCCATTAACATTGTTTATGAATTGTTTAAGAGTGTGCAGTGAGAAATTCGAAAATATACAGTTACAAGAAAAATTTCACATTTTTAACGTGCGTTTCTTCTCGAGGATATTCTCTTGGAATACGTAATAAAAAGCCTAATGGAAGGTGAATAGCTAAATTGTGTTTTCGAAAGATTTAGATGTGAAGTAAATTGACAACAGAGAGTTTAATACACTGCCGGAAAGTGAAAAAAAACACCAAGAAGGAAATGGCGGACGATCATGAAATTTTAACATATGGTAATGGGGTCGAGTTTACGTAGGTGTGATGTAAATATCGGGACCAACCGGTGAGCGCTTACGCCCCAGCACGGCACAATATGCAAATTATCGTCGGTGGTATTTATGGAGTACGGCGAAATCAATGTAATCAGTCGTCGGTGTACGGACACTTGCGAAGATCCTGAAGAAGCTGCAATGCCTGGACATGGAAGACGTGTACGATTTCAGCAGTTATCGGACTTTGAGCGAGGTCGTCTAGTCGGAATCCGCGAGGCCGGGTGGTCGTATCGTCATATAGCGGAGCGAATTGGACGGAAAGTATCGTGGTGGTGCGATGGTGGCGTAGATGGTCCGAGGAACATTCCCACACGAGAAGACGTGGAACCGGGAGTCACAGACGGACTGATGAGCGGACCGATCGACGCATAAGAAGAGCGGCGTTGTCAAGCAGAACATCCAACGCGGCGCAAATACGAGCTGCCGTTTCACCTGAGGTGAATGTGCGAACAATCCGCAATCATGTACTGGATACAGGACTACGTGCACGTGTGCCTCTGTCATGTGTACCTCCGACTCCAGCCCACTGTCAGGAACGGCCGCAGTGATGTCACCACCGTTTGCACTGGAGAACGCAATCGCGACGCAAATCCGAGCTGCCGTTACACCTGAGAATGCACCGCGACGCAAATCCCAGCTGCCGTTGCACTTGAGGTGACTGTGCGAACAATCCGCAACCATATACTGGATGCAGGACTACGTGCACGTGTGCCTGTGGCATGTGTACCTCTGACTCCGGCCCACCGTCAGGAACGGCTGCAGTGGTGTTACTAACGTCTGCACTGGAGAACGCAATGACGATCTGTCGTGTTCAGCGATGAAAGCAGATTCTGCTTGGGAACTTCCGATGGCCGTTTGCATGTTCGCAGTCGCACAGGGGAGCGTCTCCACACTTCTTGCATCCGCCAGCGACACACAGGGCCTACACCTGGTTTTCTCGAGTGGGGAGCGATCAGCTATCACTCCCGTACACAACTAGTGTTTGCACCGGGTACGTTAAATAGCACCTCCTTCATCAACAACATCATTCAGCCCGTTGTTGTGCCATTTGTAAGGTCCGTCCATCGTGGTGTTTTCCATCAAGATAACGCACGCCCACACACGGCACGTGCAACGCAACATGCACTTCAGGGTGTGAGACAACTTCCATGACCTGCACGTTCACCGGATTTGTCTCCCATTGAGCACGTGTACGATTTTATGTGACAACGACTTATCCGGTCTCCACGGCCAACCACGACCATTCCCGACTTACGCGTCCAGGTTGAGGATGCTTGGAACTCAATACCCCAAACTTACATCCAACATCTGTACGACAGACTCCATGCCAGAATTGCACAGCGCGACGCAGTACATAGCGGTTCAACCTCGTACTAACCAAGTTACATGAAAATGTTATTTTTCAATTTACCAGCAAATACAGCTGTATTTTGCCATAAGTCTTTGATCACGTTATCCTCTGTATTCCGTTATTATGCTGTATAAATGTCGTCGGTATCAGACGTCTCCTTCTTGGTGTTCTTTTTTCGCTTTCCGCGAGTGTATTTATAACGTCTACCGGTCATTAGGATGGCGTGTTAAGATATGGAACGCTGGTCTGTTACGGAATAAAGCCATTATTCTAGAAACGTGAGCTCACCATTTGCTCAGAAAAACTTCGGCGCGATTTTCCTTATGAGGTTCTTCTTCAAATGGAAAACAAACGTTATTTCGGAAGTTGAAAAGCACTCCTTCGGGTAAAAATTTATAGTGATATTTTCTACCACAAGAACAATGCTTAATTATGAAGATTAAAAACATTAGAAGGTTCATGACACCAAAGGGTACATTACCGTTAAGAGCAAACGTTCCAGGACATTATCTGTCAGTTCTTGTTAGTGGTTTCCAAAAACTAAACAGCGTTTCAACAAACATTATTTGTACTTTTATTCATTGAAGAATCGTGAAAAGTTTGAAAAGCAAACTAACTCTTCCACATTGCAATGTTGCCATCATCAGTTCGAAAGCAAAATTTGAAGAATAATGTATAAATGAAACAAAACTTTTAGCAATATTATCCTTACGATCCACAGAGTATTACACTATCTACCAACAAGTAATTGGACACCCCTGCAATCGACGATATCTGCGGTCCTTATACACGTCACGGCCGCCGCCGTTAAATATCGTGTGGTAAACAACAACGCAACCAGTCGCATGTAAGGTGCCACGCAGTTCGGAGCTCTCTGATTTCGAGAAAGGTGTAATCGTCGGGTATCACAGAAATTGCCGATTCACACGTGACATATCCAGCGAGTTGAAGAACCCAAATTCGACAGTGGCCTACGTGATTGGCAAGTGTTAGTTGAGAGGTGACTTTCGGAATGTGCCCCGACCCGGCAAACTTACAAAACTGGGAGTTAGAGACCGACGGGTGCTGGCCAGAGATATTCGGAAGAACCGCACCAAATCGATGGGCCACATCCGCGAGGAGTTTCAACAGGCATCTGGGAGTGTTCTTTCGATGAATACCTTTCGTTAGGAAGCCCATCTGCTCGGTTATTATGGACGTGCTGTCGCCCACAAGCCTTTTATCACCAAGTCCAGTAGCGCTGCTCGTCTAACGTGGTGCAAAGAACGTCGACAGTGGACCGTTGAACAGTGGAAACAGGTTCTCTGGTGTGACGAATCAAGGTTTACCCTCTGTCGTTCGGATAGCATGGTCTGGGTTGGCGTCTGCCTGTAGAACGCTTCCTGCCGGATTGTATTGTGCCAACTGTGAAGTTCGGTGGCGGTGGAATTAGGCTTTGGGGGTGTTTCTCCTGGTATGGCACGGGACCCTTGGTCGCAATTCCTGATTGGCTCAACGCCAGGACCTACTACACCCTTTTGGATGACCATGCGCTTCCTACGTCGTGGCAGTTTACGGGGTGGGCCCATGTTACTTTCAGGATGACAATGCCACCTGTCATGTAGCGAGGTCCACCATGGCTTGGTATGGTGACAATGGGTTTAATCGAATGGACTGGCCTGCGCAGAGCCCGGACCTTAACCCTATCGAGCACTTCTGCGAAGAGTTTGAGCGTCGACTTAAAGATTGCCCCCACGGTCCGAAGTCGGTGAAGGAACTGACCTGTCTTCTCCAAGGCGAGTGGAAGAAAATACCGCTAGCCGTCGTAAAACGCCTGGTTGAGAGTATGCCCCGGATGGTCGCTGCTGTAATTACTGCTCGTGGTGGCTCCACTAACTATTGAAGGTGAATAAACTTCGTTTTCCTTTGCTATCACAGGTGACCAATTACTTGTTGTTAGATAGTGTATAACCCAGAAATTTAAACGGAAGTCAGGATTCATACGGAACACAACTTAGTTAATTCCGATTAAGAATCAAATCGAAATGGAGAAAAATTTCGCACTTCAGATCTTTAATATATACGTAATCGATTAAGAAGAAATTATTGTTTGGTGCATTGATATTTCAACAGATTACGTCGCTGGTGATTAATATATTTTTACACATCTTTCCACATGCGTTTTACATTAAGAAAAGACGGGATCTGTAATGTATGTAATTTAAGCAAAGTGTCGAGCTTACTTCAAACACACTGTTCTACAAATTAAATGAGTATTCATGAGTTGTTTTTTTAAGGCGGAACAAATAAGTAATTGAAAATGATATTGGTTTCAATCATTTAAAGACGGCGCCCCAAGTAACGGAATCAAAGCCTCTGCAACTTCTGAATCTGTATGTTTTCAGACGTACGTTAGTTGAATTCATTCAACGAGCCCTTCTTGTGTTGAAGACCATTTTCACTCTGGAAATAAATGTACGTTCCATATCACCAGAGATTCAAATATAAATATACATAGAATTAGGGTAGAAATATTCTTCGCAAATACGCGGGGAATTTCAAAGTACATTATCGTTTGAAATCAGATCACTCTACGGATTTTGGTTTTAGTTCAATGTTTTTCAATGAATTCTAAAAAAACCTTTAAAATTGTACTGACCTGGAGACAGAATCAAACTCGTATCTGGTATATTCATTTCGCTGTATTACACATCGCTAATATCAACAATCTCCTGGAAACGTTTGATATGAATAACTAACAGCACATTTTCAGTTATTTGAATGTGGCACATTAATTCAGAGGACTATTTGATTTCATTTATTTTCCACGAAATATCCAAAAAGGAAGCTCTCGGTGAGTAACGATATAAAATGTTTCTAGGGATGAGGGAAGGGGAAATGTTCTGAAAGAAACAATTTGAGTCTTTGCACTTAATTTAAAATATATAACTTCAATTCGACACACCAGTAATGAAATAAATACATTAAAACGAGAATAAAACGATTTACTCTCACTTTTTAATTAGTAACTATCACTTTGACATTCCCATTACAAGACCAAAAATCAGTTTTTCTTAGGAAACATTTTTCCGTGAACTTTTCTTGTTTCATTGATTAGTACAAAGACAGAAGAGAAATCCAAATTCCAAAAAAGGAGGTTACAGATTACTGAGATTAATTGCAGCGGATTAAACACAGCGAATATTTCTTATCTTCGCCTTAAACAAATATAAAACTGCACAAAGGCGTTATGATTTCAAAGTTTTTTCTTAATACAGTATTCAAAATGTATTTGAATCAGTTTTTCAGTAGAGACTTAGCAGTTAGTATTTCTTTTAAAACAAAATGTATATATAAACCATTAAACTTAATTTCATGTTTTTACTATATGTTTTTGCTTTCAGAAAGAGCTAAGTAAGCTCTTAATAAAAAAGTTAGCTAATCACATTTAGGTGTATGTTTGAATAGAAACTCAAATTCTATAGCTAAATAACACTTTGGAAAAAAAGTATGGAGTTTTTGGATTATAGAAAGAAGTAATAAAAGTTCCGTAATGCACCAAAGCAGGCAACTTTGAAATTCACCGGTAGATGAAGCGAATTATTTCGGCATAAGTCACGGGCAGAGCCTGAAGCTTCCTTCGAGTACGACTTTCGATGCTGAAATCACTTTGGTTAACGTCTGCAAATTACATTTGAAACAGTACCGCGAAAATTGCAAAGGGTCGGCGTAAACTTTAAAATCTTACTTTCTACATTGACAGAAAGCAACTGCATCCTGCTGTAATGCAATGACTTGATTCGTTCATAATTTTGTACATGTTCTTCTGTTCCCAAGATATGGCTTTTTTACTTAGAATTACGTAGCCATCTCTACTGTTTTCCTGGCTTTTCCTCCCTCGTACTGTTTTTGGCTATTGTCGTGCGACTGTGCCCTATCCCACTGTATATATACTATGTATGTTTTACATGCATTTATATTTACCTGTCACATCTTCTAGTGAAGTTTTACGTGACATGCTCCCATAATTCTTAGCTAAAATGTTCCGATCCAATTATTTTTGCAAATCAGAAAAATTAATTTTATTAAAATTATTAAAATGGTACCTGGTGATTCAAACTGGCCTTGCTTGTGTGCTACGTGTTCTCGACTCCACATAAGGGCTGTTTTTATATCGTAAAAAATGAAGTTCAGGAGTAGCATTATTTTTATTAGTTGCTTCACTGTTTCATCTGTTGTTGGGCTAAAAACATTTGATAGTTCTTTTGCTATTAAAACCGGGCTCATTTCGACAATGTCTAACAAATAGCATTTTTTCTAAACTTACTAGTGGTATTAGAATTCTATATCTCCGTTAGTTTCGGAGATAGTACTTGGTGTCAGGTCATTTGCATAATGTAACGTCGTTATTTTGTGATTTGGGCTCTCACTCGTTTCCCTATTACACAACTTCTTGGAAAACGTTGTTTCAAATGCTGCATGCGTTTGATGTTACCTGATGGCTTTGGCAATTGTGTATTATACCTTTCTGTGCTGTATTTAAAGAAGTAATTTAGTGTTAAGTGCATTAGCAAGGCACCAGCCCAGAGCAATAAGAAAGAGAAAAGCAGGGAAAGCTCTGAAGGCGAGCCACCCAAATCTAAATAAAATTAACGTATCTTTTAAGAGGGCAACGAGTTAGTATGAGAACAGGAAGTACATGCACAAGATTATGCTTAGGTACATGTGCGGTGACGACATTATACTCTGTACGTACGAGAATGTAATACCGTCAATGTACTACAACAGTGCGCTTATGCTCTCTGTCATAGTGCAAGTCATTTTTCAATTTAGCTGCGGTTGCTTGACACTCATTACTGTTTCTACTCATTACTGTTTTTGACACTCATTACTGTTTCTACTCATTACTGTTTTTACTGTTTTAACTAAGTTACTCTTATAATAGCAATGTGTAGACCTTTTTCTTAGGATCCCAGAATCGACGATGGCAGCAAAGGAAGCTGCCCTCTCAGTCTGTGATCTGCGGCGGGAGATTTCTGTGCATCTACAGATGTATTTCAAAGTATAAGAGGATTACCAAAATTTCATTCTGTTCGCTCTTTATTATCGATTATTAGCCAAAAAAAAAATTTAAACTACTGAGAGGGGTGTCATTTCTTACCAAAGTAATTCTGAGAACGAAAAACATGATAACAAAATGACTTATGTATAAATATTGTAAATAAAAGTGCTGTCTTAGTCCGAGGTAAAATGGAATTTCTCGATTGGATTAAAAGGCTGAATTACAAAGAAAAAAATTAGAATTCTGAACTGTTCTTTCTATTTTCAGAACAAATTATACAGATTTCCGAGAACTAATGGATATTGTTGCTGCATATATTTTACCGAAATTCCATATGTGCTTCACTCTTTTTAGGAGCATTTTTGTTTCACGTGATACTCGATATTTCTGATTAAATCCCACAATGTTTTCTTCAGGACCACAAAAGTCCATTCTTTTTTTTAAATTTATTATTCATAATATTCCTACATCCGAAATTTGAGTCTTCTGTCGCATATATTCGAAAGTCATTACTCCAAATTAGGGAAACTTCCGGCTTCAGGAATCTGCTGATTTTTTTACGAAAATAAGACACTTATCCTGTATCAGAAAGAAAAGAAATAATAAAGTTTCTCCCACGAAAGTGTCCGAGTGCTGAGAGGCACAGAACACCGATTCTAATATTTTACACAAGATTCAAGGTGGGAGGCATGAGTGCAAGAAGGCCAAGGTTTTCTATAACAGTCCCCACACCGGTTGTTCCGTTAATATTTAGAACTGAAATATATCGGATATTATCCTTCAACTCGTAATCTGTTGTTTCATTAATATATAACTCTTTAAAGGTATAATACAGATTATGAACTAATAAAGGGTTATTCCGCACAACATTAAAGGAATATGAAAAAATTTCGCAATTAGACATAAAATCCAAGGATTATACAACACTGAAACTACAAATTGATTTAATTTCGACATTCCTTTTTATGATTATGGACTCCAGTTTATACGGATTTGAACCAGATCGCTACTCAGTTTCTGTTTGGGTTTCCTCTTGTGTATAATTTCACATTGCAAATAATCAGCATGTCTGTGTTGAATTTTATTGCTATCATTAAGCGTATGATCCATGGCACAACTTTTTACATTACTGCATTTATCATAATGCTCGATGCATAATCACTTGCAGTGGAATGTTTAAAAAAAGTTAGATTTGTTTTTTTTACCGATGAGTACATAACTGCGTAACATTAAAATCAAAACGCTCAAACTGTTGATCTTATAGTGAATTGTACTTTGTGACTTCCAGAGAGATATTTTCTAAGCATATGTCTTATCACGGATAAGATATCTGATTAAAACAAAAGAGATCTGCTTCTTGAAATATTAGCATTTCTTTTAAATATCATAAAAATAAGACAATATTCAAATCCTAAGGCGGTCGAATATTATATGCACACGAATAAGATATTCATCAAGTGTATTTGAAGCGAAATCATATATACCAGACGCGTTTTGTAAGAGTCAACAGCTTGCGAAACGCTTTTGAAGAACCGCAAAATCAAACGAACAATTAAAAATTTTAGAAATACAGTGAAGCACAGTTAGCTGGTCGCTCGCCAAAGAGGAAGAACAGAACCCACAGGGACCAATCAAAGATATTCTGCCGTCAACGGAAAAAAATTCACGCAACTACACGTCCTTCCGCACAAACACACACGCCCAGGTTGCACACACACAGGAACTAGAGTACGCCTGATGTAGAACTAAACTTGAACTCCCTTCTTTTTCAGTAAAACACACCATTACATTTGCCGTAGTCCTTTCCATCGAGCTCCAGGCGTAGTAGTATTCTTAACTCTTGGTAGCATTCTTTGTTCCTATTGCATCCCTTTCGCCGAAGTTCCGAAGAATGTGTGTAAAATCCTAATGGCCAAGGTATCCATTAGATCTCTTCCGGTACAGGCTGCGGAGTCTGTTGGCGGTGTTAAGATTATTCACTATTTGGAGATTATGGTTAATGTAAATCCTACGGCAGCTGTTTTGTACAGATCAAAACTTGCCGTTGCTCGAATGTTACCCTTGTTTGGAAGTATCCGTTAATAGAGGTTACACTGTACTTACTGTTCTTTCAAAGCTGCGTAAGATCAGCTAGAAGAAATCTTCCTCCGTAAAATATGAATCCGCGAGTTCCTACACATGCAAAATATCTACTACAATGTGGAAGAATTCTTCAAACCCAGAAATCTTTGACCTCATTGATTATCTTGTTCGCTCAGCATGGACTTTGGCTGTTCAATTCCTAATTTGACATTTTCCATTCCCCGTGGATCCTGAGGAGTTTCAAACTCTCTTACATTGAAAGAATAGCGTGCTTTTGACAAAAAAGATCGCATGTTTGAGATTATCTTAAGAAAATCCTGATTTGCTGAGAATATATTTCTTGTGTTTAAAGAAAAATAGTTGCGGAATCGGTTATTACGATGAAAAGACAGTGCAGTATATGCAGCTGGAAATAATAAAAATCATTATTCCCCAGTATACAGCTCGCGGGCAGCTTACAAGGAGCTGATAATTTTCAGAAAGCACCAACTTCGAATACAACGCAATGCACTTGAAAAGAGTAGGTTTTTAACCCATGACGACTGTACGAGAAGCTTGTAGAGGAAATATTTTTACACTCCGTGGAGCGAAGATCAAAAAAGCTCTGCTCAGACTAGGATGATGCACGAATCATGTGTATGTTTTTATTTTTAAATACAAGCATAGATACCTATAGAATTGTGACCTGTAAAAATATCACATTCATTATTCTATTTTTGGAAACAAAATTTTTAATATTTAAGTAGGTGACCAAGCCTTACAAATCCATGAATAGGTGTATAGCAGAAAATTAACTCTATTGTGCCAAGCTTACGTCATTCAACGGGATTCTTCATCAATTGGAACTTATATTAGAATTGCAATACGTTTGGAGTGTAAAAATCAAATAGTAGGGTCGTCCAGAAAATAAAGAACGTTTTGGTATACAACAAAAACAATAAGTAGTTAGGAACAAATATTTATGTGACACTTACAGGAAGACGTCTTCTACTTTTCGACATAATCACTATACAAATTGAGACATTTATCATAGCGTGGTACCAATTTATCAATGCAGTCGTTATAGTGCCCTGCCGCAAGTTGTGTAACCCTGCAGTGAAAACGTCTTTCAGGTCGTCATTGTCTAAGTGACGGCCATCTAAAAACTCTTTCAGCTTAGGAGATAGATGACAGTAATTAGGCGCTAGGTCAGGACTGTTTGCCGAATGATCAAAAACTTCGTATCAAAAATGTTGCAGAAGTCCTTAAGTTGCTGTAGAGGAGTGAGGACACGCGTTATCGTGAAGGATGATAATGCCGCTGGAAAACATGCAGCGCCATTTGTTCTGTATTGCGCATTGGAGCAGATGAAGCGTCTGAGAGTATCCTTCGGAGTTCATTGCCTGTCCTCGTGGCTTGAAATCAATCAAGAGGACGCCTATTCCATCCCAAAACACTTTCGCCATCAGTTTCCGTGTGCTGATTGTTGATGTACATTTTTTTGGTTTCGGTGGAGACTGGAAAGGATGACATTCCATTGACAAGCGTTTGGTTTCCGGTGTGTCATGCGAGACCCATGTCTCGTCACTAGTCACAATATGGTCCAAGAATTTGTCTCCATTTTTCGCATATTAACTGAGAAAATTCAACGCAGTTCCCATTCTGTTTTTCTTGTGTTCCGCAAACAGAAGTCCAGGTACCCATGTGGCGCACATTTTTTTGAACCCAAGATGATCCGAAACAGTTTCATGCAGGAAAGCTCTTGAAATTTCGGGAACGAAACTGTTCAAACTGCCTAAGGTGAACCGTTTGTCCTCCTGAATTTTGCCGTCAATTTTTTTCTCGACTGCTGTAGTGACGAGAGAGGGTCGCCCAGAACATTCTTCATACTGAACGTTTGATCTTCCGTTGTTAAAGATGAGGCACCATTTTCGCACAGATGCTGCATTCATAACCTCTTCACCGTAGACGTCCGTTAAAAGCGTTTCACACTCCTTACTTCACACTTTGCGGGATTTCCGATTTTGTCACACATTTCAATGGCCTCTAACTAAAGGTCAAACGTCCGCACTACCCTGTAGCTTGGCTCAGTCTGAGCTAGCAGGCCTGGGTGTCCGGTACCGCCGCGATAATGGAGAAGGGTGGGGGAGGGGGCACCCGCGGTCGTTCATTAAGGTCAAACGTTCTTTACTTTCTGGACGACTCTCGCAATAGCTCGGGCATTAAACGTAAACATATTGCATTACGAACACGTGGATGACATTAGCAGACTGCATGGTCTGATACTCACGCAAACTAACATATGACCTCAAGTCATATAGCCTCCAAAAATGGAGATTTATGGTGATGACAGCTTAGTGAATACTCCATTATTGCATACGTCGCTTCTTGAGACTTTAAAAAATGATTATCTACGTCATTTTTACTAGAGTTCGGATAAGAGACACACCAAAGCAAAAGAACATGAAAAACATAAGTAGTAATGTGTTCCACAAAGCTGAATCCAAACACTCCACACGAAAATCAGTCATAAACAATTACAACTCCTGGGTGCTAATGACTAACCCGACAGTTGAACATGATTTACTGGCAGGTTTGAGAAAAAGATAATGTCGCGAGTCTGAAATTCTCTTCATTCCGGATTTCTTTCTTGCAGTTTAATATCAGTAAAATTTAAAGCATATAACATTCAACAGGTGATTTTGCGTCTGATAGGAAAGTACACTTTTTTCGAAATTTCGCTCGTAACTGGGCCTTAATTCAGAAACATGTCTGTTTGTAAGTACTTTTCAGGGATATGCCTTGCTAACTCTTACATAAGTGTCCCGTAGTTGGCTGATATTTTCTCTGCTATTCTTGGTTTTTAGCTCCCCGGGGCCTTTTTTGAAGATACTACTCGTAACAGAGGCTGACCGCATAGCCCCCAAAACAAGCCGTCTCGGAATTATTGAATCACAATCGAGTGGCAACTACAGTTTGGCATTTCAGAAACTGGAAAAACTTCGCTGTACTACCCAACTGAAGAACAAATAATATGTTCTCGTTCGCAATAGTATATATTGCAAATTCCCACATACCCTTCCTTTCAGCGTTTCACATTTTACACCTCTCTTACAGAGAAGCGAGATGATGGAAATAAATATTTTTTTAATTTTACCAAAAACGTTTCCATTGCTTCGAATACAAAGCATAACGTATTTCTCCTCTAATGCGACGCATAGTCATTTGTTCAAAGACGGGCTTGTTTCGATTTTTATGTCTGGGTTTTCCTTCACTTCATCTCTGGTTTAATACTACCGATAATCTGAAATAGCAGGTAAAAGTTTGTTGTCTGTTGAAATTAGGTTTCTTATTTCTATCTCTAAGTACTGCTTATTGATTGATTTAATCTAGAACACAAAATTAGGTTATCTCAAATACCATTTGATAGCAAAGCGGTGTAAAACATATAAAGAAGCAGAATATTACATACTTATTATATTTTTTCAATGAAACTGGATATACATTATTATCACCTTTTCAATTTAAAGATCATGACAGCTATTAACATTTCGCAGCAGATACGTTTTTGTCCTTAAACATATTATCACTCACTAACTTTTTAGGGAAAGCGCTTTAGTTCGCCCTGTTTGCAAATTATACCTAGGTATATTAAACTCTAATTTATCAAGTTTCGTTCCTTTCCGAAGGTGTCCAGAAACGCGTACATATGTCACCGGCATAGTGTGAAAAACAGGCATTGTACAGAATGCCTGACTTTCTTAGGCAAAGCATGAAATGCTTATGCTTTTTTAATATATTAAATACTTTTCCTAGGCATTTTATAAAAATTCTGGGCATTATATAAACCGACAAGAACTGTTTTGGAAAAGTATGAAAATAGTATAATGAAAATGTCTTTATTGAAAAGATATGTATATGAAAAGAACTTAATTAAAAAGACGTATATGAAAAGGCCTTTATTGAAAAGACCTATATAAAAATCAAGGAAGAAATACAAAGTAAAGTGAACGACTTTTTTACTGAAAGAACAAGAGAAAAAAACTTACACCGACCTATCTTCTTAGTGGTCGTCTTAGCCTTTTTCGCATCACTCACTAACTTTCGGTAAGTGCTTTCAGTTAGAAAACCACAGTTTTTAGCAGCATTGGCTAGCACTTTACATAATAATTCCTCATAGAATCGTCGTTACATGTCAACCTGCCGTGATTCTTTTCCTGACACTACGCATTACTCCGCCATCTCATGCAACACCTATGGGCCAACTTCTGCTGTGCCAATTGGAAACCACGTGATTTGTCTCTGCCGAACAAACACATAATTGCAGATGGCGACAATATTAAATACTGTCCGCTTGAACCGATCGTTGAACGACACGTGCTTCGCCAAGCGAAGAAAAGAAATGTCATAGGTGGCGCTTTGACTGCGCTTAACGCAAGCATTGGAATTCAAGTGCCACGCCACGTGAAAGCAAAAAAGTCACTGGCGGGTGTATTTTATGCTTGGCCTCTTTGCTCTTTGGCATTGCACAGAATGCCTAGGAAATGTGTGAAATGTTAAGCGTTTCATACTTTGACGTCCCATTTTGGACCTTCTACAGATTTCCTAGGCATTCTGTATAGTGCTCAATTTCAAACATTGCTGGTAACACTTTTAAAGAGAACTTGTCTAAGTCAGAATACTGCTACTTCAATTCAACTACCCCCACTCAAATTTTGAAATTTCAAATATGCATTTTTTGTTCAACGTTTATATCTCTTCCGGAACCGATCTTAAAATGGAAAGCGCTCAGGAAACGGATGTCCCTACATTGAAATTCAAATTTTTTAACCATGGCTTTAGTTTGTAAAACGTTAGTGCCGGATAGCACCGTAACTACTTGGTTTGGTCCACTTCCGGTGCCGAGTTATTCAATGTGGGAGCTCTGTATATGAAAACAAATAATAGATTAATATCCCTAAGGTTATAGAAAGAGATCATCCATAACAGTGTTATTGTTGTTTTTTAGTTTATTGGAATACTGTTGTTTTGAAAGTTGTAGATACATCTCCTTCCTTCAGTACAATTCATAGGGTAGTTACTACCTTAGTTCAACTTTAAAAGGGATGTAATTTAATGCCTTAAGAAAATATCTTTCATCTAATAGGTAATTTGATCAATCAAATTACCCGACGAAAATTTAAAAACGAGGGAACGAACTTTGTTACAACCAGGTTTGGAATGTATATATATTACAGATGTTGAGATGTCTATGAATTTATTCACATAAAACTGACTTTAAATAGTTTTTCTTTCCTCATGGCATCCACATCAGAACGAAGTTTTGTTATGAATTCATTCACATGGAACAATTGATAAATGTTTTGATAAGTAGTTTTCTTTTAAACACCCTGGCTAAGAATTAGTTGGCCTTATTTATATTATCTCTCCACGGCCGTTTCGGTGATGAGCACGTACCCGGGATTTTCAAGGGTAGAACATTTGGTCACTTCCCGCACACTTATTTCGTATTTTTAAGGTTGGATCACGTGGTCACCTCCAGCACACTTATCTCGGATTTTCAAGGGCTGAATTTGATATCAGCCGGTTGACTACGGATAACAAATAAAAATAAAGAATATCAGATTTTTCAACTTCTGCATCTTGACTGATCAAATAAAATGTGTTGAAATCCCTTTTTGTTCAAACTCAGTGTTCGAAGTGGGCAGGTTTGGCATATCGGTAGTTAACAACAGGGGAAGACAATCAGCATGTATGTGTGTGGTCTGCAAAGATGGATTTATAAGGAATTTGGTCCATAGTGCCTTACGCAGATATGAGTGGACCCAGGGAATGCCACGAAAACATTCCTCAGACCATAACGCTCCTCCACAAGCTTGTGTTCTTCAGATAATTTGTCCGCATTGCTACTTTTAACGAATAATGCATAACTATTTACAAGAGTAAATGGCAGTTTCTGGGCCCGATTTAAGTTTATAAAGAAAAATGTTTTTGAAATACAGGAAATTTCTCTTACCTCAAGAGTCCATTTCTTTCACACTGGTGATACTTCTTCGAAGTAGTGTTGTTTCAAGCCAATTGGCTGTGCCAGAAAATGGCGACATATTATGTTATTTCTAAACTGTTGGTTTTTGAAGATGTCTAAGGCAGCGTCTGCACACGGCACTAGATATATTTTTTAAAATTTCCTCGTTCAAACTTCGGGCTAATTTATTTTCCAATTTTTGCCTTAGCTTAGATTTATTTCCAAAAGTTTAGGCCAAAATGACTTTTGAATTCGATTATATTAATTTGCAAGCCAACATATCGAATTATTTTCGATGATAAATTTTATTACTTACAAACTGAGTTAATGATTAAACATTTAGGTGGCAGTATAGAAAACACTGCAGCTTGATCATGCTGCATTAGCCTCATTGCAGTTGGAATCCAAATATATATATTTTTTTTCGTTTCGATACTTACTTTGATAATTTCTTTCAAAAAGAAAACATTTGCGTCTTCTCAGAAAGTACCCAGAAGCAGAAAAGCGACATTAACAACTGCACTTAACGTCTCGAGAGAAGGTTGGGGTCAGTCTATTTCGTTATTTCAGTGCTCCGCGCTTGAGTGGCGCCGACGAATCAGATTACCGATTGCTGTGTGCTATCAAATAATAAATGTACGTTACTTATTCTTCCAGACAGAGAGGTTCTAATTAATGAGGACTCCAAAGTTTGTCTGCGGAATACATATTTCGCAGTAGGGAGTCGGTGAAGATATTTAAGATCTAGCCAAATCTGTAGAGTCTTTGTTATCAATACAGAGCTCTGGTGTTGTCATCGCCCACTTCGGCCGATAGATGGCGTTACGTAAGCACACATTTCTGCATCTGGTGAAATTTAGTTTCAACATAAATTAATCTTAAAGTTATGTAAAGTATTTCGCTTTAAAAGTTGAACACAGGAAATGCTGATCCACTTCTAATGTGGTTTAATTACAGGGTTTTTTAAATTCGGAACAAAATAGTACTCTTTACGTGCTCTATTGAACATATATTATCCACAGGAAACAGTTACTGACCAAATGTGTTAAGACTGTTAAAGCGGATTTCAGGTGTACATCGAAATATATTTCTTTTTAACCACTGCATATGTATTTCTTATATGTTATCTCGTGTCTATCACTAAAATTATAGTATGGGGAAACAGTGTTGGGAGAAAGAATGCATGTAATATGAAAAGCATTTGACCGTCCATTGTTTTGAGGCGTGACACCTATGGGGAAGAGGAAACAATCCAAAGAAAATAAACAATCGTTCGGCACTGTGCACTGCAAACATGTGCACATACGTAGAGGTCACATGAAGCGAATAATTTTAATGGTTCATAGTTCATAGGTTCGCGTGGCAAAGGATCACGTAGTTACACATCATACAGTCATTCACTGCAGTAAAGATCAGAATATACAGGACACATTTTAAACGGCAAACCTAAACTTTTTCTTTCAGAGTTTCTGGGACAAGAATTTATATGCCTTAAACTTTTATAAACATGTATGATACAAACCTTTTAGTATCAAAAAAGTTTTATCGTATGAGCTATCTGGAAAAGATTGTAATGGTTCTGTTGTAACAGAGAAAGAAGTTAGATCTGTACATCTTGTACTTGATATATGTTAAATTGGTGGCACCTCTACATCATCACACCTGCACATCATATATTCCAAAGGCATTGCAAATGAATATGCGCCGCTCGGTGGCAGAGTGGTCTAAGCGATGGTATCTGATCATTCGTCCGAAAGGTGTCCGGGTTTAAATCCCGCGAGGCATGGATGTTGTGTTTGTCTTACGGCACTGGCCCCAAATTAGTGACGGGCGACTGCTTATAGCCCATTGAGTTGCTCACGGTGGTCATTAAACCTCCAATAAAAAAAAGAAAAACAAAAAAGAGGAATATGCCAATACCTGGTTTGCGCCGATCTTGTTCTAACCAATGAGATGACGAATAGAGGTTTCCATATCACTGTTCTAGACGGCAGTGTTGGTAGTGGGTAGGGAACTCCCTTAAAAAAACGAGATAAGGTCTAATAGATAAACTTTGCAATTTTTTTGTAATATAAAAATACTTTTTTAATTTAATACTGCAATCTTTACGAAATGTCAACTGCGTATAAACTCTTGATTTGGAAACTCTACAGATAGCATATTATTTCTACATAATTCCTTTCAGTTGGTCAATGCTTAATTTGAACAACACATTTCATGAAATGTGTTACAGAAGAAGATGATAAAGGTATCTTTCGTTGCTAAGAAGGAAATTTAAAAAACAAAATGCAAAAAAGTAAAAACATAAATAATTATGACAATGTGTGCAGCTCCGTTTCATTGGCACTTAAAATACTCGCAATATTTTAAAGATATTTGGGATGATTGTTTTTCCAAATTATTATCACTTACGTCATATTTTCTATACGTTAAGAGATACGTCCAACAACACGCATTAGTCCCTTAAATTTTGCAATGACCGCATGGAAGAAGCTCAACGTCTGTGACTATCAAATAGATTGTGATGACAACCAGTAAGAAGACGTTTTCCTTTTCGTGAAATGCACCATTATTTCGGCCGTCCATTTTGAAGATTTATTATTCTTAATGGATGACTAACTCTCTGTTGAAACACCGCTTCTTCTGAAATTGTTACTATACAGCACATTCAAAAATTCGAAAATTTATCTATATCCCATAGATAATTATTCCAATGATGAGAACGTTTTAAAAAAGACGGTAATCCACGAAAATTCGACTGTAAAAAATTAGCTTTAAAACGAATTTAGGATCACATGACCTTTTGTTTCGGACTCGCAGAAATGTGACACTTTGCGAAAACTTTTTTTTTTTTATATGTGATGATAATTGAGAAAGAAATCGTAAGAAGTAATTTCTTTTCCATGTTAGAATGCGAAATCGTTATCTTTAAAACATTTGCCTACCTAAGAGTTGTGAAAATTACCGCAAAGTACATACGACTTGATGTTCTAATTTTGATGCTGTTCGAACAATTGAATTCCGAGGTCAGTGAGTAATTTGAGGAATAACGTGCAGAATCTGAGTTCTGAATCAGATGCAAATGAAAGTTTACATTGCCATTTGGCATGGTTCCCAAAGTTACTCTAAACAGGAGCCTAGTTAGTTCATCTGTGCTGCCGTCAATCTTTCACAAGAATGCACCTTCTTGGAAAACTTACATTTAATTCAGATCCCAGCATAAAACTCACAGTGATCTCTATCGGTTATTAGTTAAAAATCTAACGGAACTCTAAAAGGATAGTCGATGTTAATTCGCTCTTTTCCCAAATTAATTTTAGGATTTACGCTGTTTATGAAAATTTAAAGGTAGAGAAAAATGTAACCAGTATTCTAGAATTATCAGTATTTCAACACTGTCGGAAGAAAAATGTTAACATTACTCATATCCACTGGATGACGTTACAATTCCTAACATTTCTATGGGCTGTAAGAAGTTACCAGTCACTCATCTAGTACCACTGATTTGAGGTATGGAACAGAGACAGCGACAGAAGAAAGACACACCATTCCTGCCTCCCGGGGATCCGAACCTGGACTCAGTTGGACGAATGATAAGAAGCGAACGCTCAGATCAATGCGCCACTGGGCGGCCTATATTTCCCCAATGTATTTCACTATATGAACTGACTTTTCCTTTTGCTGATCTTCCGATATAACAGAAATTCAATGTTCCTTCGTCTCTAGTTAATTAGTGTTTGTAGTTAGAATGGGAAAAGCGGCCGATAAATGGGCAGATTTTCCGATTCTGACTCCGCACGCTCTACTAGCCGAAAGCCAGTCCTCGGGTTGTACGTATACGGCTCTGTGAACTTCACCTGCGCCACCGTTCGATCTCCAGGCGCGCTCATTTCTCTAGGCTGGGGGTGGCCATATTGATTTTGCTCATCCGGATATTTAGAGACTGACGAAATACTGTAAATTTCATATCGTTCGATGACGAATATTTTTGTTTATTTGTATGTACAGGCAAGCTGTCTTTTTGTTGCAGATAATAGCAGCCTATGTACCGGTACATCTGTGTCAACGCAGTTTTTGATAATATTTACATGAAACTTCAAATATCTGCAGTTTAAGGCCTTTACCTTTCCTCAACAGAAAAAACGTTTGTCACAAGCACGAAGCTGAAATTGCAAATATTCCATAGAGACAAATGGCAACAATTTGGCCCCGACAATCGCAATAGAACAGCAGGGCATTCGATGGACATGTAACAAAAGCCTGGAACCAAAACCGCCGGATTTTGTTTTTCAAAAGTTTAGAAATCTCTCTGCGTCATTGGTACCGCATCACATGACATACACTAAGATAGTTCCATATCCAATAATTGGGGCGATGCCATTAAGACGAGAGTTAGACCTGTGTCTGTTCTCCTCTGGGCAGTTTGAGATATTTTTTACTGTACAAAATGTTTTTGCAATTAATTAGGAAAATCAGTTCGAAAACATTTAAATGCGTCTTACGAGGAATTACTGATAAAAAATTGGTGTTATTTCTTGCATTAATTTAAAGTATGTTAAAAGAAATCCATAACTCAAATTAGTGTCCTTTGATTTGAATCTTTCGGCGAATTTGAAACCCACAGATTCAGTAATGCATTATAAATAAACTAATTTATCTTACAATCATGATTAGCTCGAAGTAACTGAATAAACAAAATTAATTTCATAACTAGGCTCTCACTTGTTCATTGCAGTCTAGAACTATAGCGTAAACAGGATGTTTATTTGATCATGCGTCCCATAGTCGTCTTCGATAGACAAACCAGAAATCTGATAACGTAAAATTCGCAGATTGTCCTTTCTTCCCATATGCCGTAACCTAATGCTGAGTTTTCTCAAAATAAAGCTAAAAACGCCCTCTATAATTATGTCCACTTTGCAGTTCTTTGAACCGTCGTGTAAATATATTCATCAAAACTGTTTATTTTTCTTCATAATTTTACCTAAATGATTATTTCGGTTTAAAATAAATTATGCAGTAAATACGTTCTTCATCTTTTAAATTAGGTGAGACGAAACCGTCTACCTCACTTTTATTCTTGTAGCTACGTGTTGAAATAAATGTTATCCATACTCTTAATTTTTCTCTTGTTCATCAGAGATAGAATTCATTGAGATTTGGATATCATACATCTTGGCCTTCAAGTAAACCCTTATTTGATTTCCTAAATAAGTAAAATTTTTGTAGGTCGTTAATATATCAGGCAGTTTGATAATCAATTACATCTGAGGTTTGCGTTTACAAACAGAGTTAGACAAACGCTTTTAGAGCTTCCGAATTACACTGGTAAATTGCAATTTCTAGAAGAAAACAATATATCGCGGACAAGATGTACAAAAACAAAGAGTATTCGCGGGCCACATGAAAAAAAGGGAAAAAAAGAAAGAAAATTAAAAATGTATGTTTTCCAAATGAATATGGATTACTTCAGAGAAGTTTGGAATTCCACAATTTAATTTTCAGAACACAAAGAAAATGTTTAACCTAATTTTACGAAGAAATCTTCAGTATATATCTGATACTTTTAAATATTCAGCAATCTTTAATATTTCCAATTTAAAAATTCATTGAAGCATAAGTTCTAGCAAATTTGAGAATTCAAATCTACATACCCAAGGATATTAATTTCCCATTTCAAACATATGTTTTTTTTTTTAGAAATTTCTTTCTGAACAGCGTCTCGCGGGCCATTAGAAAGTATTCCGAGGGATACGTGTTGAAGACCCCTGCTCCAGAGGAAGCCTTGCGTTATTTTCAAACATCGGCGGATGGCTTTTGCTGAAAGTCTTAAACGGACTGGTCCCTGATCGGGCTGGGTCGGATGCCCCATAATAGAAATTCTGAGACGAGCCAGGCTCGGGCGGGATCCCAAATTTTCGGGTCTGGGTCACGCCGGATTTTCCAAATTAAGGGTGATCAGACCTCTAGTTTGCATATAAAGACACGTTTTTCAAACGTAAATTGATCTCAAGTTCCTGAAACTGGTACACCTGTTTCTTACTACCCTAAACAGTACTACATTCTCAATGCTGATCTCTGCTACAGTGCAATTAACGGACTGCACATGCATGGCAGTATAACTTCCTTGATAATAATTCACTTTCTAGCATGCAGTTCCTGAAACTTTTACACCTGTGTCTTGGTGCTCTAAATGGCACTAAATTCTCACTGTCGATCGCTGCTACATTGCAATTAGGGGACTACACATGATCGCAGTATAACTTCCTTGAAAAAAATTACCTTCTAGCATGAAGCGTAAATAATGCTTACTCAGACATTTTGAATTACCTCTGCTTTTCCTTTTCTTAATTAATTTCCTTCCTTTGAATATAGGGTTATGTGTTTCGAAATTCGAAGGAACGGTTTTATTGTAAAATAGAGCTCCACTTTCCCAAACATGAAGAAGCAATACTTTGGTAGATATTTAATATCATTGTTTAAATGTGTTGAACGCTTTCCTTTACAGGAATGACAATATGAATTGTGGAATAGGTACATTTACACTATTAAATTTGAAAAATGTCTTAAATCTACTTTACAGATTTGTGAAGTTTTGGAAACTGGTAATATATAGAGTTAATTTGTTAAAGTATGTTGACCCTCTTTATAAAGAATTTATGGTACTCTGAGAGCGAATTTATAATTCCGATAAGCTCTTGTCGCTTAATTTGAGCTGTGAGTAGAAGGAAAGATGCCTATTAAGGAATCTCCATTCTATAAGCTAAAAATGCTCTGCATTTTGCAGACGAGTCACTATTTCCTAACCCCTGTGTTGAAATAACATCTACTTTTTTGGGGGAATGAAACTGTAATGTATCGATTTCGTACATGTAATTTCAATATCAGGTCGTTTCGGAAAATGATGGTCGATTTTCTGAGGTGCCACATTCAACTCAACGACAATGCTTACAGACCAACCAGCTCGCAGCGTCATCATACGAGTTGAAGGGCTTCTGAGACGACACATACACACCATAATCCGTTGAACTGCGGTCATTGCTACTTGTGTTTGAGCATTCTGTACAGCATGTTAGGAATGAGTGAGTTGCGGGTCATTCTACTACATGAGTTCAAATTCGGTCGAAAATCGGTACAAACCAACCGTAATGTGGTTGCGGCATTGAGCAAGGAGGCAACATCTGGTCGTACTACTCGACGGTGGTTTGAAAAGATTCGTTTCACTGACATGAGCCTACAAGATGAGAGGGCTGAGGATGACAGTCAGTCATTGATGACAAAGCTCTGAAGGCAAATGAAGAGGCTAAATCTCAAGTCACAGTCATAGAAATCTGTAAACACTACAATATGTTGATGTCAACCATTTCTAAACATCACCAAATTGGGATGGTCAAAAAGCACGATTCATGGGTACCACAAGAACGGACGCAGCATCAGAAACAGCAGGGGTTTGAGAAGTACTTTAACCTTCTGCTTCGCAACGAAAAGGAGCTTCTACCTAGATGTCATGTAATGCGTGATGAAAAACATGCGCTGTACGTCAAACGCAAGCAATCTGTACAGTGGCTAAACCAAGGTGAACCACCCTGTCAACATGCTGAACCAAGGTTGAAGCCAAAGAAGGTTGTGTTGAGAGTATGGTGGATCGTTTAAAGTGCCATACAACACAGCTTTTTGAATGATGGTGCATGCATTACCTCTGTCACATGCAATAAAGGAATTAACCAACGCACTAGCTATTTTTTGAGAATCCGATCGGTTGGCTCTTGATTGGCTTTGCTTTGAACTGTGAGATCCCTTCTTGCAGTAGTATACACATGTGACACAAATTCTTATTTCTTCCATATCGGTTTAAAATGGAATACACTGCACAATCCATATATTATAATAATCATAACGTTTAAAAATGTATCATCATTATCATCATTGTCAACCATTATCAATCCACTGCTGGACGAAGGTCTCCCCAAGTTCCCTCCACAACGGTCTGTCTTGTGCCAGTCTCCTCCATGTCACTCCTGCATACTTCCGAATTTCATCCACCCATCTTCCATGTGGTCTTCTTCTGGGTCTTTTCCTGTCCTTTGGAATCCAATCTAAAATTTCGGCTGTCCATCGATGATCTGTCCTTCTGGCAGTATGTCCAGCCCATTGCCATTTCCGGGATCCAACCTTTCTGCGGCCGAGACAAACTGGACCTACACCTGGAATTATGGTTTGGGGAGCAATTTCCTATAACAGCAGGAGCACTCTCGTGGTTATCCCACGCATCCTGACGGCACAGTTGTACGTCGGTCCGGTGATTCAACCTGTTGTGCTGTCATTCATGAACAGCATTGAACGGGGTGTTTTCCAACAGTATAACGCTCGCCCGCATACCGCTGTTGTAACCCATCATGTTCTACAGAGTGTCGACATGTTGCCGGGGCCTGCTAGATCACCAGATCTTTCGCCAATCGATCACGTATGGGACATCATTGGAAGACAACTCCAGCGTCACCCCCAACCAGCATTAACCGTCCCTGTATTGACCGACCAAGTGCAACAGGCATGGAACTCCATCCCACACACTGACATCCAGCACCTTTACGACACAATGCATAAACGTTTGCGTGCTTGCATTCAACATTCTGGCGGTTGCACCGGTTTTCAATGTACCAGCATTTCACATTTAAAATGGGTCTTCTCGCGCTTACAATAAGCTGTGATCTTGAAACCCTAATCGATTAAATATGTTACCTATACAAATGTATTGCCGCCATTTCATTCCTGTACAACTATTTTTTCGTGGTGTTGAGATTTTTTTTCCGTCAGTGTATCTGCCAGTTAGGTTAACAGCATCTCAACATCAAAGTGGGGTTTCAGGGGTGTCGTTCTAAGCAATTCGATTACAGACATGAACACGTAATCACGTCAAGATCGTGAATTTCAATTTGGCTTTTCAAGGATGTTTTTTTTAATTATTTATCTCATTCACTTGTTTTTACTAAAATACTCTTACATTAAATGTTATCAGAGTTGATATATTTACATCGTAAATTTTTTCATTAACGATGAATAATTATAAAAAAAAAAAAACACGCACACAATTTGGGGCCCCGCAAAAGGTGAGGCCGGGGGCTCGGACCCCGCGTGCCTCTGTGAAAATCAGCCCCTGGGATGAACAATAGCAGATTGCACTTGTTGAACGGGATTCACACCTAAATAATACAGTAAACAAATCTATACAAACTCCGTTTATTGGTGTGGAAGTACACTGCCGGATAACTGCTAAGGACGGATATCAATAGCAACGATAGCAACCATAAAATGGAAGGCAGGAAAATGTGGAAATTAGCATAAGTGCGGGATACAGAAAGACGTGTTGTGCGTATGCAAATTTTGGGTTGCCGAACTTGTTCGTGACGTCATAGCGCTGATAAGAGATATAAAGGATTTGACGCGTATTGACCGTTGTTGTTCAAACGCAAAGTTGAAAAGGAAAGCATCAATTGACGAACTTGCAATTTTCAGTATGTCTTCTCGACATCACCTAGATGATTTTACGCGTGGCCGTATTATTTGCAAGATTGAAGAAGGGCGAAAAATAACAGATGTTGCCAGGGAGTTCGACGTCAGCCACAGTGTTGTTTCAAGGCTTTGGAAATCATTTCAAACAAATGGAGAGTGTAGCAAACGTCACGGGGAAGGTCGTGTTCGCAGTACGACTCCAGCAGAAGATCGGTACATAGTGCTATCAACAAAAAGACACCGGCGCAGCACAGCTAGTGAGGTAGCAAATCAGTTTATGGCTGCTACTGGCAAGCGGATCTCCCGAAAAACTGTCGCCAGACGTTTGCATGAAGGAGGACTATACGCCCGCCGTCCTGTTGTGTGCATCCCATTGTCCAGACGTCACCGTACCGCCCGTTTGCAATGGTGTCATCAACATCGCAATTGGACTGATAACGACTGGTCTGCTGTCCTCTTCTCAGATGAGAGTAGATACAGTCTATCGTCTGATTGTCAACAACAACTGATCTGGCGTGATAGTGGTACTGCATATTGTCCAGCAAACATACAGGAAAGGGACCGATATCCGACATGTAGTGTCATGGTATGGGCTGGCATCATGATCAATGGCCGTACGTCCCTCTATGTGCTTCCAACTGGGACTATGAGTGGCGAACGGTACATTAATGATATTCTGCTGCCTCATGTTCGCATGTTCCATGGTGCTGTCGGTGATAGATTCATTTTCATGGACGACAACGCAACATGTTATCGAACAGTCGCTGTCCAGGAGTGTCTTGAGAGCGAGGATATTCAACGCCTCGTATGTCCAGTACGTTCTCCAGATCTGAATCCCATTGAAAATGTGTGGGATGCTTAGGAGTCTTGCTGGTCGACAATGCCCTCCAATAAACAAGGACACCCTCATCCGTGCACTGACAGAGGAATGGGATAAATTACCCCAACAGCTGCTTGATAATGTTGTGCAAAGCATGACACGACGTGTGGAATCTTGCATCGCCCTCCATGGGGGCCGTATCCCGTATTGACATCTTACGCTGGAACGCCTGCGGACGGTAATTGCATTTTTTCACGTTTACCTATTCTGCACAAAATGGCCTGTTTGTCCCTTGAACACGTTCCAAAGCCTTCTGGATTTCAGAGCACAATAAATTGTCTTTCTTGTAATGTCCTGGCATTCTGACATTACTTTATTTCACTTGGCATCCAACCACACTTACTTTTTTATGCGCTATATAGCCGTTTATGATCCGTCCTTAGCAATTGTCCAGCATTGTATAATTAAAAAATGAATACAAGGGGAAATTGTATCTCCCGAGCTTTCGCTCTCTAACCAAGGAGGCTTTCTCAAGGGTTACAGACTTGTTGGTAAGGTCTGTAACCCTTGAGAAAGCCTCCCTGGTTGGAGAGCGAAAGCTCGAGAGATACAATTTCCCCTTGTATTCATTTTTTAATTATACTTCCACACCAATAAACGGAGTTTGTATAGATTTGTTTACTGTAATAGCAGATTGATTACGATTGAGATCTTTGACACATTAAGATTTCTTGCCAGGTCATTAAGTTCTCCGTGTGTGATCATACGAGGATTTGAGGAGCATGCAATGTCATCTTCTTCATCTTGTTCACATACAGCCATTTCTTTTCATCAGTACTTTTAATATGTACATCAGCGAGTGCCGGAGGTTGTAGTGCTGGTAGGTCCTCTGGATGCTGCACCGGTCTTATGGCCGAAGGAACATGAGGATAAACAAAAGAACGTTTTCTGTTTTTGACGAAAATCCGTCCACTTTTTAAAAAAAATTAACAATCTGTCGTGTGATCTTTCTGTTCCCTCCATACAGCAGGTACGGCAAATGGCATATGACGCTCTTGCCCTTTCAATCATGCTCTAGATTCAGAACACAATTTACGCAAAATGAACGTGGTGCAAACCTTTTGTCTTGATCACCAACCTTACATCCTAAATAAAATTCATAGGCTTTTTTTTTATCACTCGTGTAAATGGCCTTTTTTTTTTTTTTTTGTGTAAAGTCAGCACACACATTGCAAAACAGGTCGGGAGAATTAACGCACTTTCGCGGCACGTTTCACTTAAAAACAATTGTCTCTGTCTAAAGGGGTGTGTAAATGGTGCATGCTGGTCTTAGAGCACGATGACTCATGCATGATATGCTGCGATAACAGCACTGAACAAAGTCCAGCACGGGAACTGTTTTCTGAGTATCCGTCGACGATTACGTAATACTGGAAATAGAGCAATCATTATTTTCTCAGAAATATTACGTGATACAACGAAATAGATTGCAGATTTGGATTCAGCGGGCAAAACTTTGAAGAAACACCGACTTTCGTACATGAAACAAAATGAGCGTAGAGCAGTGAATTAGCCGCCCCGGTCGATGGCTCAGTGGTCTAAGCGATGGCCTGTGATCGTTCGTCCGAAAGTGTCCGGGTTTGAATCTCGGTGAGGCATGGATGTTGTGTGTTTGTCTTACGGCCCTGACTCTCTCCCTTCCCTGGAAACAGTGACCCTAAATTACGGACGAGCGAGTGCTTATAGTCCATTGAGTTGCTCACGGTGGTCGTTAAACCTCCAATTAAAAAAACCTAGTGAATTATTTATTAGTAGTTTTATGTCTGTTTTTTTCATTTCCCTTCTCTGTGTATTTGGTCGGCCCCCTAAGGACTGATAATTTCCTGTTTACTATCTTTGTTTTGTTTGTTTTTCCCCCGATATGAGAACTTACTAATTGCAGTTTGATATTCTTTCTGCGTAACTTCTGCGGTATACTATTGTTATATTGAAATTTTAGGAAAGGTTATTAACAAAAGAGACATATCTAAATTATGGAAAAATTGGAATTTGGGAGATGGGTGGATGCATTTCGAAACAAAACTGAAATTTCGAATAAGGCCATGAAACAAAATAGAAAAAATAAAATGCACCACTGAATTCGGTAACTCCCAAAAGTTACTATTGTATTGTTTGCGTTGTTTGCGTTTGCTGAGTAAATACACCTGAAAGTGTAAGAAAGGTAACTATTGTTTGCATGTGTACCAAATTTGTAAACACTAAAATTTAATGGTATTTAATGGACACGTGTAAATAACCTTTTGGAAGTGGCGATGATCAAATTAGATAGTTAGGACAAAAACATTGATTTTACCACAATAACATAAGATTACTTTCCCACCTCAGTCATTGCTGAGGGGGATGCACTTGAACCATGTGATGAAAATTTAAACTGAAAATATCTAAAACTAAACTGCACTAAGTTTTAGGTTTTTGAAAGGACACTTGGCCTATATTTATTGTAAAACTTAACAAGAGTGAGATTAAATTTTGGACACAATTTCAAACCCTGCCACTGGGCCAAAAAACAATAAACATCTGACAGCTTAGAGTCTTTGATGAAATTATCGCATCAGCCACAGTGTAACGTATACTCTCGATTCACTTTCCTTTTGATTTTTACTATCTCTGGTTATTTTATTTTTCCATGTAAATTATCTTCTTACTGAACGAGATGTTATTTCTCCCGCTGAATGAGATCTGGCAATGAGTGTAAGTCATGACGTGGTGGTAGCCAGTATAAATAGGCGCGTTCAACGATACTTAAGGAGAGCTTTTTGTTGATGTGTGTAGGGAGAGCGTTTGTTTGTTGTATAGGGAGAGCGTTTTTTTGTTGTATACGGAGAGCGTTGGTTGTTGATAGAGAGAGCGTTTGGTGCTGTATAAAGAGAGTTCGTTTATGTGAGAGCGAGAAGTCAATAATAAAGAATTTGTTGTAAGTACGTTTTTCTCAGTTCATAGTACTGTGAGACCTCTGTTTGGCTGTTAGGTTTATTTCATTTAGTGCTATTAGTAACAACCAGCATAAGACTTTATTCATCTTAATTACTACTACAACATTACTACCAGTTATAAGTTTGTTCATTACTATTACTACACTACTAGCAGGAGACTTTATTCATGATCTTAATTAACTAGTAACAACAACCATTTGAATTCACTATTAGAAGCTTAGTACAAGCATTGAATTCATCATAATATTAGCTGAGTAGAAGCTTAGCTTAGGAATTAGCTTAGTAGTAGAAAAGCCTTATTCATTATAACAGTACCAAAACAGAATATAAATACCAGAATTTCATTCAATTACACCGCACAGCACAAACACTTGCTTTAACATATTGTGCAACTTAAGTATGTGGAAGGTAAAATCTCTCTCTCTCTTCATAAATTTAAAGATTATTGTATACACAATACAGATTTCATTTCTTTTCGAACACACCCCTCAAACCAGTTTCCTTAACCAACATTACTTTTAAAATTGCAATAACTGAGTAAAAACAATTATAAATAACCAAAAGTTACTTCCGTAAACACTCCTACACCACCAGGAAAATTTGCATTAAAGCTTAATATACTCAACATTCTAGCATTACTTGATACGAAATCACTGTACTAAACTCACTGTACTAAATACCTTACTCAATTACCTCAAAAGTCATTATTACACCATAATGCTGACAAATATACTTAAAATTCACCCTATCATCTGGAAAAATTCAAAATACTTCACTATTCAAACTTGCTCTGAGTACACAATATCCCACTATGTAAACAAAAGGCAAACACTAACTCTCAACACTCCTGGACACAAATTCATACTTATCTGCACTCCCACTGTTCACAACAACTTAAAATATACAACACTAATACTCACCATCAATTTATCAACAACTTAATCGAAAAATTCTAACTAGTACCATGTAAGCTTGTAGTAATTTTTACTAACTCATGTAGTAAGCCACTGAATTAACGTGTAGGCAAAACATCTCAGTCAAATTACTAAATTTTACTTAAAAACAAAATTCTCCCTGGGAGGAAGTTTTATTGAGGCTGAAGGTGAGATTAGGTCGTGAATCCAATTCGACCTATGCAGCGAAATGGTAAAATATGTGTGCCTATCACCCTGTATTGGTTCTTCCCTCTGATTTTGGGACAACATCACTTCACTCTCTGATAGATACCATCTCCTATAAGCCAACAAGCTTACTCGGGCAGAAAACAAATTCCCCAATCTGTTTTCATGCACCCTTTCAGACCCGAGGCATGTCCACATAAGGAAAAGCACCCTACCAGAGTTCTCTTGCCCCCAAAATATCTCATTCTCTATTTTCCAGAAAACTACATCAACATCCTCATCTCCAGAAAATTCAATACATAACCTTTTATTCCAGAAAATTACTTCTTATCATATTTTTCTCAGGAACACATTTCATATCTTCATTTACCCAGAAACACACTTCATATCTTCATTTACCCAGAAACACACTTCTTTCCCAGAAAATCACTTATCTTTATTTCCCAGGAACTCACTTGTTTACCAGAAAATCACTCATCTTTATTTCCCAGGAACACACTGTACATACTCATTTCCCAGAAAATCACTATACCGGAGAACCACTTACTTCCAGAAAAATTCAACACCTATCGCAAATCTATCCATTTCCAGAAATCACCTCCTCCTGAAGAATTCCAACGTTATACACTGCCGGACAATTGCTAAGGACGGATGACAATAGCAACGATAGCAACCATAAAATGGAAGGCAGGAAAATGTGTAAATTAGCATAAGTGCGGGATACAGTAAGACGTGTTGTGCGTATGCAAATTTTGGATTGCCGAACTTGTTCGTGACGTCATAGCGCTGATAAGAGATATAAAGGATTTGACGCGTATTGACCGTTGTTGTTCAAACGCAAAGTTCAAAGGGAAAGAATCAATTGACGAACTTGCAATTTTCAGTGTGTCTTCCCTACATCACCTAGATGATTTTAAGCATGGCCGTATTATTGGCAAGATTGAAGAAGAGCAAAAAATAACAGATGTTGCCAGGGAGTTCGACGTCAACCACAGTGTTGTTTCAAGGCTTTGGAAATCATTTCAAACAAATGGAGAGTGTAGCAAACGTCACGGGAGAGGTCGTGTTCGCAGTACGACTCCAGCAGATGATCGGTACATAGTGCTATCAACAAAAAGACACCGGCACAGTACAGCTAGTGAGGTAGCAAATCAGTTTATGGCTGCTACTGGCAAGCGGATCTCCCGAAAAACTGTCGCCAGACGTTTGCATGAAGGTGGGCTATACGCCCGCCGTCCTGTTGCGTGCATGCCATTGTCCAGACGTCACCGTACCGCCCGTTTGCAATGGGGCCATCAACATCGCAATTGGACTGATAACGACTGGTCTGTTGTCCTCTTCTCAGATGAGAGTAGATACAGTCTATTGTCTGATTGTCGACGAAAACTGATCTGGCGTGATAGTGGTACTGCATATTATCCAGCAAACATACAGGAAAGGGACCGATATCCGACATGTAGTGTCATGGTATGGGCTGGCATCATGATCAATGGCCGTACGTCCCTCTATGGGCTCCCAACTGGGACTATGACTGGCCAACAATACATTAATGATGTTCTGCTACCTCATGTTCGCATGTTTCGTGGTGCCGTCAGTGATAGATTCATTTTCATGGACGAGAACGCAACATGTCATCGAACAGTCGCTGTCCAGGAGTGTCTTAAAAGCGAGGATATTCAACGCCTCGTATGGCCAGCACGTTTTCCAGATCTGAATCCCATTGAAAATGTGTGGGGTGCTTTGGGGAGGAGTCTTGCTGGTCGCCAATGCCCTCCAATAAACAAGGACACCCTCATTCGTGCACCGACAGAGGAATGGGATAAATTACCCCAACAGCTGCTTGATAATGTTGTGCAAAGCATGACACGACGTGTGGAATCTTGCATCGCCCTCTATGGTGGCCATATCCCGTATTGACATCTTGCGCCGGAACGCCTGCCGACGATAATTGCATTTTTTTCACGTTTACGTATTCTGCAAAAAATGGCCTGTTTGTCCCTTGAACACGTTCCAAAGCCTTCTGGATTCCAGAGCACAATAAATTGTCTTTCTTGTAATGTCCTGGCATTCTGACATTATTTTATTTCACTTGGCATCCAACCACACTTACTTTTTTATGCGCTATATAGCCGTTTAAGATCCGTCCTTAGCAATTGACCAGCAGTGTACAAGGGTAATGTACAGTACAACAATTTATTAACCTAGTCAGCATGCATGCCCTTTTTAATGTCTCCCCACTCATGAAAATTAATTTTCCAGATCCATCTGCTGATATGGTCCCTAGTCATAAATATTACCAAATGGTACAAACAAATTTTACACCCAATTACGTGCCAAAACTAGAAAATTACCATAACCTGCCTTTAAGACAAAACTTACCATCAGACTCTTAATTTATACATACTAAACTGCAATTCATACAATATTAAAAATTATCAAGCACAAAAACAAAAGTTAACTCTCCTAAATAAAATTACTGGTTTGAGAGGTAGTTCATCGAACATAACCTAATCCTATTTGGATTTCCGATATCCCCTACACATGTAAAAATTTACACAACATAACACTATCATAAAAAAAACCTGTATGGAAAAACCTTTACATTTTTATTTCTAGAGTTTTACTGACCAAACATGGATTTTAACTGAAACCTGACCATAGATTATAACTGAAACCACTGTCAAAAACTCACATGTTAAATATTTTAGAGCAACCCTAACCTATCTCTTTCTTTGCAACAAAATTTATTTTTTTCGACAGCCCCATTTTAAAACCCACTCGTTACATAATTACAAAGCATAAATTAGCACATTACCTTTCTGGCTGACTTCAAAGGAAGGGCACAACAGATAAAAAAATAAAACAAAAATCCACTTGTAACAGCGGCAGTCTGCTTTTTCCTTCTCTCTTTCCTTCTTTTTGCTGGGACTGAAGGTTTGCAGTCCATAATACGCCCAAGCAGGGTTACTCTGCTGGTCTTCGCCGACGGCAAGCACAGTATCGGCTCCTAAGTGAAAGGCCACAGGCAAGAATCTTTCTTTAGGTTTCAGGAAGGACTTTTCTTCATGATGGCTGAAAACTCGGGCGAACTCCAAGTTACATTATGGATCATCCACGCTGCCTCCTGGGTCAAGCAGAATCAGCCTCCCTCCATCTTGCATTTCGTAGGATGGTCCAGGCAAGAAGCGTTGCTGGTTATCGCTGACAGATAGCCGGCAAAGTAGAAGCGCGGAGTAATTTTGATTAATTTTCTTATTTTATTCCCTTTTTTTTTTCGATTATAAGATTCAGCCCTGCTTGGGACACTGGGTCCACTCACGCCTTTTTCCCTTTTTCGCCCAGCCAGCCAAAGCTCACGAAGAGCCGGCTGGGGGGGGGGGGCTTCCAACGGACCCCTGCTCTTGTTATATGCTGCCGGCCGAAAAGAAAAGATAAGAGTGTTGCTTCGCTCCCTTGAAGCCGGGGTGCTCAAATCCGTTGACCATTCACATTGGCTAACAGCTTTCCAACGGAATTTCTCTCCCATGCCTGGAGAGTGACCCCTGACCTTCACACGTAAGCAAAAGGGGAAAACTTCGTATCCTTTCACCATGCTATTCTAAAAATAGCTTGCCTCACTGCCCAGAAAACCCTCTGCAAACACACTTTTGATGCCTCTAAAATCCTTTGTCTAAAATGGCGGTCAGAAAGAGAGATTTTCTTTTCTCACAATTCTCTTCAGAAACGCTTTTTTCCCATTCCGTGATTAACTCCGACTAATTTTGTTTTCTAAAAGGGGTTGATGCTGTCTTTTTGCTCGCCCTTTTTTTCTTTTTCTAACTAAAGAGAGAAAAAAAATGAATCAGGCCAAAAAGAAAAAAAAGAAGTTTAATGCCCATTATTCCCCTTTCTTTTAAGAAATTTTGTTTGTTTGATCAGGGCTAAGAAACGAGCGAATATGGCCATTTATTCCCTCATCCCTTTCCTTCTTCCAAACACAATTTTGAAACGTGGACCGTCGAGTATTTTCATTCTGTGTATTTTATTTATTTATTTTCTATTATCTTTTTTATTTTTCGTAAATCCCAGCGAAGTGATCAGGTTCCCCAAGATTTACGAACATGAAAATTCTCGACAGGACACTATGAATGGAATCAAATACTCTTGCTTTACATCACGGTGTATAATAGTCAGGTGGTACAAGTCTGGGCCGCCCCAGTGGCGCAGTGGTCTAAGCGATGGCCTCTGATCATTCGTCCGAAAGGGGTCCGGGTTCGAATCCCGGTGAGGCATGGATGTTGTGTTTGTCCTACGGCACTGGCTCTCTCCCTTCCCTGGAACCAGTGACCCTAAATTAGGGACAGGCGACTGCTTATAGCCCATTGAGTTGCTCACGGGGGTCGTTAAACCTACAATCAAGAAAAAAAAAAACAACAACTCTGGAACAAGAATCGCCCGCTAATGTCACTTGTCGCAAGATGGCGCGACCAACATCTGCGCCGATTACTTCACAGAACCTATTCTTTCTTATGGGAGAAAGTGGCAGAAGTATTAGTTTTTTGCAGAGACCATTTCAGAGGGGGGGGCATCCCCGTGCTCCGCATTTTGAAGAGGCCCCAGAATTATGCAGGATGCTTGAAGAATTGACAGAGTTCTACAGTTTTTTTTTTGTACATAGCACAGCAAAAACTTTAAGAAACCGCATTGTGAAAAAAATTTATATGTCTTCCCGCTTTTTTAGGAGGAGTCTGCAAAAGAATATAGTTGATCTTCAAATCTTTCGAAAGCATTGAAGAATGTCTTTTTTATACACGTATGTAATTGGGGAACATTTCCGTACATTAAGAATTCGTTTGAATCATATTATTTTGCTCACTACTTTGATATAGTTTCAACAAGCTGAACCGAACCGGAGCGGGTGGGGGGGGGGGTATGCAGAACCGAACTGGCATTCAATTTTCAACCATGCATATTTTTCCATTTTCTTGCTATCACTGATTCGTCCATCAATGATATGATACACACTCTAATACGGCGGGATATCTTTATGACTTCCTCATGATATTTTCTCCTGGGTATTTTTGTTCACCCCCCCCCCCCACCTTGTGAAATCCTAGATGTGCCACTAATACTGGGGCCCCAAAATACTGTTCAGCCCCCGGGCCCCCTGTCTCCTTAAATGGGCTCTTGTTTTGTGAAAATGCTATTTTGCTTGGAATTGAAAATCCAAAACCTGTAACGTTTCGCAAAGATGCACTTTTGTGCTTACCATGTGAAATATCGTCAATTATAGCGATATATATATGCATATTTATGTTTGATAATTGTGTAAATTAGTAGGCACGCATTGTTTTTTTAAGCTTCCACACCTTTATCTAGAATAATTTCATTTTTACATGTAGAATAGGAAGTTTAAAGAGGCGGTTAATAGTTTTTTTCATCGTAATATAGCTGTTTTTTATTAGAAAAAAACAAGAACGAATTGTTTGTCTATGTGCGATTGCTATTGTTTCAAGTACGCCGCTATTTATACATATATAAATGCATACATATAAAAAGGGCGGCGCCTTCATCTAATGTAAACAACTTGTACTGCCGGAGTTCTGTTGATATCAAAGGATAAATCAGTGAGCGATTTTTGGTCTGATGGGGCTTTGAAGTAGATACACATTCTTAACATGTCGAATACGTGCAGAAGGGAGGGCAGAGGGTGCCCTGGTCATTTATATCGAAGGGGGAGAGGTGCATCCAATCAAAAAGCGAAATAAAAATGTAGTGTTTGAAATTTGAAATTGCCTCTGCCCACCCCGGTGGCGCAGTGGTCTAAGAGCTAGCTTCTGACCCTTCGTCCGAGAAAGGTCCGGGTTCGAATCCCGGTGAGGCATGGATGTTGTGTTTGTTTTACCTGCCTGGCTCTCTCCCTTTTCTGGAGTCAGGAGCCCTAAATTAGGGACGGGCGACTGCTTTATAGCACATTGAGTTGCTCACGGTGGTCGTTAAACCTCCAATAAAAATAAGTGATAACTTCTTCTTTGTCCTCACGCGGCCACTTTGTGTGGCATAGGTTTTGAAAGGAGCATAAGATGCCTTAAAGAATGCATTATTTCGCGCCAAAAGCATTGTAAAATATTTACAGTTATATTTGTTTATGGTTTTATTTTACTTCGCAGCATGAAATCAAAGTGTTCGATATATTTTAATCGGTATCGAATGTTCGTGCGCATGAAGACCGCAGTGTTCGCCCTCAATACCTCAGAGACCAATTTTCATTTCTTCTGAATATGAATTCAGTCGTAATTGAAAATGAAAGAGCGAGAGAGAGAGAGAGAGAGAGAGAGATGAAAAATGCAAGTTGTAAAAGGTCATTTTCGAAACTGAAATTAATAAAAACACATCTGAGGTCTTCAATGTTATAAGGGCGACTGACCAACCTGGCTTTAGCCGCCCCGGTGGCGCAGTGGTCAAAGCGATGGCCTCTAATCATTCGTGCGAAAGGGGTCCGGGTTCGAATCCCGGTGAGGCATGGATGTTGTGTTTGTCTTACGGCACTGGCTGTCTCCCTTCCGTTGGAACCAGTGACCCTAAATTAGGGACGGGCGACTGCTTTATAGCCCATTGAGTTGCTCACGGTGGTCGTTAAACCTCCAATCTCCGCCCCGGTGGTCGTTAAACCTCCAATCGCCGCCCCGGTGGCGCAGTGGTTTAAGGCGCTGGCCTCTGATCATTCGTCCGTAAGGGGTCCGGGTTCGAATTCCGGTGAGGCATGGATGTTGTGTTTGTCTTACGGCACTGGCTCTCTCCCTTCCCTGGAACCTGTGACCCTAAATTAGGGACGGGCGACTGCTTATAGCCCATTCATTGAGTTGCTCACGGTGGTCGTTAAACCTCCAATAAAAAAAAAATCTGTTCTTCAGTTCCAACTTGAAGGTATTATTAAAAAGAATTCCTTACAGTTGATGTAAAAATGAAGTATCGTAGTTCAAGTGTTTTCTGACAGGAGATCTCATTTCATTAACTGAACTTAATAAATGTGGCTGATTTGAATAAATTGTTTATTTCATGTTTCTTCTGTTTTTACATATTTAAAATGTCTTCTTTTTTCACATTTCTCAGAACTAGACCCTATACTAGAATCTTAGGGGCATACAAGCAAGGAGTTAGCCCCGAGCATCAGAGCTGAGACGGGCTGAGCTGGAGCCCTAAAACCCGAAGCAGAGCCCGAGCCCGAATCGGGCTCGGGTTGTAGAATATTTACTGCGTTTCGGGCACTTAGAGAGAAGGAGCGAGAGAGAATTTTTTTTATATATAAATGGGATTTTATACGATTTTGAAAATGACACACTTTATAGTTGGTAAAGATAATTCTTCGGCAACTACGTAGTTCTAGTAGGAGGGTGGGTATTCGAGATGGCTATTTATTCCTGGTTGGGGTAGAAAATACCATAGGCCGCGCGTGTTTCTGCAAAGAGGAAAAAGGGTTTATTTTGTGTTATTTTTTTGATTGGAGGTTTAACGATTACCGTGAGCAACGCAATGGGCTCTAAGCAGTCGCCAGTCCCCGCACGGGGATAACTGGTTTTCCACTTATTTGGGGAGCGGCTCCCCCACGGCCCGAGCTCACCTTGTGACTGAGTACTTTTGGTTTACTCATGAACGATGACATCACCGAAGGGACAGATGTTCATCCAGCTGATGGGTGATGGCGTCCCCACGGCCCGAGCCGATTTTCTCTTATCATTTTGCTTTTTCGTCTTTAGTTCCTTTCTTGACATGTACCCGCCTAAGTTGTAGGCTGCTGAGGTTGTGATGAGGCGCCAGCTCCAGGTTTTGTTCCTCGTTCCCTTCCCTGTCTTTTCTCTTTTATGTTACATTTTCCGTTTTTTCCGGAGCTGGTTAGCTTGGACCTACCTGCATGTTTGCCGTGTGCGGTGACCCGTGTAGGTGGAAATGAGGATGCTGGAGGCTGAGGTATTTGGGGGCTGGGTTGTAGTGTCTCCAGATGCCAACACTCCTCTTTGCCCTCTGCTTCACCCTAAACGGGAGGCTGGGAGCTAACCCACTCCTGGTCAGGAAGTCTGTGGCCGAGTTGCGTCCAGACTTCTAGCGGCTTGTCGTTCTGTTCGTCTGGGTGAGTTTGGGGGTAGGGTGGGCATTCCAAAGGGGTGTTCTCCGGGCACGGGAAAGTCTGGGTGCACGCCGAGCGTGTGTCTGCCCTACCAACTAGCTATATCCGCTGACTATCCCTATAGCCGTGTCCTGCGTCCTCTTGGGCTTGCGGACCTCCGGCTCTCAATCGTTGGGCTTGGTAGTGGGTGGGGAAGTCGGCGGATGAATCTTCTCTCTACTTTATGGGTTCCAAAGATACTTCCCATGGTCATTCCAAAGCGTCCAATGGAGGATGGGACCATCCCTTCCACCAAGAAACTTGTCTCTAACACTTGCCATGCTCTGTTTCTCTTGATTCATTCTGTCCATCCTTTACAACCTTTGAGTGCAAAGAGCCCCTTCTGGATCAATAAGGCTCTTCAGGCCGTTGCTGGCTCTCCGCGCAATGTCAAGAAGCTTCCTTCAGGGGATCTTCTTGTCGAAACCTCTCATTCCAGACATAGCACCACTCTGCTTACCTCGACCGCACAGTTGGGTATTCCGGTGCAAGTGACACCGCACGGCTACTTGAATTCCTCTCGCGGAGTGGTCACCTCCAGCAACTTAATTGACTGCAGCGATAAGGAGCTACTTGCCGAACTAGGGGAACAACATGTCCCTGGGGTTCGCCGGATTCTGTTTCGGCGAGATGGGAAACTTGTTCCATCTCGCAATATCATCTTAACCTTTGACTCCCCAACCCTAACGACTTCCATCAAGGCAGGGTACTTACATCTTGACGTTCGGCCTTATATACCCAATCCTCTGAGGTGCATCAAGTCCCAGCGTTACGGACACTCCCAGCAGTCGTGTCGTAATGGGGCTACGTGTGGTCGCTGTGGTTCTGCGGATCATCTTTTGCCGGAATGTTCGGCAGCTTCCTAACACTGCACTAACTGCAATAGTACGCCCTCTGCCGCTTCTAAGCAATGTCCCAAGTGGGTGGAGGAGCAGGCTATTCAACGCCTGAAGAAAATTGAGCATCTCTCATATCCAGAGGCCAGACGGCGGATCGCCCCTGGGCCACCAGGTCGACGCTCATATGCCTCAGTTGTGGTCCAGAAAGCTACTGTTGCGGTCCAGACGGAGGTGACCATCCCGGCGCGGTGTCCTTATGTTTTTTAGGACATCGTCGCTGCTGGGCTGGAAGCACTGAAGTCTCGCCGCATTGCTTCCAAGGCAACATCTACATCGTCGCCTAAACCTACTTTTACGCCGAAAACATATTCGGCCATCACAGGGACCCAGGTCCAGGGCACTGCAAAGAAGAAGCCGGAAAAGGTGAAACCCGGCGTATCCTCCCCGAAATAGAGCAGGCAAAAATCACCTCTCAACACAGGGGGTAAACACAGCCCTGTGTTACCTCCAGACACTGCAGATGGATTGGAGGTGACGGACGACATGGAGACTTCCTAGTCGTCTGTCTTCCTTCTTTCATTTCATTTTTTTCTTTATGGACACGCTCATTCAGTGGAATTGCCGAGGTCTGCGTTCACGCATTGATGATTTAAAAGGCTTACTGTCTTCGCACACACCTGTGTGCGTGTGTCTCCAGGAGACAAAGCTTCGCACGACGGACACTCCTTCGCTGCGGAGACATTCCCTTTTCCGCAAAGATCACCTGGACGGCCTTATCGCCTGCGGAGGTGTGGCCGTCGTTGTTCCTCATGGAGTTCCTGTCACTGCAGTTGCCCTTTCGGACGACTTTGCAGGCAGTGGCAGTGAGACTATCTGTGAACACACTGTTCACAGTGTGTTCCATCTACATACCACCAGATGAAGCTGTAAGCCTTTCAGATCTGGAAGATTTAGTTGACCAGCTGCCGCCTCCTTTCTTCATCTTAGGAGATTTCAATGCACACAATCCGTTGTGGGGTTCTACCACATGTGACTCCAGGAGCCGTGTTGTTGAGTCCCTTCTCTCCATCACGTCCCTCTGTATCCACAACACCGGAGCAGTCACTTATTTTCATGAACCCACCCGCTCGTATTCAGCCATTGATCTGTCCTTGAGTTCGCCATCGTTATATCCTGACTGGTCCTGGAGCGTGTTTGATGATTCCCTTGGCAGTGATCACTTTCCCATCTTTCTCCGTCTCGCAGGTGTCGGGTACCGTTACCCTACTCGCCCTGCTAGATGGAATATTGATCGCGCCAGGTGGGACACATTCACGGCTTCAGCAATTATTACTCCAGCTATGGTGACCTCAGGAACGGTCAATGACGCTGTTGCGGCGGTAACGGATTGTATTGTGCAAGCGGCAGAACCTACCATCCCCAGAACGTCAACTAATCTTCACGTTGTCCGCGACCTTGGTGGAATTCCACTTGCAAGGCAGCTCGTCAGGCCCAACATCGGGCTTGGGGTAGGTTTCGTCGGTATTCCACCGAGGCGAACCTCCTTGCTTTCAAGAAAGCCAAATCTTACCCGCGTCTGGTACATCGTCGTAGCCAACGGAAATCTTGGATACGCTACGTATCCGGGATTAACACCACTACCAGCTCTAAGATCGTTTGGGACAGGATCCGCAAGATTCGGGGTAAGTACTCTTCTAGGGAAATCTCCATTCTTGAGAGTGGTGGAGAAACGGTTGCTGACGCTCAGGGTATTGCTGACTGTCTAGGCGCCGCATTTTCTTCGGTGTCCAGCAGCCGCAATTACCCTGCTTTGTTCCGGCAGTTACAGCCGTGGCTTGAACGGTCCAAGGTTTCCTTTGGACCGATTTCCGCTGCCGATTATAACAGCTCGCTGACTGCCGTCGAAGTAAAGATTGCCCTGAATCTGTCCGGCCGAACATCTGTCGGACCGGATAACATCCATTATGAAATGCTGAAGCACCTTTCTCCGTCCTCTCTTGAATGTCTGCTAGTCCTGTTTAACAGGATCTGGCACGAGCGTGACTTTCCCGAATCTTAGCTCACTGCCATTGTCGTTCCTGTTCTCAAACCTGGTAAAGATCCCGCTAACCCGTTGAACTACCGACCAATTGCTATGACGAGCTGCCTCTGCAAAGTCCTAGAGCGCATCATCAATTTTCGTTTGGTTTTTTTATTTCGAATTACGTCACCTTCTTTCACCTCATCAGAGTGGATTTCGGAAATTCCGATATACCTCAGATTATCGTCTTCGCCTTGAGACATCTGTCAGGGAGGCGTTTGTCCGGCGTCAGCACATGGTCTCCGTGTTCTTCGACATGGATAAAGCTTACGATCGAACCAGGAGATACGGCATTCTCCGTGATCTGCGTGACTGCGGATTACGGGGAAATTTGCCTACCTTCATTGCCGGATTTCTCCAGAACCGGATGTTCCGTGTGCGCGTCGGATCTACCCTCTCTGCGTTATACCCACAAGAGCAGGGTGTCCCTCAAGGCTACATTCTTTCTGTGACATTGTTCATCCTTCGTGTTAATCATATTTTCACTCTATTTCCTCGACGGTTCGTGGCTCAATGTACGTGGATGATCTGCAGATCTCTTGCGCATCTGTCAACATGCGCACCATTGAGAGGCAGCTGCAGTCGGCCATTACTAAGATTTCTATCTGGGCTTCCCATAACGGATTTGGCTTCTCGACGCAGAAGACCGCTTGCGTGCATTTTTGCCGCAAACGGGGTCTTCACCCAGACCTCACCCTCCGTCTTGGATGTTCTACCATCCCTGTGGTGTCAGAAGTCTAGTTCCTTGGGCTAACGTTTGACCGAGCACTCACGTTCCGACCTCACATCCAGTCTTTGAAGGTGAAGAGCACGAAGTCATTGAGTATCCTGAAGGTCCTCTCCCGAACATCTTGGGGGGCTGACAGGTGCTCAATGCTTCGCATTTACCACTCTCTCATTCGGTCAAAGTTAGACTTCGGATGCATTACGTACGGTTCAGCGCGTCCATCGATTTTAAAACCTTTGGACCCCGTCCATCACCAGGCATTGCGGCTATGTACTGGTGCTTTCCGCACCTCTCCAGTGCATAGCCTGTATGCGGAGGCTCATGAGCCGCCGTTATGCATCCGTCGTAAGCAGCTGTCTCTTCAGTTTAATACAAAACTGAAATCTTTTCCTGATCATCCACTGTATGGTTCCATCTTCCAACCGGACTGTGTCCGCTTGTTTTCCAACCGTCCCTCCTGTGTTCCGACGTTCGGGATTTGGATGTCTGCCATGGTGAGCGATGCTGGTCTAGACTTGTCAAGCATTGGTTTGACCCGGTTCTACAATGAACCGCCTTGGCAGCCGGTTCAAGCAACGGCTGACCTTTCCCTTTGTGTGTGGCCAAAGTCTTCCACTCCTGCTCTGGTGTACCAGCAGCTCTTTGCCGAGAAACAGTCTCTCTTCCCGGATTTCGTGCCTGTATTTACTGACGGGTCGTAATCCGGTGAGGTTGTTGGAGCCGCTTTCGTGTGTGGCGATGCCTCCCATGCTGAGAGGCTTCCGCCTGAATCCACAGTCTTTTCGACAGAGATGCGTGCGGTACACCTCGCTTTGTGCCACATACAGTTTCGGTCACATCGTCGCGCTATGGTTTGCTCTGATTCCCAGTCCGTCATCCAAGCTTTATCTTCTCCAGAGGACACGGACTCACCTGTCATCCGTGATGTCCGTCGTCTTCTTGGAACTTTGGAGGGTGATGGCTTCCTGGTGCGATTCTGATGGGTTCCTGTCCATGTTGGGATCCGGGATAACGAGCTGGCAGATCTCTCTGCCAGGTCTGTTTCCTCCATGTCGCCAGCTCGGCTGCCACTATCTTTCCGCGATTTTAGACCTTTGATCCGGACATTTCTCATGGACGAGTGGCAGTCCCTGTGGTCTCAGCAGGGAAGCAATAAACTTTATGCCATCAAACCACAGATCGGACTATGGAAGTCTAGTTTGCGGAGGAACCGTCGTGAGGAAGTTGTTCTTGCACGTCTCCGCATTGGGCACTGTCGTTTTACTCACCGCTTTTTGCTGTGTGGCGAGAGTGTCCCGATGTGTGAGGCGTGCCACTGTCGTCTCACTGTCCTTCATGTTTTGTGTACTTGTGTTCGGTTTTGTAAATAATCGTTTTCGTCATTTTCACTCTCATTTGTTGGACGAAGGAGCAGCTACGCTGCAAGTTATTATTGGCGAAGCCTGCGACATGACAGCAGTGTTTTCGTTTTTACGAGAAATTGACTTTTTTAAACTCATCTAGATTTTACCTTGTTCACTCTCATGTTTCATTTTTACCACATCAGCCTGTTTTTAACCTTGTGTACGTTTTTATTGATTATGTTTTGTTTTGATGTCTTTCGTTTGGCGCTCTTTGGCCAACCATGGCCCTTGCGGCATTAAAATCTACCAACAAGCCAACCAACCCACCAGTCGCCAGCCCCTAATTTAGAGTAGCTGGTTCCAGGGAGGAGAGAGCTAGTGCCGTAAGACAAACACAACAACCATGCCTTACCGGGATTCGAACCCGGACGCCTTTCGAACGAATGATCAGAAGCCATCGCTTAGATAACTGCGCCACCGGAGCAGCCGAAAAAGGCTTTTCAAGAACTATAGTTATTCGATAGTTGATAGCATGCCGACGATAATTTACCCCCTATCCACACGCAGTAGCTCCCTGCTAATTCTGTTTAGCAACGTACATATTACAGCGAATTATGGCCTCGATAATATTAGCATTATAAATGATGAGAATCTGTTTTTTTTGGTGCAAATATGACAAGGATGGTAAGTCAGATAATATCCATAAAACTTGCAAATTTTGTCGTCCTGGAGCGGGAATCAAACCTGCGTCACCCGGACACCGCCCGAGTATGCTAACCACTGCACCACCCAGAACGAGCAAGCCTCAAGTTTCCGAAGAATTTTAATATAACCATTACAGGATAATAACCATCGGAAAGTTGAGACTTATAATAAACATCGGAAAGTTGAGACTTATAATAAACATCGGAAACTTGAGACTTATAATAACCATTGGAAACTTGAGACTTGGTAGTTCTGGGTGCTGTAGTGGTTAGCATTATGTGCGCTATCCCGAAGACGCCGATTCGATTCCCGCTCCAGGAGGACAAAATTTTCAAGTTTTCGGATATTATCTGACTTACCATCTTTGTCGTATTTTCACCAAAAAACGGATTCTCATCTCCAAAATTCGTTTTGTATGGTGTAGTCCCGTATTCCACTCATGAATAGTGGCATTATTTGAGCAACATACAATTGCAGCACCTCCAGATCATTTTGTATGCCCGGCTGCCCGAAACACTTCAGGTGGAAACGAACGGTCAAAGAAAATCGTGCAGTTACACTGTAAACATAGACAGAGGTCTCTTCTAACCACTCCCTATTTGAGAAATCTACATATTAATTCTATAAGGTTTTTTACTGTGAGTCTTATTTTGAGAGAACGGCTGAACGTAAAGATATGGTTGAGATATCAAAATACAGGTCTTACCATGTAGATGTGCCAGTCCAAGGGAAAAATGAGATTGGGGCAACGAATCGGGTGTTGTGGGGCGGCACAATTTTAATGTAAAGTCTACGGGAGAAGCGTGCGGTTGACTCACGCTCTGTTGAAGGCGGAAGCATGGAGGTACTGAGATAGTCCAAAGTCTGAAGTCTCATTTCTGAGCGAACCGTTGCGCAAAGCAACGCTAGCAGGCATTTGTATCAAAGTTCTTCTCATCGGAACAGCAAACACTCTGACTGCGTTATGCCGTTGGACTGTGTGATGTATATATACAATTTAACATTCATTCGATCCAGTTTATTCACGTAGATAAGACGTTTTCCATTATGTAAAGATGTAAATAAACATTCCGTTGACCATTGTTAGTGAAAATATTAGGGGCGACTGCTTAAGCCCATTGAGATGCTCACGGTGGTCATTAAATCTTCATTCAAAAGAAAAAAAGTCACGAATCTGGACTATTGTTTTTACTGAAGTGGTTGAATGAATTTGTCAATCAAATAAAGTTAACATTTGTTGTTTTATATGAGTTTATACTCTTTTCAAAAAAAAAAAAAAAAAAAAAAAAAAAAATACCGTCGTTTCCGACGGGTTAAGAGTATTTGCAACGTGAATCTCATTCCAAACAACATTCACAAACACAGTAGTGACTGAAGATGAGAGTGAGAGAGTGCGCTATCCAATTGAATATTTGCACACGATCGAGATGAGTGGACTTTCGCCTCACATTTTACGACTGAAAAATGGTGCAGTTGTGATGATCATCACGAACCTGGCCTCCCCGGTGGCGCAGTGGTCTAAGCGTTGGTTTATGATGATTCGTTCGTGAAGGGTCCGGGTTTGAATCCCTGTGAGACACGGATGTTGTGTTTGCTTACGGCATTGGCTCTCTCCCTTCCTTGGAACCAGTGACCCTAAATTAGGGACGGACGACTGCTTATAGCCCGTTGAGTTGCTCACGGTGGTTATTAAACCTTCAGTCAAAAAAAAAAATCACTAACCAGGACTATCATCTTGACTGAAGTGGTTGAATGAATTTGTCAATCAAACAAAGTTTACATTTGTTGTTTCATATGAGTTTATTCTTTAAAAAACAACAACAACAAAATACCTAAAAGGCGATTCCGTCGGGTTTTGTCTAGTACATTGGTTAATTGCAGGAGGAGGACAGAGTGGAAGTGTGGAAAAGGAGATGTTTTTTATTAAAGGTTCAACAGGTTAGCCAGTTATCGGTCTCGTTCGGGCCCAGGTCTACATTGCAAAATAAAATTCGGGCTCGAACAATGGTGCACCCAGGAATTCTTGTTGGAGGGGGCTGTATATATATAGTATACGTACACAATGTGTGTACGTATACACTAAAGTGCCAGAGAAACTGGTACAGACGAGCTTATGCAAAATACATAGCAACGTCACCTATGCGCGTACTCGGTTGTGTCCGCCAGTGCGTATATAAAGCGATTGACATCCTTGCCAGGTGTCAGAGCTGTTTTCGTCATGAGAATGACAAGTAATATCGATTGAAGCGTTTTTCAACGCGGTGTCATAGTTGGCGCTCGTGAGATGGGCCATAGTATTTCGGTGGTAGAAACGAAGTTCAGATTTTCACGGACGACCATTGCCAGGGTGTACCGTAACTACAAGAATTCCGGCAAAATCTCCATCCTACGATACCAGTGTGGCCGTAAAGAGACATTGGGTGAACGTGACCATTGTCAGCTGTCAAGAATCGTTTCACGCGATAGGCGTTCAACACTCTCGCGGGTAACATCGGAATTCAATGCTGCAGCCTCAACAAGCATCAGCGTCCGGAATGTGCAACATACCCTACACGATATGGCCTTTGGGAGCCGACGCCCAACTCAAGTCCCCTTGATGGGTGCACGACAAACAGCTATGCGCCTCGCTTGGGCACGGCAACACCGCCACTGGACACTTGATGATTGGAAACAAGTAGCCTGGTCTGACCAGTTGCGTTTCCAACTGTATCGGGCAGATGAAAGGATTCGTGTGTGGCGCAAACCCCATGAAGTCATAGACCCCCCCCTTTGTCAATAGGGAACTGTACCAGCTGGTGGGGGTCCGTAATGGTATGGGGTGTGTTTATCTGAACTTCACTTGGATCTCTGGCACATCTACAAACGTCTGTGACCGGCCAACGCTATGTGCGCATCCTTTCTGACGAGGTACACCCGTTCACATCCTGCATTCATGCTGAAGGGTTGGGCCTGTTCCAACAGCACAATGCACCTCCACACTAGTGTCGGGACGCCACATTATGGTTAGAGGAGCATTCATCTAAGTTTGGGGTGTTGTCATTCCCACCCAAGTCCCCAGATCTGAACGTGATAGATCACATTTGGGATGCCATGCAACGCGCTATCGAACACAGGAATCCGAGACCTTGGAATACAATCGAATTGTGGAACGCTCTGCAGGAAGTCTGGTGTGCATTGCCTACAGCATATTTCCAGAAGATAGTGGAGTCCATGTCCCGTCATATTTTTGCAGTCCTGCGCTCCGTAGGGGAGCTACCAAGTATTAGACTGGTGTACCAGTTTTTCTGGCACTTCAGTGTATATAGTGTACGCATACAGTTTACATACGGTTGGGTTACGTCGCTATTTACCTCTTTGGGGCTTTGAGAAGAATACACCATGTAATAGAATACACAATGGCCGCCCCGGTGGCGCAGTGGTCTAAGCGATGGCCTCTGATCATTCGTCCGAAAGGGGTCCGGGTTCGAATCCCGGTGAGGCATGGATGTTGTGTTTGTCTTACGGCACTGGCTCTCTCCCTTCCCTGGAACCAGTAACCCTAAATTAGGGACGGGCGATTGCTTATAGCCCATTGAGTTGCTCATGGTGGTCTTTAAACCTCCAATTTAAAAAAAAAATACTGTGTAATTTTTTGAACATGTAAAATAATATTTTCGAATGTTTCATTTGTGACGTTCGTCGCTCTTAATCTCTTTGGGGCTTTAGGAAAAAGACACTATGTAATAGAAGACACTATCTCAGACACTATGTAATAGAACACACTATCTCAGACACTGTGTAATAGAAGACACTCATACACTATGCAATTTTTTGAACATGTAAAATAATATTTTTGAATGTTTAATTTGTGACATAAGTTGCTCTTAATCTCTTTGGGGCTTTCGGAAGAAGACACTATCTCAGACACTATGTAATTTTTTGAATATGTAAATTTTGAATGTTTAATATGTGACACAAGTTGCTCTTAATCTCTTTGGGTCTTTGGGAAGAAGACACTATCTCAAACACTATGTAATTTTTTGAACATGTAAAATAATATTTTTGAATGTTTAATTTGTGACATAAGTTGCTCTTAATCTCTTTGGGGCTTTGGGAAGAAGACATTATCTCAGACACTATGTAATGTTTTGAACATGTAAAATAATATTTTTGAATGTTTAATTTGTGTCATAAGTTGCTCTTAATCTCTTTGGGGCTTTGGGAAGAAGATACTATCTCAGACACTATGTAATTTTTTCAACATGTAAAATAATATTTTTGGATGTTTAATTTGTGACATACGTCGCTCTTAATCTCTTTGAGGATTTGGGAAGAAGCCTTGAGGCTTCACGGTTAAGAGAATTTTGCATTGAAACTTGCCGCTGTGTGAGAAAATGCTGGATTTATAAAATTCTTAATTATTTTGATGCTCTTTCCCATTTTCGTTCTAAATTGAAATACACGAACGTCAGATGAATTCAAAACAAATCATAACGTTAAAATTGAAAACTTCACTCGTGTATGAAGTATAATTAATTCTGGTTAGATATTAAAACGATTTCTGCAACCCCGAACCACATAATTCCAAAAAATTCACAGTTGAAACCACATGTTTTTTTATTTATTTAGATTGGGGTTTAACGACCACCGTGAGCAACTCAATAGGCTATAAGCAGTTGCCCGTTCCTAATTTACGGCCACTGACTCCAGGGAAGGAAGAGAGAGCCAATGCCGTAAGACAAACACAACATCCATGCCTCACCGGGATTCGAACCCGGTCCCATTCCAGGCGAATGATCTGAAGCCATCGCTCAGACCTCTGCAGTACATGGGTTTCATGTAAACAACCTCACATTCTCACACCTTGAGGCATCACGGTTAAGAGTCTCGGGACATTTCCAGAAGTAATATTCTAACCTTTGCTGTACATGGTTCCATGTAAACAACCTCAATTTCTCTCATCTTGAGGCTTCACGGTTAAGAGACACGGGGCATCTCCAGAAGTAATATTCTGACAGCTGCAGTACATAGGTTTCATGTAAACAACCTTAAATTCTCACACCTTGAGGCTTCACGGTTAAGAGACTCGGGGCATCTGCAGAAGTAATATTCTAACCTTTGCAGTACATAGGTTTCATGTAAACAACCTCAAATTCTCACACCTCTAGGCTTCACGGTTAAGAGACTCGGGGTATCTCCAGAAGTAATATTCTGACCTCTGCAGTACATAGGTTTCAGGTAAACAACCTCAAATTCTCACACCTCTAGGCTTTACGGTTAAGAGACTCGGGGAATCTCCAGAAGTAATATTCTAAACTCTGCAGTACATAGGTTTTATGTAAACAACCTCAAATTCTCACACCGTGCGGCTTCACGGTTAAGAGACGCGGCGCATCTCCAGAAATAATATTCTAACCTCTGCAGTACATAGGTTTCATGTAAACAACCTCAAATTCTCACACCTTGAATCTTCACGGTTAAGAGACTCGGGGCATGTCCAGAAGTAATAGTCTAAATTCTGCAGTACATAGGTTTTATGTAAACAACCTCAAATTCTCACACCTTGAGGCTTCACGGTTAAGAGACTCGGGGCATCTCCAGAAGTAATATTCTAACCTCTGCAGTACATAGGTTTCATGCAAACAACCTCAAATTCTCACACGTTGAAGCTCCGCGATTAAGAAACTCTGGGCATATCCAGAAGTAATATTCTAATCTCTGCAGTACATAGGTTTTCATGTAAACCACCTCAAATTCCCACACCTTGAGGCTTCACGGTTAAGAGACTCGGGGCATCTGCAGAAGTAATATTCTAACCTTTGCAGTACACAGGTTTCATATAAACAACCTCAAATTCTCACACCTCTAGGCTTCACGGTTAAGAGACTCTGGGTATCTCCAGAAGAAATATTCTAAACTCTGCAGTACATAGGTTTTATGTAAACAACCTCAAATTCCCACACATTGAGGCTTCACGGTTAAGAGACTCTGGGTATCTCCAGAAGAAATATTCTGACCTCTGCAGTACATAGGTCTCATGTAAACAACCTCAAATTCTCACACCTCTAGGCTTTACGGTTAAGAGACGCAGGGAATCTCCAGAAGAAATATTCTAAACTCTGCTGTACATAGGTTTTATGTTAACAACCTCAAATTCTCACACCGTGCGGCTTCACGGTTAAGAGACGCCGGGCATCTGCAGAAATAATAATCTAACCTCTGCAGTACATAGGTTTCATGTAAACAACCTCAAATTCTCACACCTTGAGGCGTCACGGTTAAGATACTCGGGGCAACTCCAATAGTAATATTCAACTTCTGCAGTACATAGGTTTCATGTAAACAACCTCAAATTCTCACACCTTGAGGCTTCGCGGTTAAGAGACTCGGGGCATCTCCAGAAGTAATATTTTAACCCCTGCAGTACATAGGTTTCATGTAAACAACCTCAAATGTTCACATCATGAGGCTTCACGGTTAAGAGACTCATGACATATCCAGAAGTAATATTCTAACCTCTGCAGTACATAGGTTTCATGTAAACAACCTCAAATTCTAACACGTTGAAGCTAAACGGTTAAGAAACTCGGGGCATCTCCAGAAGTAATATTCTGACCTCTGCAGTACATAGGTTTTCATGTAAACCACCTCAAATTCTCACACCTTGAGGCTTCACGGTTAAGAGACTCGGAGCATGTCCAGAAGTAATAGTCTAACTTCTGCAGTACATAGGTTTCATGTAAACAACCTCAAATTCTCACACCTCTAGGCTTTACGGTTAAGAGACTCGGGGCATCTCCAGAAGTAATATTCTAATCTCTGCAGTACATAGGTTTTTATGTAAACAACCTCAAATTCTCACACCTTGAGACTTCACGGTTAAGAGACTCGGGGCATGTCCAGAAGTAATATTCTAACCTCTGCAGTGCATATGTTTCATGTAAACAACCTCAAATTCTCACACCTCTAGGCTTCACGGTTAAGAGACTCGGGGCATCTCCAGAAGTAATATTCTAACCTCTGCAGTACATATGTTTCATGTAAACAACCTCAAATTCTCACACCTCTGGGCTTCACGGTCAAGAGACTCGGGGCATTTCCAGAAGTAATATTCTAACCCCTGCAGTACATAGGTTTCATGTAAACAACCTCAAATTCTCACACCTGTGGGTTTTACGGTTAAGAGACTCGGGGCATCTCCAGAAGTAATATTCTAACACTCTTGCACAAAACGCTTTCGGCTCGTATCAAAAGCGTAAGAATTGAACTGATCTTAGTCCGACACACAGCTGCAGTATAAATTTTAGACACCTAAATTAAAAGGAGTTGACACGCTTCAACTCCTGTAGAGAAACTTGAAGGTTTCTGGTATTTCAATACTACACAACTACCGAATGCAATTAATAAAAAACATTTGTGGTAAATACAGATTCAGCACTGATGAAATCATTAACACCATGCATTCCTATGAAATGATGATTAAGGTGTTTGATCTGCCAACAAGTCTTGCACACCTCCTGTTGAGCTATGACATTAACGATCCATTTTTCTAACTGTTAACTGTATGGAGAGGTGTATCACCTGACTCCGTGCTTCACAATAGGTACCTGCTAACCACCAATTCCCGACGTTCACAGATGGCGCTGAAGAGTGATGTAGTTCTAACTAAAAAGTGGCTTAGCGGTGAACTGATTAGGTCAAAACTTCTTGGAAAGAAGATTCAAAGTTTTTAAAAGCATTGTGCATTCTGATTTATTATTTTTATTATTGGGTATGTTTTATAAAAATTTTATTACTAATTATTTTCACTTAAATCGCAATTTTTAATAAAAGAAAATAAATGTTTGTCTGTCATGTCCTTAAAAATATGGAGTTTTTAAAGTAATGTTCTGTTATTTCACATGATTACAGATCTTCAGTGTGATTATTACCTGATTCCCACTGAATAGGTAGATGGAACTAATATCGTCACATTGAATAAATGTAACTAATATGGTCACATCTATTCTAAACTGTGACTAATACGCCTTTTTCCTAAGATCCCAGGAGATATCTGTCGTGTAAGGAATAAGAGAAAGGGTAGCTTAGTAAAACCATTCTTTGCACGCATAAAAGTCCTGTCACTTAGCCTAAATGGCTGCATATATTCTCTCTGCAGTTTTTCTCCAAGCAATTAAATAATTTTGAGGACTACCGTCTAGGCAATGGTCTTAATATTATTTTTATGCCGTCCCGGAGGCTGAGTGGTCAGAGGTGTAAGTTTCCAATTAGTGGTCTGAGCTCCGCATGAAACATGAGTGGTCGCCTATCCCTCCCTAAATCGGGGACGGCCAACGGTATAAAACTTATAGCAGCTCACGGTGAAAGTTGAACCCAGAAACAAACATTCTCTTTACCCAAAATAGTATAACTATACTAAAAATCCGAAATTTCTTGGCGTAGAATAGAAATAAACTTTCCAAGCTTTCGCACATCAACTAGATGGCTTTCTCAAGGAAGGTAGACAGCTAACTGCAAACTGGACAATAGAACGTTTCAACAATTTGAACGCGGTGACTTGACTAGACAATAAATGAATAGGCGAAAACGTGATAATTCGAAGAAACCGCAGGTCACGTTGGTTGGGCACGCGGCACCACGGTAGAAAACGTATTATTTGAAGAACTGATTCCAAATACGTGGCAACACCAGGGAGGCGCTATCATTGCAAGCCTCACAGCTGGTCAAGATTTCCAAGGGTTCGCGAATGGCGGTAGATTTGGGTGTGGAATATGAAGCTATAATTTCTTTACATCACTCCATATGGAATCGGCGGACTTGAACTTGACTTCTCTTGATAGGGCAGTGGTTATTTTTCCGTCCGTTGCATCCCTTTTATGTTCGCTGATTCTAATTCCAAACGAACGTTTGGTCATTCCGGTGTAGCTTATTCCTTAAAAAGCCATCTGGTTGATGTGCGAAAGCTTGGAAAGTTTATTTGTATTCTACGCCAAGAAATTTCGGAATTTTAGTATAGTTATACTATTTTGAGTATAATTTGGTGGACAGTTCCTACTTATCGAATTCTCTTTACCGTTATGATCCATAACATGTCCTATTGTGTGATCCAACGGTTTAATCTGATCCTTGCGATACGAATGTTTCGGTTATGATTGTATATAAAACACCGTATTCGCTATTTTCGAATGTATTATCATCGAAAAAAAACCATCCGCCCACGGTGGCGCAGTGGTCTAAGCGATGGCGTCTGATCATTCGTCTGAACGGGGTCCGGGTTCCAATCCCGGTGCGGCATGGATGTTGTGTTTGTCTTACGGCACTGGCTCTGTCCCTTCCCTGGAACCAGTCACCATAAATTAGGGACGGGCGACTGCTTATAGCCTATTGAGTAGCTCACGGTGGTCGTTAAACCTCCAATAAAAAAATATATATCATCATCATCATCATCATTGTAAACCATTATCAATCCACTGCTGGACGAAGGTCTCAACAAGTTTCCTCCACAACGGTCTGTCTTGTGCCAGTCTCCTCCATGTCACCCCTGCATACTTTCGAATTTCATCCACCCATCTTCCATGTGGTCTTCTTCTGGGTCTATTCCTGTCCCTTGGAATCCAATCTAAAATTTCTGCTGTCCATCGATGGTCTGTCCTTCTGGCAGTATGTCCAGCCCATTGCCATTTCAGGGATTTAACTATGATCACGATGTCTTCCACTCTTGTCATTTTTCGGATCCACGTGTTCCTCTTCTTATCTCTCCTGGTTACACCAAGCATGCACCTCTCCATGCTTCTTTGAGTTGTCTGAAGCCTTTGTATGTCTCTTTTAGTTAAGGTCCACGTCTCTGCACCATACGTAAGCACTGGAAGGATGCATTGATCAAACACTTTTCTTTTAAGACATAATGGCATATTGCTCTTGAAAATTATGCTGTTTCTTCCAAAAGCTCTCCAGACAAATTTTGTACGCCGATTAATTTCTTCATCAATGTGACCCTCACTTGATATCTGCTGTCCAAGATAAACGTACGTGTCTGTTATCTCCAGCTTTTCTCCATCAATCAATAAATCTTCATTTCTTGTAAAAGCATTGAACATCACTTTTGTCTTCTGAAAGTTCATTTTAATCCCACTTCTTTACTCTTGTCAGCAAGTTCCTGGATCGTACTCTGCAGCTCTGATGAGGTAGTTGCAAAAATGACTACGTCATCAGCAAAACGAAGGTGGGTTAGATAATCTCCATTAATCTTTATCCCTTTGTTTTCCCAGCTCAGCGACTGAAAAACACCCTCCAATGTGGCATTAAAGAGATTCGGAGATATGGTGTCACCTTGTCTCACTCCCCTTTCCAATTTTTATGTGTGTTGTATTTTCAAACAGCCGAATCTTTGAACTTGCATTTTCATAGATGTTATTAATAATATTAATGTATGCATCTTCAATACCGCAGGTTTTCAGAGCCATTGTAACTGCTGATGGTTTTACCGAATCAAAGGCTTTTTCATAATCGATAAAAGAAATGCACAATGGAAGTTCATATTCCCCTCGCTCTTTCAATTAGTTCTCTCAGTACGTGGATATGATCTATTGTGCTGTAGCCACTCCTGAATCCAGCTTGTTCTCTCGGTTGAGCCATGTCCAGTGTTACCTTCAAGCGGTGTGAAAGAACTTTAGTGAAGATTTTATGAACTACTGATAGGAGGCTGATAGGTGTGTAGTTTCCGAGATCCTCAATGTCACCTTTCTTATGTAGCAGGATCATTGTAGCGGTGTTCCAATCCTCAGGAATCTTTCCTTCATTAAGGCATCGAGTGAAAATTTGGGCGAGTACTGTTTCAATTTCTCCACTTGCTTCTTGTATGATGTCTACAGTAATTCCATCTTCTCCTGGAGCTTTTCCCCGCTTCATGTTCTTGATTGCATGTGCAACTTCTGCTGGAAGGAATGGAGGAACTCTGGTACTGGCATCTTTCATGATGTCTGGAGTGCATGTATCATCCGTTTCATATAATTTGGAGTAGAAATCTTTCACTCTTGTCAAAATTTCGCCTCTATTTCTTGTTACAGAACCATCTTCTTTTCTCAGTCCCATAATCTGTTTTCTTCCCTTACTGAGATGTCCCTTTGCTATCTTTAGGCTTTGGTTGTTTTCAATTGCTTTCCTCACTAGTTTACAGTTGAATTTTCTTACGTCTTCAGTGATACTTTTTCTTACTGTCTTGCATAGCTCTATATATTCCACTTTGGAAGTCACATTTTCTTTAGTTGTCCTCATCTCTCTTCTTTTTTGCATCAACATTTTCGTTTTTCCTGATAATTTGTTTACATGCAACTTGTTCTTAGACCCAGCTAATTTTGTTGCTGTTTCCATAAGAGCTTTGGTTACTTTTCTGTTAACTTCAGATATGTCCACTTCTTCCGATGTTAGGCCTTCTAAAGCAGAGAACCTGTTCTTCAGTTCCAACTTGAAGGTATTATGGTGTTTTTAAGGTTGGTTATGTCAATAGATTTTGTTTGTCTTATGAGCTTGCCACGTTCAAGTTTGGTGTTGAGGTGCATCTTACATCTCACCAATCTATGGTCACTACCTGTGTTGAACTTGTTTAGCACACTGCAGTCTTCTATGACGAATTTTTTGTTACACATAATAAAATCAATTTCACTTGTCGTCCCATTTCGATGTCTCCATGTCCATTTCCTGTGTGGCTTTTTCTTGAAGAAGGAGTTCAAGATGAAAAACCCTTCTGCCTCTGCAAACTCAACGAGAGTATTTCCACGCTGGTTTCTGTTGCCGTGACCAAATTTACCTACTGAAGTTTCATTCTGTTGCCGTTGCCCTATTTTTGCATTGAAATCTCCCATAATTATTTTCAAGTGCTGCTTACCTTTATTATTTAGATGACAAATTTCCTCATAAAATTCTTCAATTTCTTCTTTAGGATGACTTGTGGTGGGTGCATAAGTTTGAATAATCTGAGCCTGGTATCTTTTCGAGAGTTGGATAACAAGTCGTGCAGCTCTGTCAGAGGAACTTTCAACTTCTACAACTTTATCCTTCAGTTTCTTGTTTATTATAAATCCAACGCCACTAGTTCTCCCAGTATCTGTCCCACGATAGTAGAAGAGATGTCCACTTTTCAGTTCGATGAGATCTTCTCCTTTTCTTTTTACCTCACTTAGCCCCACGATGTCCCACTTGATCCTTTGTAGTTCCTCTTCCAATTCAAGAAGCCTTGAATCAGAAGATAGGGAGCGTCCGTTGTACGTAGCCAAGGTCAGCATGAGATGGCAGCCTAGTCCGGTCCTCCGGGGATTCTTAGCACCCTCTGCCTTCATGTCGCACTGGCCGCTGTCTTGGCCAGGTACATTCCAGCTGCCGGAGACTGAGGGCCAATATTTAAGTTGTGGAGTCATTTTGGGGGGGTTTGGCCATAACTCACCACGCTGGCCAAGCGGGTTGGTGAGTGTGGGATAGCATTTCCTCTAATCCCGATGGTATAGTTATACCGCTATTGGCGGTCGTCAGAGCCCCTTTAGTGGGAACAGGATGTACCACGAGAAGGCGGGGTTGACATTTGTCAAGGAGAGGCTGTGATGTTACGCATCACCTGACCTTACATCCCATATATATTTATATACATGTATATATATTAGCACAACTGAATAAAAACTGTTAAAAATGCCAGGCGTCGGCCTATGTATTAATTTTTAATACTTAAATAAAAGCGCAATAATACTAACTAGACCTTGTGTCTGAACCTTATGAATGTCAGCACAATCGAATAAAAATATTTAAACAGGCCTAGGCCTATTTCCATGTATTAATATTTAATAACTATGTCAAAGCGCAATACTACTAACTTTAACTTGACTTCGTGCCTCACCTTATGCACATGAGCACGACGGAACAAAAACTGTTGAAAAGACCTAAGCCTAGGGCCTATTTATTACTATTTGATGCTTAAGTAAGAACGCAGCATTTTAGCTTGACTTATTATGTAAACATTATGAATATATTCCGTCGTTCTCATATTCATAAAGTTTAGAAACCATGGCTAGTAATATTGCTCTTTTACGGTACTTAGGCATTAGATATTAATCAATAGGCTTTTATGCACTTCTGAAACCAAGAAACAGCGATTTTTATACGGCGCCTAAAGTGGGTGTCTGTACTTTTTCGTTTGACCAGCTGTTTAGTGGCCAGTTGTCCCGTGGCCACTTGTTTTAAACTTCATTTAGATTAATTCGTTTCATTCTTTTCGAAAAAGTTGTCTTTCGGTAAATTGTTCGTTCGATAAATGTGTTTTCGTTGAATGTGCGTTCGACGAATTCGTTTTCGATGAATTCGCCTACTCTCTTTGGAACCACTAGCATCATGTTTGCGAGTATATGTTTCTGTAATGACTTTGACTCACCATGAGTGTCGATCGGTTGAGTGAATGAAAACTAATTTCGATGACTTCACACACACGGCAAAATCTGCTTGGTTTTAGTTGATACATTACTGAGAAAATGCAAGAAACGTCTTGTATTCATGAAAACTTAAAATGTTATTAACTAGCATAGCACTCGACGATAAAGCTGAGAAAACGTAAATAAAACAGAACAGCACTTTTTTCGTGCTTTTTTATTGGAATATTCAAAATTCCTAATCAAATTCATCAACAATTGTTATGTCACAAATCCAAAAGTTTGTGAAAGATACTGCATTTGAAAAGAAAACCATTGATGTAATCGCATCCTTTTGCATGCATATCAATTTACGACCATGATGATTAATATCCCATTGAATGGGAGTATATCTAACAATATATGAAAACGTGGTATGCATAACACAATAAAATGTGCACGAAATAATATGTAAATGCATAACAAATATGAACTGAATAGATAGCAAATTATATGCGCATTGTAAAAGTATAACAACTAATAATATAAACAAGCAAAGAAAACGCTTGTAGCGAATAATAAAATATAAAAAAAAACGCTCCAAAAGAGAGCAACGAGTAATAAATGTGAGGCTCCAAAAGAGAGCGACCAGTAATAAACATAAGGCTCCAAAAGAGAGCATGAGTAATAAATATAAGGCTCCAAAAGAGAGCATGAGTAATAAATATAAGGCTCCAAAAGAGAGCATGAGTAATAAATATAAGGCTCCAAAAGAGAGCGACGAGTAATAAATATAAGGCTCCAAAAGAGAGCGACGAGTAATAAACATAATAATAAAGCTCCAAAAGAGAGCAAGGAGTAATAAAATGCAAACGAAATGTTCTAAAAAAGGGCAATTAATGAGTATAAAAGTCTTAGCACTAATATGCGCATAAAATTAACAGCATAATCAATAAAGTATTTGCATATTAACCAAGAACTAAATATAAATGCTAATAAATGTAGAAATGCGCGCACTTGTTAATACAGGAAGAAGTAAACCTGACTTCTTAAAAGCATAATTTAGTCACTAAACTTACTATTATCATAATCCAGTTTCATGGTTTAAATTGAATGCATGCAACATTCTGGTGTTTTTTCATTTGCTTGGGACTTTCTGTTTTACGTTCCAAGAACTGCACAGTAATAAACATTTAAGTTTCATTTTTAACATTTTCCGATTCATGCAGGAGAGTGTAATATCTTAATAATGCTGTTCTCCGATGAAATTAAGTTTAAAAATATATTACGATTCTTTGATTAAAGTAAAACTAGGCATTCCTTATTCATGAAGCATCATTTGCTTTGGAGTAAAGGTATCTATATATTATAGAAAGGAAAAAAATGCTTTTCTGTTAATTAGTCGCGTCAGACACCTAATCTGCGACCTCGTAGCTGCATGGGATCAATTACAGAGGGAAAAGTAATAGAGGAAGTATTACATTAACACACAAGGAAAACAAGCACATCAGAGAAACGAATGATTACTATTGGAAATCTTGCCAATTGAAATCTGTGGAATATGAGTTCCTCAAATCGAACATGAAAAACCGATCAGGGGATTTCAGTATTTCAGGATCAAGGGATTTCAGGCAAGGGCGAAACTCATGCATTTCTGATGCCTAATAGTGTTCATAAAAGCTTCAAAGGGCATAAAATTCCTGTCACAACTAACGGTCGGTCTCCGGATGAATCTCAAGCTATGGTTCCGTTAGTGGAAATCTCAGTTTTCATCTAATTTCAGGGTAAAGTTAACATGAATTAACTGAAAGCCCAATCCACGTTCATTATTTTACGGTACAGAACTCACTTTTCCTCATAAAGTTTCCGAAATCATTTAAATCTTAGAAAAAAATCATGGTACGCTTTTCAATTGAAAACGGATGTACACCATTTTGCACTAGCTCTCATATATAGCATAAGAAAATAACGCCGACGTTTTTCTACATTTTCAAATCATTTTCAAAAAGTTGATTAAAATGAATTGAGAAAAGTTGTTCGGTAATAAAACCCTAACTGGTTTCATGCATAGTTTGACGAACATTAATCATTTCGCTGAAATCAATTAATTGAACTTCGAGAGTGATCTTCATTACGAATTGCATGCGTAATGCTTAAATTTGTAATTAAAATTATTTCCACGAAAATAACGAAATCAGGGATAAATAAATTGTCTCCCCTTCTTTCTTTGTCAAGAAAACGACTTAGTTGTGTAACTCCTTTAACTTTTCATTTCCGTTTCCTGTATTGATATTTTTCTCGTTCATGTTCTCTATATTATCCGGTAAATCGGATTCCTGGGGGATCTCTCACATGTTGCCTGTGCATTCCGCTGCTTTAAATCATTGTGACTTGTTATTTGTGCTCATCTTTCCCGGTTTCTGTTTATTTGGGGTTCGATGTACGTTTGGCAGTAAGAGCAGTGTGCATCACGCCGATTACACACAAAACTATTCCTACATGTTAACAGGTACTTTTCAGGAGAAGCCAACATGATTAAATATAGAACGAAAGCGCAACACATAACTCAGGAAAGAAGTGCGCAGTGAAAGAACTCCAGACTGAAACTCAAAAGTATAAGGAATCACGTACGCAACCGTTGAAAAGCCACAATGCTGGCTAAGTATTTAAAGACGAAGCAATATACAACGTCCGTGTGAGATACAAGAGAATTGTAGAACATCACACACAAGGTGCAATACACTGAAATAGACAGAACATACACGCTGATACACAGGACGAAATACGTCGATAAAACAAAATGTCCACGTTGGACACAAGACGAGCACTTCACCAGCACAGTTCCCTCTGGAAAATATAGCACTCTCTCTTTACATAACACCTGTCGCCAATTTCAGACAAGTCGTAAGTCTTACACGGAAAGCAAAACACGTATGAAATGCAATAGGGCAATAGGAGTAGCTCACATCAGACTTTGACTATGTGCAATGATCACTTAAGGTACAACAAGCACGACAGTACATGGTACCAACGGAATGAATCATACACATGTCATATATACCTAGTCAGAGAACGCGCCCGGAGGACACATATTCTGGCAGTACAGATTCTCATATTTAATGCACAGTACTAAAACGAATTAGCGTCTTCACGACTATGTACTAAATACAAGAGTACTTGATAAGACAAAACTTCCAGTCTATAGAGCAACACACCCTGAAGAGAAAACACCACAAGATCTGAAGAAAACGTGAACTAAATGACAAAGTGGAACAGAGTCCATAATTTTTACAGATGACAAAACCCACGCCTCCTACTGTCCTTACTATATGCATGAAAAGCAAACAGGTAACGGCACAACTAATAAAAGTTTGCATCTAGCCAAAGTGCACAAAATTTAACCATTCTGTAAAGCAGAGCACGTGACACGACATGCACACCAGAGAAAACAAAGTCTTCAGTAAATATTACACTCCACAAGGAACAGAAGACAGAACGCAAGCTATTGCCCGGATGTATATCAAATAAGTTCAATGACTCCGGTACGAGTTTGAGTTCTCGCACGAGGCTATTCAAAGGCTCAAGAGGGCACGAATGAACAACAGGCAAAAAGGGCTTGATGCAATTCAAACGACGTAAACCAGAGACAACATTTAAACGAGGGACAATCCAAGGATGGGACAACGATCATTACATAATGCAGTTTACAGATCATGAAAACAAAGGCGACACAAGTTATAGTGCGCTTTTACATGTAAACCTACTAAACGCTGAAGGCATGAGTTCTCAACACGTTAAACACTTTTCATTGAAATTTTTGGAAGTCTAAGCAGCAGTCGTAATGAAAAACATAGTTCTACGCATTTAGTTAATTTCATATGCCATATGATTTATTTTTGGGAGCAATTTTAATATTTCACCCTCCAGCTTGCTTCTACTCTGCTCCTATGAAGGCGTTGGCAGTATTTCTCCTCAAATTGCATTTGCTACATAATTAGGCTCATCACCTTCGATTCTTCAGACAACGGAACAAGGATTTAATGGTCCCCTATTTTTACCAGGTTCTCACTAATCCAGTAAGAAGTGAGATTCAAAGCATCAGTTTCGAGAATCACCGTACATCAGGTCGAATAAGGTCAATGTCTCATCAGGTATAATAAGCGAATTACTTGACGTAAACTCGCACACTTTTCAGGCAATGAGGACTTAGCACAGGATTACAGGGATAGTGAGGTAAATATATGAGCTGTTATTCCCTCTACCTCAGAAATTCTCTTATTCCGCAGCAAAAGAAGGACGATGAATGAAAGTCTTCCACATTCGCCCTATAAATTATTTAATAATATTCAAGAAAACCCCAGCGCAAATGACAAATACCGTAATAGAGAATGTTCTGGGATTTTATCTTTACGAGTGTTTAAGAATTTAAACAAAAGAAAGGAACATTAAAATAAAAATCTTGTAAATGTTTCGACAAGTTGAACGCTCCAAACAAGTATGATACGCCCAGCACGTTTCACTGTTCTTTTCTACAACTTAATTTACTCGCTGATGCTGCTAAGTGGAACAGAAATGTAATTCGGTACTGCAAAACGAAAAATTCTGTCCAACTGATGAATTAAAAGAGTTGTTTATCACGTTTACAACAACCATCCTCTAAAAGGACAATTCTACAGCAATAACTGATTTCAGAGAGATGATTGCAATTTCGTTAGCAATTAATGCACCTAATGTGATAATTACCATGTTTGCAACTCTTGAAATTGGACCCAATAACGCGCCTATCCTACTAAAACATCTTACCTTTTAGAGAAGTGCAAAATTTTTGTCTTGGTGAAGTATATTATCTCTCCTCTGCAACGGCCAGGTGCAATTAAACTGATCTCTGCCAAGCGCAACGAACCTTCCGGTGGTATCTTCTGTCTCGGGAAGTATTCTGGGCCTAAGGATATTCACAGATTCTGACATCGGTCACCGCATACCTGCCAGTACTCAGCAGTATTGGAAAGATTAATTACCACAATGAGCGGGCACATGAAATCATGACGAACATCAAAAACCCGGACGAATTTCCCAATGGTAGCCACTCTCTTCACGTGATCCAAATGTCAAGGACGACTCCCATTATACAAGTTTGAACACAGACTCATGTGCGGAATATCTTTCACATTGGCTCAATAGTTGTCGATGCATGAATGCGAACTTTTCGTTAAACTCTCCCTCGCGTGTGGCCACTGCTGAACGCAACGCTGCTTTGTACATTAGCTGGAGGGAAGAAGAGAGATACAGAGACAGAAAGATACAGACAGACAGAGATACAGTGGTAGACAAACACAAAGACGCGGAGAGAAAGAGACACACACAGATACACACATAAAGTTAAAGAAGAGACTTTAACAGAGAGAGGCACACAGAGAAGGAGAGAGATACATGATGGAGACATACACACACAGAGACAGAGGGAGAAACACGCATAGAGATTGAGGAGAGACAGTAAAAGAGAGAGGCGCACAGAGAAGGAGAGAGATACAGAGACATACACATAGACACAGACAGCACACGCAGAGACACAAAAACAGGGAGATACATATATAGAGAAACAGTGAGAAACAGACAGACAGGGAAAGAAACAGAGATGAAAAGAGAGAGAGAGAGTGAGACAGACACAGCGAGAGACAGAGGCAGACAGAGAGAGAGAGAGAGAGAGAGAGAGAGAGAGAGAGAAATAGCTTGCCTTAATACACGCGAGCATTTATTGGCAAGCACATTCATGTTCCGACAAGTACAACATGGCACCGAATATTTTGATGTGGAAACCACCGTTTTTTACATATTAACTCACATGTTCCATGTCAGCCTTCCAAATTGATTAATTCAATTGATTTCTTTGTCCTTCCATAAAAGGTTCGTTTCTCATTTTTTGTGCTTCAATAAAATTGCATAAAAAACTGATTTGTTTGTTCTTCTATAAAAAACCAATATCCGGATTAATACACATGGACTTCGGTTTCACGTACTCTCCATTACCTATCACAAAATTTGAGCTTTCTTCGTAAGGGAGAAAAAGAGTAATTTTTAATTCTTCCTCTTGTAGTAATGAATCTGATGGGTTTAACTGGTTCCCCAGTGCAAAATGCATTTCGTGTTTTCTAGCAGCAGATAAATCAAAAATTTAAGCCATAATATTTTCGCTTGAGTGCACATAGGAAAGATAATTTAAGGGAACGTATTCCTTCCTTTGGATGGCTCAGCAAGAGTTCGACGGATTATTGATGTATTTCTGTTGGGAAAAGTCTGGCAATTTTAAATACAATGCGAATGCGCGATGGTGTAGAAGAGGCACATAATATACAGGGTGTCCGAGAATTATTGGACACATTACAAAATTATGTAACAAAAAACTATGAGCATTGTCTTTTTTCTATGTCACATATTACTAACACGGTTTCTATATTTTTGTTTTGCAGAATTGTTATTCCTGGAATCCGAAAGATGGCGCTAGGTATGGCCTGATGAGGAATGTATGAGAAATGCGCAATCAGTAGTCATGTCATCCTTACAGCAGAAGGCGATGTGTGTGTTATGGCTTGCGGAATTGAAGTCTGTCATTAAAGTTAAAAGATGGTACCATTTAGAGTATGGTTGTAATCCTCCGTGAACGAACTCAATTAAGCGGTAGATGAAACAGTTTAAAAAAACTGGCAATGCGGAACATCGTGGAGGAGCCGGTAGGCCTAGCGTCAGCGGTTAGACGGTTGACCAGGTTTATGAAAGTTTCCGATGAAGCCCCAGGAAATCCGTTCGTAAAGCAAGCTGAGAACTGTTAACAATGCCTCCGCATTGGGGTTCTGTACGTAAGTGCCAAAATGAGCATTTCCCCAACAGATGGATTGGGCGCGGGGGTTCCCATTCCGTGGCTTCCTCGCTCTCCAGATCTAACTCCATTGGATTATTTCATGTGCGGTTATGTGAAAGATTGAGTCTATCAGACGCCTTGTACTGATTTGAAGGAACTGAAGCAGCGTATCATAGCTGCTATTAATTCCATAACTCCTCAGAAGCTTGCCAATACATGGCATAAAATCGAGTATCGCTTAGACGTACTACGAGCAACCAAGGGATATGACATCGAAATTTATTAACTTGTGTAGTTTCATTGTAAGTTAGTACAGTCTGTTTCTTTCTATCTGTTTAATGTTTTGTTTTATATAATTTTGTAATGTGTCCAATAATTCTCGGACACCCTGTATATATAGTCTGTCTGTTGCATCTCGGAAAAAGAGAGAATAGAGTAAGCCGGACACTTCATGGGGCACTGAAAACGCAGTGAATTACGAAAAACCCACTGCAAAAGAGTGAATGTCCTGATTCATCGGCATGTGCGGAACCTTTTTTCCGATGGGTGAGGGAAATTGCCATATTGTGGCAAACAGCGACTTGCTGCGTGCTCTGGAGAAAGCGATTGTGTTGTAAGGTACCGTTGTGCACTCCTGATCCATATGTTGTGTGCCTCCTTCAAAGTGTGGAAACCACCACCTGAACAACGGGCGAACCCAAAGAGTGGAAGCGACATCTGCCGTCAATGTTCAGAGTTATCATTAGTGATTAATTTAAAGTGGACCATCTACACTAAAAATGGATTAAAACTTCCTCCAGTACCGCATGTAAGTATATACACTGAGGAGCAATTGAATTAGAGACAGCTGGCGTTATGCAAATGTGGCGCTGTGGGCGGCCATATAAACGGAAGCGACATGACGTATGCAGCGATCCGACAACATAAGGAGTGATGCCACGGGAATCAGTAAGAGTCGGACGCAGTATGTGTAAGACGAAGGATCTAAGCGCATTTGATCGTGGGAAAATTGTCGCGGCCTGATAAATGGGTCACTACATCTCGGACGTTGCGAAGGCACTGGGATTTTCATGAGCTACTGTGTCACGGGTGAACCGTGAGTATATCGAGTCCGGTAAAACCCTCCCTGCAAGGACCAACTGCCGTGGACAACAGCGTGTGGATGAGCGGGGTCATCGTCGGCTAGCTCGCATTGTAACAGCGAAAAGACGGGCCACAGAACAAGATATCACTCGGCAATTTAACGCTGGTGCACAAAAACGTGTAAGCAGCCACACCAACCAGAACCATCTCCTCGCTATGGGATACAGAAGCCATCGTCCCACGAGGGTACTGCTGCTGACCGCACATCACAGGGTGCAAAGATTAGCATGAGCGCGGGAACATCACCATTGAACCCTAGCCATGTGGGAAAACGTTGCCTGGACTGATGAGTCGAGTTTCACGTTGGTACATGCGGATGGCAGGATGCGAGTATGGCGCAAACCACATGAAGCGATGGATCCTTCTTGCCAGCAGGGTACTCTTCAAGCTGGTGGGGGTGGCATTCTCGTCTGGGGATTATTTAAGTGGACTGAAATGGGACCCCTGGTACGTGTGACATCGTTCCTCATAGGTCAACGTTACCGGGATATCCTGGACGACCATTTGCTCCCGTTTGTGCGTCTTGAACATCCCACTGGGGACCTCATCCTGCAACAAGACAATGCACCGTGCCATCGCTCCCGAATTGTATCCCAATGGTTGGATGAACCCTCCATCGAAGTGACCTCGTTTCCTAGGCCAGCTAGGTTACCTGACCTCAATCCCATCGAGCACATCTGTGATGCCATCGAGAGAGATGATCCCCCTCCATCAAATCTTCGTGAACTGTGGGAGCTTGTTCAGGGGTCGTGGATCCGTATGGCTTCCCAACGCTTCCGGTGTCGTGTCGAGTCCATGCGGAGACGAATCGCCGCCGTCATCAGGGCGAAAGGTGTTGCTACACGTTACTAGACAGGTATCTCTAATTCAATTGCTCTTCAGTGTATAAACTGTCTTTATCTTTTTATTCTTGGGCCAGAAAAACTTCAATATTAACGGGCGCATATTTTAGGCCCTCGCATGCTTAAACAGGTATATAAATAGCTTCTAACTCACCAAATAAATATGTATGTAAAAAGATAATATTTTCCAGTTTGGAGTTGTACGCAGAAGTCCATGGAGTTGTAAGCAGAATTCCCTGGGTTAGAGCCTGGGTTGAAACCCAAGTATCTAATCCAGTGGTCCGTAGACCGCTTAGAACATTGAAGGGGCCATTGTCAAAATGGTGCTGCTATTAAATAGCCCAGGTATCAGGTAACATGTATTAACGTGTTTAAATAAAGCAACCATTTATGTTAGTCGAGTTTATTTTTGTAAATGAAATGCAAATACTGACAGTCTGAAGATAGCAAAATCCACGTGAAAAAGCGGATCTAATTTTCTACAGCAGACATAAAATTTGGAGTGGATTAACGTCAAAAAAAAATCAGAAATTTGGTGTAATTTGAAGTAGAGATTTAACAAACGCAAGTTCTGACTTTGGGCGACCAGTAAGCAAAAGGACGTGCAGGATGTAAATTGATTTGATGCTACTGTAGATGAGTATTATTGTATGCAGTGTAGTCAAAATTGAAACATAGAAACATTTCAATTACAGAAAAGAGAAGATAAACAACAGAAAGATTCATATATCCTGCCAGATACAATTGTCACTATAAAAAGGAAGAGGTATTTTCAGAAGTCTAAAAACTTGATACACGGTGGCAGTTAGGGTCAAGAAAACCACATCAACACATAGTAAACATTAAAAATTTGTTTGTGTTCGCTTAAAATAAATAGTAGCTCTATTAAAATTCATAGATGCATTTTATACTGGTGCGCAAGTTAAACTAGGCAGATTCTGTACTTCAAAGAGAAGAAGCCTTGACGGCGAATTTTTGTTTTCTTTCAAAGGATGCTGAGATTTAGTGTTTGACAATGGCGACTTCGGAAGTCCACATGCAGTCTATAGAATATTGGCCAATCCAACTGAAGTTTTATGGAAGAACAAACAGATCAAACGAAGCAATTAGTTTGGAGGGCTCACGTAGAAATGAAATTATAAAAAACGCTGGGTTACGTATCAAACATAAAGGTTGCAATGTGGTATTTGTCGGAACATAAAATTTCTTGCCAATAAATGTTCGCATATATATATTTTGGCAAGCTGGAAACATTCCAGCTAATTTACAACGCAATGTTGCTTTGGGCAGTGCCCTCCCCCCCCCACCCAATTTGGAGAGGGTAACAAAAAGTTTGCATTTATGCATTGACAATTATAGAGCTCTAGTGAAAGGTATTCCGCACATGTGTCTGGGTTTTAATTCTGTATAATATCCCGACCCATAATGGAAATCGTATCTGATATTTAGGTCGCGTGCACCTTTTCTTTGCCATCAGGAAATTCGTACGGGGATTTGGCGTCTGTCATGGTTTCAGGTGTTGACTCACTGAAGATATTTTTTAGGGAATTGTGCGGAGTACGGGCGGATATGCGATGACCGTTGCAAGAGTCTTGGCCTTCTCTTGCAGTCACCGGAAGGCGTTCCGTTTCGGGTCTCTAGAAGATGAATTTTCTCCTGGCCGTTGCAGATGACAGATAGGAAATTTCACCGATAGAACACTCTTCCGCATTTGGACAACACGGGGTTTTGCGTCCCCTGATGTTGGCTGGTGTTAGCCAAAAACATTTGATCGCAGCAATTATCGTTTTGAGATCTTTTTCAAGTTATTTTTCTGTCTCACTCAGCGGATACAACTTAATAATGGCATAGGTAAGACATCCTCAGCGGTGCGGGGTGGATGAATTATTTATTGTCCCGGTAAATTGAATTTATATCGGGGAAATGAAGATTTTAAAAAAAAGCTGGACTTTTCCTCAGAAGATGACGAGCCAACCATTTCTATTGCAGATATATTTTCAAAATAAATGCTGCAGATCATTCGAGGTCAGGAAGAAAACTGATAGAAAAATTTTATATGTTCTTAAAATTCATTTGTTTAGATTATTTACATTCTGCAGAATCTGAGATAATAATAATAAGGATTTAAAACTTTTAGTACCTTATACAATGACTACCAAATTTTGCAACGGAAAGTGTTTAACGTATACTCAAAGGTCAGGCATATTTTCATGTTGGTTTGAATATGAGAACTGTATAAACGGGAAAGAACCTGCTCAAGAAAAACAACATACCTTCAAGACGAAAAAATACATATAATACGCATACATTACATACCGTTCCATGCAGATATAATATATACTCAATATACACAACGATAAACGTTCATAACAAACGCATGTCCTAACAAGACGTAAAGACGACACAACACTCAGAAGAGACAAAAATAACTGACATTGTGCAGAAGGAGATTCAGCGTGGGTTGATGTACGATTCTTAAGGGAGGAACAAAGAAGATACAGAAAATAACCCTAAAACCATGTGCACGCAGCATTCTTACAAATATAACACTCATTTGAAAGCGTGCAACGCTGCGCGAGCACATATGATACGAGTGCGCATGTATACATATTTAACACAAGGTAAACGGAAACGAAAAGAAACGGAGATAATGCGTAAAAATTTATAGACACACTGGGCCTTTGAATTTCAAAGGCTGGACGCCCTACATTTGAAGGCAACAGGTTCCTTCAAACGAAACTGTCGTACTTTGTCATAGAACGAAGATCAAATTCGGAACCCGCCTGAAAACCTTTTTGATGAATTTTTTTGTTTTGACTCATGAAATTCAGTTATTTCTTTATTTTGTTAAGGGCGCAATCTTTTGTTGCTATCAGAATGTTTTCAGAACGAGAGCATTCGTGATGCAAAGTGGTGCATTTGGAAAACAGTACCATGATTTTTTTTCAGAAAATTTAATTATATTCTCCTGTACATTATCGCAATGCCTAATACACCCTTGGTCCCCTCCTGATCATTTTTGGGGTACTGATTTAATTTCGCGCTTTTGTGAACTGAAATGAAATGAAAAAGAACTGGACGTTTTGATTCGACCAAAAAAGGGGAAAGGTTGCTTTTATATTTTCTGACAAAAGTTTGCGTTTAAAGGAAGTTTAAGAACTGGGCACGATTTAATATGTTTCTATGATTCGAAATAAATCTTTCTAAGTACTTAAAATACGCCAGCAGGTGGGCAGTAACATTACGTGCTGACGTCACAACCTTCACTTTGCTCAAATAATTACCCTTTAAGAAACATATTCTCCACTCCCACTTTGTATTTATTTCTTCATCTGGCACATGCTACACCGTCATCTTTGTGCTGCTTACAAATGCATCCCTGTTCAACAGTTCCTAATAATGTCTCCCTGCTTTTTATGTCATGATATTTTTGGTTCTCTAAATTTGATCGCTATTCCGTACTTTCCCCTGCAGTTTTTGTCCATGCTGTGTTTCCTTCTTGCTTTTGATGTAAATTAAAAATCTTGCGTCACGCTATGTTCAGAACATCAGAAGATTTTCAAGATAAGTCATGGAACACCAGACAAAGTAAGCCAAGAAAATAAAATGCTTAAAATGAAATGAAAAGAAAAGAAAAATTTAGAATTTGAGAAAATATTTAGTTCATCCCGACATAATTAACAGAAAAAATCTGCTCAGCTTTTACAGAATAAAAATTAAAAGGATCTAAATATCCATATGGGCAGAAAAAATAAGAAAAAAGCTGACAGCAGAAATTTAGAAAATTAAGGGCATGGTTTGAAAATAAACATAAGGAATGCCTAGGAAACCCATAAGGGGTTTAATTTCTAAGAATTTTATGGTTTATGGTATCTACATTTCTAATTCATGAAGTTACGTTTTTCACTTAATGCGATCGTTTCGCATGTCTTAAAAAAGCTTAGCAGTTCTTGCCTGAATTTAAACGACATCTGATGCTCCTCCCAGCAAATTTTGTTGGATGCGATCGACATTCTGTTTCTTTTCTTTTTTTTTTTCTTTGCAGATCTTCACGCGCTTTTTTTTTCTTTCAGTACTTCGGGTTATCACAGTTCTTAGTCTTCCCATTTGCTGAAAAATTAAAGGAAGATTTCATGAAAATAACTGATATCAATGATAACTTACGTGTGCGTGTATATGTCAGATATAAGATAAAAAAAAACAGAGCACCACAATTCATGAAACATTGCGCTCATGATATTAAAAACTATAAAATAAGTGGCAAACCACTGAATTTGGAAATTGAATAAGAATTCCATTCAACAAAAGCCTTAGAGAAGTATACAGAATGTACTTCATGTTTATTTTTAGTTATCTGAAGAACACAGTGAGTAGTTGTACAGCAAAGAAGTCTTAAGACCCATGGCGGGGAAATTTTGCTTCAAAAAATTGCGTTTTGTATTCAAAATCGCGGTTGTGTTCGTAACAATCAGATGCAAAAAGGGTTTCTCCTTTCATATGGATGTTAAAGATGTATTTACAAAGATAATTGGGGAAAGATCGCATCTGGAGAATCAAGAGACATGTTTTTGATGCTAACTGCGTTTGGAGCATTCCTGTGTTCATAGAAGATTTCCAATCTGCCTTGCAGAAAAAAAGATATCTACAGACTAAACAATTTACTTTTGAGTCATCCAGAGGAATATTTTGTATCGAAAAATTGGTAAATGCATGTGAAATTGGGCAACTATTTTAACAATCATCACGTGGAAAGAGAATTTTTCAAGTGAGATAATTTGACGCGCAAATGTTATCCAAATACATAGACGTGTGACCCGCACCCCAAAAACAAAAATAGCAGATCTTCTAAATCAGACGTTTATGGACTATTTTGATCATCTCGAAAGCCAGCTCACTGACTAAAGAATTCATTTTTTAAAAACTATAGCTGAACTTTCATCGAACTAGAAATTTCAGTTTGCGCTACCTTGCGGTAAAATTTCTGAATCTTCAGAAAAGGTTCAGAAAACATTTCTATTGCAAAATTCCCTTTCAGACCTGTAGAAGTACTGAAAAGGAACCGTTCAAGATGGTACAATATTTCACTAGAGACTATTTAAGAGCTGTATGCATCTTTTTCTAGAAGGTTGGAGGATCCATTAAAGGCAAATGGTAGCCAAAGACCTATTAACAAAGATATATTTTCCCAGGTGTGCGCATTATTTATTCCAATCCTGCAGAAGCCTCGCATCTCCTGTAATTTTATCCCATAACAGAGTTCAAAGGACAGCCCTATGACAACTAGTGGGATCCTATAGCTCTAAAGAAATAAAAATATGGTGCTTTCATTCGATAAAGATACTTAAATGTCCACATAAATTATAAATGATCCAAAGAGCACGAAACTCACAATTCCAAGATTATACAGTACTGAAATAAAGAGCATGGCATCAAATTCTGGGCAGCAACAAGCACGTTCTTTTGAGAGAAATCTTATACGTACCACACTAATTTTAAGTAGTTTTTGTCCATTTTACACTGCCGTAACTTTACCCGGCGTTGACGAGGTATAGGTATAAGATGTAATCTGTATATCCTTATTTTTATTTTCGTGAATTCCTGTGTTAAGAGTACCAGCTGCTAAACTACGTAGCACGAAAAATAGTCGTTTTTATGCACGCTGTCTAAATCTTGCCAGCAATGTATCAATAATAACTTTCAAATGTATAAACTAGGCAAAAAAATCCCAGTTGTAACTTTAGATCACTTCTTAACAACAATGGAGTCCAATATTAGCATGACAAACACAAAATTATCAATAACACAAAATTCACACACCATAGCCTAATGACAGTTGGTTCGGACATACATATAACGATAACGCATCAACACACAACAGAAATGGAATCATATAACCACATGAAGAGGAAGCATGGCAGTCCAAAAGTGATGCAGCAAGTGACGCAGATTTCGAGGGATTAATAATTAGTGTGATTACACCCGAACAGCGATACGGTGCCACAACGATTCTTTATGCTCTTTACAAGGCTGTGAATGCGAGTTTGCAGGAATAAGTGTCACTCCTCCAGCAAGGCGCGATGGAAACCCTTGAGTATTGTGGGAGGCCGCTACCAGACATTCTCCATGGGGTTCAGGTCATGAGATGTCGCGGACTACTCCATCGTGTGAATATTTTCACTCTTCAGGTATTCGTTGACTAGCTATGCCTTATGGTGACGGGTGTTATCGTCTGTAAAAAAGGAACTTAAGCAAACAGCACCCTAAAAATCCTGACATAGGGCTCTAAGATGTCACCTAAATAGTGTGCAGCCCCCTGGGTTCTCCCTGAAAACACCTGCAGTGGCGAACGTCCATCCTACATGATGTCAGTCAAAACCAGTAGTCCTCCAACATCGTAGTCTTTAGTTTTCCTAATGTTGGGGTGAAGATTTCGTTAACCCACTTCCCTCCAAATGTATTGACGTCGGGAATTCATGTTTCGGCTGTACTGCTACTCCACACTGAAGAAAGCACAGGCCCATTGATCAGAGGCCCAGAAGTGATATTGTCGGGCACAATTCAGGCGGACTCTTGTGAGCAATGCGACGAGTGAGATAGAGACCTTCGGCCTTCTTCAGTATAGACTTCTCCCTCGTGGAGTCTTCTGGAAATTGTTTGCCTCCATATCGCGGTTCATGGAGTAGAGGACAGCTTTTGCGAGAGTTGCCTGGCCATCGACTCCCTATGGCAGCGAGCTATTAGAGACAAATTCTGGTGATCTTTAGTTCTGGCTCGTGGACGTCTTTGTCCTACACTGCGGGTAATTGTTATGGTTTCTTGGAACTGTTTCCAGATATTTAAGACCATTTACGTTGACACATTCAACCATCTTGCTAACTTAGCTTGCGATTGCCTACTTCCAATCTCTTTTCACCGGACAGAGTCTTCTACGTGATCGTGCGCAGCCATTCTTCCCCTAACCGCTCAACTCAAGCTTCGATTTCCACACTCCACGCTGAGAACAACGTTTATGAAGGTCGGGTACCTCTCAGCTCGATGACGTACCGTCGCCATTTTCATATTTCTGTAGGAACCACCGCAATGTTGCTTTAATACAGTGACGAAAAGTGAAAAAAGAATACCAAGAAGGAGACGACTGATACCAACGAAATTTATACAGCATAATAACGGAATACAGGATAAAGTGATCAAAACATTATGGCAAAATACAGCTGTATTTGCTGGTAAACTGAAAAATAACATTTCCATGTAACATGGTTAGTACGAGGTTGAACCACCATGAACTGCGTCACACTGTGCAATTCTGGCATGGAGTCTGTGGTACAAATGTTGGATGTAAGTTTGGGTATTGAGTTCCAAGCATCCTCAACCTGGACGCGTAAATCGGGCATGGTCGGGGCTGGCCGTGGAGACCGGAGAAGTCGTTGTCCCATAAAATCCCACTCGTGCTCAATGGGGGACATATCCGGTGAACGTGCAGGCCATGGAAGTTGTCTCACACCCTGAAGTGCATAATGCGTTGCACGTGCCGTGTGTGGGCGTGCGTTATCTTGCTGAAAAACACCGCGATGGACCGACCTTACAAATGGCACAACAACGGGCTGAATGATGTTGTTGATGTAGGAGGTGCTGTTTAACGTACCCGGTACAAACACTACTTGCATACAGGAGTGATAGCTGATGGCACCCTACACCAGGAGAACAGGTGTAGGCCCTGTGTGTCGCTGGCGGATGCAAGAAGGGTGGAGACGTTCCCCTGTGCGTCTGCGAACACGCACACGGCCATCGGAGGCCCCCAAGCACAATCTGCTTTCATCGCTGAACACGATAGATCGCCATTGCGTTCTCTAGTGCAGACGTTGGCGACACCACTGCAGCCGTTCCTGACGGTGAGCTGGAGTCAGAGGTACACATGCCAGAGGCACACGTGCACGTAGTCCGATATCCAGTAGACGGTTGCGGAATGTTCGCACAGTCACCTCAGGTGCAACGGCAGCTCGGATTTGCGTCGCAGTGGATGTTCTTCTTGACAACGCCGCTCTTCTTATGCGTCAATCGGTCCGCTCATCAGTCCGTCTGTGACTCCCGGTATCACGTCTTCTCGTGTGGGAATGTTCCTCGGACCATCTACGTCACCATCGTACCACCACCGATACTTCCCGTCCAATTCGCTCCGCAATACGACGATACGACCACACGGCCTCGCAGAGTTCGACTAGACGACGTCGCTCAAATTCCGATAACTGCTAAAATCGTACACGTCTTCCATGTCCAGGCATTGCAGCTTCTTCAGGGTCTTCGCACGTGTCCGTACGCGGACGACTTATTATATTCACTTTGCCGTACTCCTTAAATACCACCGACCATAATTTGTATATTATGCCGTGCTATGGCGTAAGCGCTCACCAGTTGGTCCCGAAATTATTATCACACCTACGTAAACTCGATCCCATTAACATATGTAAATTTTATGATCGTCCGCCAATTTCTTCTTGGTGTTCTTTTTTCACTTTCCTCCGGTGTACATAAACTCAGCGTTTCCCAGTGCATATCTCTGAAACGTTTTTACAATGTCTCGTTTTGGACATATTGCCGAATTTGTGCTTGTGATGTTAATTTTTCAAAACAGTTTACGTTAATAGTGTTTCCATTAGGTGTTAAAACATTTACTTTCCCTATCTTTTCTGTGCTTCGGTTTTCACAACTCTAGTTGCAGCCATCAATTTCCTCTTCAAGAAGGAATTTTTTTTTATTGGAGGTTTAACGACCACAGTGAGCAACTCAATGGGCTATAAGCAGTCAACCGTCCCTAACGTTAGAGTCACTGGTTCCCGGGAAGGGAGATTACCAGTGCCGTAAGACAAACACAACATCCATGCCTCCCCGGGATTCGAACCTGGACCCTATTCGGTCGAATGATCAGAGGCCATCGCTTAGACCACTGCGCCACCGCGTCTCAGAAGGAATGCGACGATAACATTGATCAAATGTACACCAGATTATGCAAGATCAAAACGTGAATAGCATAGTATAAAGCCTTTTATTCACTGTCTTAAAATATTATACTGAAGTCTCTAAGTTTTCAGTCTCTAATGGGGGCCTTTCAAGGCAGTAGGGCGACATAAAGTGTAAGGAATTAGAACGCTTAAGAAAGAAGGATCACTTTTTGACAATAGCATGGAAGACATCATGAGCCCTGTTGGGTGTTATTTGTACCGCGATTATACATATGCTACGTTGCGATGGGTTTCAGTCCCCAAATAATGCAAGTCAAAGCATTGCTGATTCCGTGGAGACTATATCATTCCCCACTAGCTTGTTGAAGAAGATTTCAACTGTTTCCCTGATGACAGTCTGTTTAAAGTTCGTCTAAAAAGGAAAATCTTGGCAAAACGTCTTCTGATTGTCTGACTTGATGTGTCTATCTGTTGTTTCATTTGTTTCTTCTACGGGGAGTATAGGGCTATGGTAGGAAAGTTTGGCCTTTTCCCTTGTCTTCCCTGTTGTTACAGTCTATGTTCATCATTTATGCACTATCAATTTATTTTCTCACTCGTATTGTTTTTTTTTCTTTTCTTCTAAGAGCATGTAACAACAAAAATAAATAAATAAATAAATAAGTAACGTGTAAAATATTATTACATTCAAGAGCAGCCGAGTAACTCGTAAAATATACGTGTAACTCGTAAAATATTATTACATGCAGGACCAGCCGAGTACTTCACGACTTTCTCATCAAGTACTGTATTCTGCATGTCTCACTTGACACTGTCTCATGTGTTCTTTAGATTTAGAATCTAAGGAAAACTTCGTCGTTCCGATATAATAACTTTTCTGAGTTGTTACGGTATACAACAGGTGTAGCGTAGGCACTAGCATTCGTTCTGGCATTATCTGTTTTTTAGACTTACATATTTGGTTAGATTGATAAAGGGTTGGTAATTTTATGCTGATTATGAGTGTCACAAAAACACCCTGTACGAGCATTTATGAACCGTTGGTTAAATTCACTGGTGTGCAAAAATTAAGGGCGAAGAGGAGAAATAAGCATAACAGCTGAACGAGCAGGCAGAACGGAACGAAAGACCACTCAGGAGATAGACTAGGATCCAGTACGGTAGGACATGCGCATATATGCAGCATGACGTAGGGGGGAGTGTCGGAATGGTATAAAGCACACGGGCGGTGTACGCTCAGCAATTCCGTGAAAGCTTTTACACGGTGTACATCGGTTTGAAAGACGTCGAGTTGCTGCCACCGTGTGATATGGCCAACAGGCAATCCAGTAGACAACATCTGGATGACTTTACCCGAGTTCGTGTCATTGGGAAGTTGGAAGATGGTCGAAGTGTGACTAGTGTGGCCGAGGAGTTCGTGATTGCTCACAGCATCGTTTCACGTGCTTGGAGAGCTTTTCAAACGACAGGAACAGCTGTCCGAGAGTTTAGCAAGGGTCGTCCACGAGCAACCACGGCGGCGGTATATTGTCCTACAGGCGAGAAGAGACAGACAGCAGACAGCGGAAGAAATCGCAAGGCACATGTAACAGACAACTGGACGTCCGTTATCGCGTTTTACCGTGGCCAGGAGGCTGCACAAAGGTGGTCTATTTGCACGACGACCAGTACGGTGTGTGATATTAACGCCTGATGATCGGAGACGGCCGTTTCTGTGGTGCCAGGAACACAAGAACTGGACACATCAGCAATGGGGTAGAGTTCTCTTTACGGATGAGAGCCGATTTAGTCTGACGAGCGATTCTGGACGTATGCACATCTAGAGAGAGCAGGGAACACGCAATCACACCTCCAACATCATTGAAAGGGACCGGTTTGGAGGTGGCGGAGTTCTCGTTTGGGGCAGTATCATGCTTGGTAGCCGTACAGACCTTCACATCTTCCTAGGAAGTTCAGTCACTGTTGTCCGCTGTTGTAGCGATATTCTCCTGCCTCATGTGCGTCTGTTTAGAGGTGCTGTGGGTCCTGAGTTCCTCTTCATGAACGACAACGCTACACCTCGTCGTACAGTGGCTGTCGCAGAGCTGATGGAGAGTGAAGATATTCAACGCATGGATTGGCCCGCAAGGTCCCCGGACCTAAGTCCAATTGGACACGTGTGGGACCTTCTTGGGAGACGCTTGGCAGCACGTCACCAGCAGCCAGCAACGATTCCGCAGTTTCAATTGGCGCTACAAGAGGAATGGGCCGCGATGCCTCAACAGCTCCTTGACAACCTCGTCCTCAGGATAGACAGACGTTGTAAATCCTGCAACGCAGTCAGGGGTGATCATATCTCCTACTAAAGACTGGATTTTTCTTGGCAGCCGCCTGTCACATGGACGTTTCTGTCTTTTGTCCAGTTGTGCTCAAAGCTACCTTTTCAATAAAGTGCCTTTGTATTCTGTGGATTCTTTGTTTGGACGGTTTTTCTCACTTGTCTCATATTCTTACATCTTGGGGATCTTATGGTATGATTTGAGTCGATGGAGCAATTTTGCATGACGTTACATTCGAAAAACCGTTTCGTCCTTAATTTTTGCACGCCAGTGTAACTTACACGACTCAAATCCGACATCGAAGCACTGCACGCCTCATGTGAGAGTTGTGTTTTCGTTGCCAGAAAAACGTTCTGATCACCGATGGAATAACAATGCCCAAATAAGGGAATCTGGTTTGCTTCTTGCACCATTCACCCGCGATAAAGTCCGTTTCAAACTTGCTGCAGTAGCAAAGCGAATATGCACGTTTGTGGTCACATTAGCTTTCTCATTTCTCTTCACAGGTTCTGTAGAAATACCGTGGTAAATAGTTTTCTTCTAGACAATGCTTCCTTTCACAATTTTGACCTGAAAATAACCCCTGCAATTTCCTCAACAATGAAAAACAGTCCGCCAAAATTTGAAGTGTCTAATTTTGATTGAGTTTCACTCACCAAATAAACAAGAAACGACTTTCTAAATAAAAACTGATAATATTGAAAAATCGGAACATATGGTTTACACACTAGGAAGAGGAGGATTGTGCCTGAAAAAGGAAAAACATTTGGTTACTATCTATCTCAGTTCCACCTAGCGTCTGAAAAAGTTTCATCCTTCCCGTTGCAGAGTGACCTAAACGCTAGTTTATGACTCTCACCCGTAAGGCAGGGTGGTCCTGTAGTGTGACCTAGTGGTTTTTAACTGGACTTTTTCTTGATCAGAGATCCTATTAACCAGTTTCTTCAATATTCAGTCTAAAGGAAGCCTACAGCGAACTCTTCTATAATACTCAGCAATTCAGCTCATCCGATGAGTTATAAAATTTCGATTATTAGGTTTATGTTAGAAAGAGCTATTACACATTCGTCTAGCATTAGACTTCGCAGGGCGGAACTTACAAAAATCAAAGGGATCATCAGACCGCATGTCTCTGATGACATTATGTTTGATCGCCTTTTGAGAAACTTACTTAAATCTTCTGCATCTACCCTCCTACGGGAGCATCGGATAACCACTTTTGTTGGGTTCATTTGCTACTACCCTGCACTCATGTCAATTTTGTTTTATATTATACACTGAGTGGCCACTTTATTATGACCACCTGACAGTTTCACGCAAATGAACTATGGCTGCACGCTGTTGCCTCCAGAGGGCGAGGCTAGTATAAAAAAAGAAAGCTTAGTGCTTGCAACAGTAGTAGAAGTGAATTTTGGGTGACGAGATGGGTAAAAAAATGCGATTTGACAGACTTTCAACGTGGAATGATTGTAAGAGCTCGGAGACATGGAGCGAGTATCACCGAAACACGCGCATTCGTGAAATGTTCCAGAGCAGCTGTTGTTAAAGTGTTTAAAGACTAGACTGTCCGCCAAAAAACTGGGTCTCTACGTGCAACGTGTGGCCGTCATCGACTAGTGACTACTCGGGCGGAACGGAGAGTGTCCAGACTGGTAACAGACAACAGAAGTGCAACATTGCAGCAAATTACAGACCATCCTAATCAAGGATCCCCTCAAATGATCTCTGCACGCACTGTTCGACGTACACTGCATCGGATGGTATATGGCAGCCGAAGGCCTGTTCGAACCCCTTTGCTGTCTGCAGGTAACAACAGAAAACGTCTCCAGTTCGCCCTGGAGTACAAGAGTTGGACAATCGATAATTGGAAACAAATTATGTGGTCCGATGAATCACGTTTTCAGTTGCACCATGTCGATGGCCGAGTGAAAATTTGGCGGAAACAGCACGAAAGCATGGACCCCAAATGCATTGCTACAACCCTTCAAGCTTGTGGAGGCAACGTTATGGTTTCGAGAATGTTTTCCTGGCATGCTTTGGGCACTTTAATTCGTGTTGATCAACGTCTGACTGACACATCATATGTAAACATCGTTGCGGACCAAGTGCATCCTGTCATGTAAATGGTTTATCCCAATGGCGATGGCTACTTTCAAGAAGCTAATGCGTCGTGCCGTAGTGCTATTATTGTACAGGATTGGTTTCAGGAACACGCCGGTGAGTTTGCGTTGCTTAGGTGTCCCCCACAATCTCCAGATCTCAACCCCATTGAGAATTTGTGGGATGAAGTTGAACGAGCCATCAGACAGCTGGATCCACAACCCTGTAATCTCACACTCCTGGAAAGTGCTATTTATCAAGCATGGTCTCAGATTCCACAAACCACCTATTAACATCTCGTGGAGTCCATGCCACGAAGAATCGACGCAGTACTAAAGGCAAAAGGTGGCCCAACGAAGTACTGAGATGGTGGTCATAATAAAGGGGCCACGCCGTGTTCTATATATATATATATATATATACACTATCTACCAACAAGTAATTGGACACCCCTGCAATCGACGATATCTGCGGTCCTGATACACGTCACGGCCGCCGCCGTTAAATATCGTGTGGGAAACAACAACGTAACCAGTCGCATACAAGCTGCCACGCAGGTTGGAGCTCTCTGATTTAGAAAAAGGTGTAATCGTCTGGTATCACAGAAATGGCCGATCCATACGTGACATATCCAGCAAGTTGAAGTACCCAAAATCGACAGTGGCCTACGTGATTGGCAAGTGGAAGATGAGAGATGACTGTGGGAATGTGCCCGGACCCGGCAGACCCACAAAACTGGGAGTTCAGAAGAACCGCACCAAATCAATGGTCCACATACGCGAAGAGTTTTAACAGGAATCAGGGAGTGTTCTTTCGATTAATACCATCCGTAAGGAAGCCCATCTGCTCTGTTATCATGGACGTGCTGCCGCCCAGAAGCATTTGATCACCAAGTCCAATAGCGCTGCTCGGCTAACGTGGTGCAAAGGACATCGACAGTGGACCGTTGAACAGTGGAAATAGGTTCTCTGGAGTGACGAATGAAGATTCACCGTTCGGAATGCAGGGTCTCAGTTTGGCCTCTGCCTGGAGAACGCCTCCTGCCGGAATGTATTGTGCCAACTGTGAAGTTCGGCGGCGGTGGAATTATGCTATGGGAGTGCTTCTCCTGGTATGGCACGGGACCCTTAGTCGTAATTCCTGGTAGACTCAACGCCGAGACCTACTACACCATTTTGGATGACCATGCGCTTCCTACGTTGTGGCAGTGTTACGGGGTGCACCCATGTTACTTTCAGGATGACAATGCCAACTGTCATGTTGCGAGGTCCACCATGGCTTAGTATGGTGACAATCGGGTTAATCGAATGGACTGGCCTGCGCAGAGCCCGGACCTTAACATTATCGAGCACCTCGCGGACGAGTTGCAGCGTCGACTTAAGGGGTGCCCCCACCTTCCGAAATCGGTGAAGGAACTGACCTGTCTTCTCCAAGCCAAGTGGAAGAAAATACTGCTAGCCGGTGTACAACGCCTGGTTGAGAGTATGCCCCGGTGGGTCGCTGATGTAATCGCCGCTCGTGGAGGCTCCGCCAACTATTGAAGGTGAATAAACGTCGTTTTCCTTTGCTATCACAGGTATCAAATTACTTTTTGGTAGATAGTGTAGTTTCTGTATTTCATTATATATACCTTACTGCTTAATGAAGACACAATTGATTGTAATTATAACAATGTAAGCAATGTATTATCCAACTTGGAGAAAGAAGTAAGGCCATTAAAGTGATCTCCATTCCATACATACACCTGATGTGTCATTGTCGTGTTTGGCATTACGCAGCTAGTGTGTTGTTACTTACTCTAATAATAAAAGTTATCCATGATTTGTGAAATACTGAGCGCGAGGATAAACCACCGATAAAATAGAATATTGCTGGAGAATAAAACGCTTTAAAAATACAATGACTCTTTGGGCCTTCGTATCATTCAGTAACCTATTAAGATATTAACGGAGTAGCAGCAGTCACGTGATTCGTTTTTAGGAATTAGATACTTTTTCGTCTTCCTCTCTCTATGCTCTACCTGCTGGTTAAACCAATAGTCACCACTGACCATCAGTGACACTATACTGGCACATGAGAATAAAAATATATTGCCTAAACTTACTTTGAAGTCACAGGCCTGGTGTCCTTGTTGGATGCTTTCGCACGACCTATGGACCACTTTACTTTGTTGACTGCTGGACTTGGACGAGACAATTCATATTATTTGTCATCAACAGTCTAGACAAAACACGCCCTACCTCTGCCGAGTTTTTTCACGGTTGGCTGGACTGCTGGTCTGGCGCTGGCGTTCGTCGTGGTAACGATAGCAACAGGAACGGCTTGGTTGGTTGCTGAACCTGGACAAGACAATTTAGATTGTTTGTTATTAACAGTGTGGACAGTACGTGCCCTACCTCTGCCGAGTTTTTTCAAGGTTGGCTTGACTGCTGGTCTGGCGCTGACATTTGACGTGGTAACGATAGCAACAGGAACGGCTTTGTTGGCTGCTGAACCTGGACAAGACAATTCAGATTGTTTGTTATTAACAGTGTGGACAGTACGTGCCCTACCTCTGCCGAGTTTTTTCAAGGTTGGCTTGACTGCTGGTCTGGCGCTGACATTTGACGTGGTAACGATAGCAACAGGAACGGCTTGGTTGGCTGCTGAACCTGGACAAGACAATTTAGATTGTTTGTTATTAACAGTGTGGACAGTACGTGCCCTACCTCTGCCGAGTTTTTTCACTGTTGGCTTGACTGCTGGTTTGGCGCTGACGTTCGACGTGGTAACGATAGCAACAGGAACAACTTGGTTGGCTGCTGGACCTGGACTAACTAAGACAGATCTGTTGTCAAAATATGTATGCAGACTACGTGCCCTACCTCTTCCCTTTTCATTTCTGGATGTCTGGGTTGTTTGTTGCTGGCTGGCGCTGACAATTGACGAGTTAGACACTGTAGTTGGATCTTTTTTCTGTGAAAAAAGAAGGAAAAGAGTTAAGAGACATAAACGAGTGCCAGAATATAAAAATCTTTTTACCACTAGAATCTCGGTAAATAACTAAATTGAATTAAACAATTGGAAGCTTAACATATTTTTAACATTACAGCCATGAAAAACTCAACAGTAACATTCAGCATTCAAAATCAATAATGGCAAATTTGAAATAAATGACGTAAGTATTGTGAATATTTTACATATACGTCCAAAGTACCTGAGATATTTATTATCAAAACCTAACCTAAATTTTGGTGGAAAGCAGCCAATATAGGAACATTTCGAGATCTATATGCAATTTTCACGAGAATCCTCTTGCAGTATTTTGTAACCTAGAACTTGAAGTATTTCGTAACCACTATCGAATGTGGTAACACACATGGCTGATCCTTCCGATGGGTCTGTTATGTGCTCATTTACAAGGCAGACTGGCGAGCGATATCCTTCAGTGGACAGGGGTGAATAAACGGCTTCGTAGACAATTTGGGTAACAAAGACGTATTAATCTATTTTTTACACCTGTAAACGTCCTAAGTACATGTAAAAGTATAATTTTTATGAGGGATGAAAAGAATACTGATAAAGATTTGAGAGCATTTTTTGTTAGGACTTCCTGGGTTTTTTTTACTGTACTTTGTGGAAAATGTTCTCTCTTTAGTTCTGCGGATGCATGTGTTTATTTTGACCGAGAGGGACACATACTGAGGTTACATGACCGACCTATTTTGTGCAGTTTGGATATTTCTCTCATTTACCTGTTTCTATGTTGACCTTGGCAATAATCTTTACGCAATTTTGGTCTGCGTGATCTCCTCATCTTGGGTGGCCAGAGCCAGTGAGCAAAAGGCATAGATATTCATCTCATGCAGGCCTTGGAAAGTGTACAGTTTGCAAGTAATATATCAAGATTGCAGAGCGACTGCATTGCAGGAAAACTTTATCTTAAGTTTTCTTTTCTTTGAGTCAGGCTTTATTGTATACGTACTTTCCAAAATGACAATATGCGCAGTCTGCGTTATGGTATGTTTAAAAATCCTCTAGATTTTCATTTGTGGTCTTTCGTGTTTCGAGATTTCCTTAGCGTTGTTCTTTGCAAGAGGAACTTTGGAGTCAATTAGCTTTGTATTCAGCTCCCTGTGTATAAGTTTGAAGACAGGTGAACTACATGATTTTTAATACAAGCTTCTGATTGGCAAAGGCGGATTCAGAAAACTTACAAAGGAGATATCAACACAGATTCAGGGCATAATTAGTGCCCGGGCCTCGGGCCCATGTATAAAAGAGCCCCTATTTAAAAATTATTTCTAGAAATAAAATAATCATTGTTGAACTTCTTTTTATTACTGTTATTATTATCATTATTTTGAATGTAACGTTTATGTGGGATTTTGTTTGCACCGTTTATCAGTCAATCTCCAGTGCTTTGACTTAAGGAGCACAGCAGCAGTTTCACTTTTCACAAAACCCTTTTTTCCTCTTTTCTGAAACTGATGCCTTATTTCAAGATCAAAATTAATTATACTTTAGAACTTATTACAGATTCCCAAAAGTATTAGGAAAAAATTGTTACAAATTACTAATTAAATTCAATCATTTTCCCAACGGTACACAATAAAATTTTTTGTGTAAAATGAAAACTGAAATAGCACCCTCATTTGATGTAAAAGTTAAATCGAAAGAAATATGAGCAAGCATTTATATAAATCGTATCGTGTGTATCACGTGACACCTCCAGCGCTCTACATTGGTGAAAGATTCAGTCTCGACTGGGGCCTGGCAGTTTTCCTCTCCCTGGGCCCCTGGTGTCTTAGTCTGAGTTTCACTCATTCACAGAAATAAAATCGTAATGTAGTGAAATAACGAATGCATGTGTTCTTTGAATAAAAATCAATTTTACAGTAAAGCAGTTTCTTCATAACCTGCAACAAAACGAAAGAAAATGATTAAAATTACCGCAACAAGTGCAAGTGTAATTGTCAGCACAAAGTAAGGAATACAAAAATTGAATTAGGTTGACTCTCAAGCGGGGGTCTCTATGAACTCTCCTTTGTATTAGATGCTGCTGGTTAGTACTTGCATTAAGGAAGAGCATCAATCTGAAGTCGACCATATACATATTTTAATATTTACTGTTATTCCTACTTGTTGCTGCTAAACACTATGTTGAACACTGTAAAACATGGAAATGAAAAAGATACATAGTAAAACACAGAGTAGTACATTCCGTGCGTAAGTTAAATATTTTTACTCACACACAAAATGTACTACTATGTCATTTACTATGTATCCTTTTAGTTTCAGTGCTTTATAATGTGCATATACATTTAGGAATAAAATTTCAATTTTCTTTTACAAACATTAAAACTGTATGAACGCTTAGGTACATTACTTTTGATATATAATAATATTTTGACATTGGGACTCTGGAAATACACTCACGGACAATGAAATTTGCGCACCTAGAAGAAAACTTGCTAAAACCGCGAAACTTTGCAAATAGCTAGAATGCGTGCTGTTACGCAAAAGATCCGCGTTTTTTTTTTGTTTTTTTTTTTATTGGAGGTTTAACGACCACCGTGAGCACCTCAATGGGCTATAAGCAGTCGCCCGTCCCTAATTTAGGGTCACTGGCTCCAGGGAAGGGAGAGAGCTAGTGCCGTAAGATCAACACAACATCCATGCATTACCGGGATTCGAACCCAGACCCCGTTCGGACGAATGATCAGAGGCCATCGCTTAGACCACTGCGCCACAGTGGCGGCAGATCCACGTTTAGTGAGATTGCGCATGACCGTACACTCTGTGATGGCGCTGCAAGCACGAACCAGCCTGTAGTCGATGCCCGATGAAAACGAAAAGCACCGGCAGACACAGGCAAGGGCACAGAGTGACAACAATGCCGGGTAGACACCAGAGACGTCGATTCACACAACTTACGGAATTTGAGAGAGAACTGATCATCGGGATGGAAACCGCAGGGTAGTCGGCGTGCAGTATAATCAGCAGAGTAGTTCGTTCTGACCATACCGTCCAACTGTGTAGGGATCAGTGGACACGTGACGGCACTGCCACACGGCGGAGCGGCTCCGGACGGACCAGAGGAGAGAGGATCGACGGATCGTGCGCCCGGCACGAACGGATCCCACGAGGACCCCGGTCTACTATGCAGGCAGATGTAGTGGCTCCTGTGTGCCCACGAATCATTTTTCGACGCCTCGCGGAAGCGAAACTTCAATCCCAGCGCCCCTTACGTGTACTGCCATCAAAACCGGAACATCGCCAGCTTCGACCAGAGCGACGTGGAACTCCACACACTGGCGACGTGTGGTGTTTAGCGATGAGTACGGCTTCGTTTTGAGGACAGATTATCTGTGTCCCGGTGTGGAGGACCCCGGTCAACGGCACAATCCCAACCTCGCTATTGAGCGCCACACCTTCCCCACTGCAGGACTATGGTCTGGGGAACCGTTACGTACGATAGCCGATTATGTCTAATAATAGCCGATTATGTCGGTTATGTCTAATAATAGTCGATTATGTCGGTTATGTCTAATAATAGCCGATTGTGTCGATTATGTCTAATATAAGCCGATTATGTCTTATAATAGCCGATTATGTCGATTAGGTCTAATAATGATAACCGATTATCTCTAATAATGGTGCGTGGATCATTGACGGGCCAGCAGTATGTGGATGAGATCTTAAGGCCCCATGTGCTCCGCATTCCTGGCCGGCATTCCGGGTGATCTATACTATCAGGATAATGCCCGCCCGCACACGGCTCGGGTTTCCTAGGACTGCCTACGTCAAGTCCAGACACTTCCATGGCCTGTCCGCTCCCCGGACATGTCCCCTATAGAGCACATGTGGGACCAGTTGGAAAGCCAGCTGCCTGATCATTCGTCCGTAAAGGGTCCGGGTTCGAATCCCGGTCAGGCATGGATGTTGTGTTTGTCTTACGGCATTGGCTCTCTCCCTTCCCTGGAACCAGTGGCCCTAAATTAGGGTAGGGCGACTGCTTATAGCCCATTGAGTTGCTCACGGTGGTCGTTAAACCTCCAATCAAAAAAAAAAAAAAAAAAAAAAGCCAGCTGCCGCTGTGCCGCACTATCCGGGATTTAGAGCACAATGTCCACCACATGTGGGCCAGTCTGCCGTAGGACAACATCAGGTGTCTGTTTGCCTCCATTCTGGACCCTATTGCTGCATGTATCGCCGCACGAGGCGGTGCAAAAACGCTATTGAAGAGGACCAGACTGCGTGCCACATATCCCTCTATAATTGTACTGCAACCCTGTTTTTGCCATCTTGTGTATCATTCATCTGTATCATTACGCCCATAAAATTTCAGTTCAATCCGATGCTTCCTTCTTGGTGTGCAAATTTCATTGTCCGTGAGTGTAATATTAATTGTTACATGAAACAAATTTTGTAAAACAGATGGCATACGTCTTTCCTTCTTGAGAGCTCATTCATTATTGAGGCACAAGAGTCATTCACGAATGATCATTCAAGATAATGGTCATTCATTTTCTACCACTCCCAGTTTCCTTCCTACACCGACGGAGTAAAACATTCGTTGCAGAGATTCAGTCTTTTTCGACCAAAGTGGAAATTAGCAAAGTGCCCCTAAGTGTGCTAGCTCAGCTGGAACCCATTTAACGTTCACGAATGTACAAGTATCTTCCAACGCCGCGAACACAGCATTTGTTTTCAAGGCCAAAGCGGAAATTGGCAAACTATCCCTAAGAGTGCTAGCTCAACTGGAACCCATTCAACATTCACGAATGTACGAGTTACTTCCCCCGCAGAGAATACAGCATTCGCTTTCAAGGCCAAAGTGGAAATTAGCAAAATCCTTCTAAGTGTGCTGGCTCAGCAGGAACCCATTCAATGTTCACGAACGTACGAGTATCTTCCGTTGCCGCGAACACATCATTCGCTTTCAAGGCCAAAGTGGAAATTAGCAAACTGCTCCTAAGAGTGCTAGATTAGATGGAACTCATTCAACGTTGACGAATGCATCTTCCCTCGTAGCTAACACGCTATTAACTTTCAGGTCCCGAGCGGAAAGTGAAAACCTCCCAAAAGAGCGAGAGATTAGAACGCATTCACGTTCATGACTAATAACTACATTGAAGAGCAGTTGAATTAGAGATACCTGTCTAGTAACGTGTAGCACCACCTTTCGCCCTGATGACAAGGCGATTCGTCTCGGCATGGACTCGACAAGACACCGGAAGCGTTGGGAAGCCATACGGATCCACGAATCCTGAACAAGCTCCCACAGTTCACGAAGATTTGATGGAGGGGGTCAGAGCCTTGAACATCTCTCTAGATGGCATTCCAGATGTGCTCCATGGGATTGAGGTCAGGTGAGCTAGCTGGCCACGGAAGCCAGGAGTGTTCATCCAACCATTCGGATACAATTCAGGAGCGATGGCACGGTGAGTGTTCATCCAACCATTCGGATACAATTCGGGAGCGATGGCACGGTGAGTGTTCATCCAACCATTCGGATACAATTCGGGAGCGATGGCACGGTGCATTGTCTTGTTGCAGGATGAGGTCCTCCAATGGGATGTTGAAGACGCGCAAAGTGGAGCAAACGGCCGTCCAGAATATCCCGGTAGCGTTGACATGTGAGGGCCGATATCACACATACCAGAGGGTCCCATTTCAGTCCACGTAAACAGTCCCCAGACGAGAATGCCACCCCCACCAGCTTGAAGAGTACCCTGCTGGCAAGAAGGATCCATCGCTTCATGTGGTTTGCGCCGTACTCGTATCCTGCCATCCGCATCTACCAACGTGTGTCTCGACTCATCAGTTAAGGCAACATTTTTCCACATGTCTAGAGTTCAGTGGCTATGTTCCCGCGCCCATGCTAATCTTTGCTCCCTCTGATGTGTGGTGAGCATCGGTACCCTCGTGGGACGATGCTTCTGTACCCCATAGCGAGGAGATGGTTCTGGATGGTGTGGATGCTTACACGTTTTTGTGCACCAGCGTTAAATTGCCGAGTGATTTCTTGCACTGTGGCCCGTCTATCCGCTGTTACAATGCGAGCTGGCCGACGATGACCCCGCTCATACACACGCTGTTGTCCACGGCAGTTGGCCATTACAAGGATGGTTTAACCGGATTCGATGTACTCACGGTGAACCCGTGACACAGTCGCTCGTGAAAATCCCAGTGCCTGCACGACCTCTGTGATGGAGTGACCCATTCGTCGGGACCCGGCAATTTGCCCACGATCAAATGCACTTAGATCCTTCGTCTTACCCATACTGCGTCCGACTCGTACTGATTCCCGTGGCATCACTCCTTATATTGTCGGATCGCTGCATACGTCATGTCGTTTCCGTTTACAGGGCCGCCCAGTGCGCTACATTTGCATAACGCCAGCTGTCTCTAATTCAATTCCACTTCAGTGTATTAACATTGCTTAATGCGAGTATTAAAATGATTCAATCACAAAATGAATATACAGTATTTTGGATAACTGGCGTATTACATAAACTATTAAAAACAGTGGCGAATAATCTTTGTACCTTGCTTTTCTTCTGGCAATGCTGCTGAAGCTTGAATTTGATCAGGCTCAAGTCAAAAATAGCAGCGAGAGGAGACTGCGGTCCTAATAAGGATCTAGGATGTACAGCTGGTACGACGTCCAATGTGAGGGCATTTTGCACAGCGAATCCGACATTGCGTTGCCTTACATAATCCAAAATGGCCAATACACACAACTGAAAAGAGAAATATTAAACAGAATGATAATTTTATGCCTAGGATCAATGATTTTCTCTTCCTTTAAAATTTTTAACTCGGTCTCATCATTAAAAGTGGCTAAGTGCAGGTTGGGATACATAATACATTTTAAACGTTTTTGAAGTTAAATTTCTTGAACGACAAATAAATTTAATAAATTTGTTCACAAACGATAAGAGTAAATGGTTGAAATCCGTTTAATGGCGTAGGATACAAACTCCCTTTCAAAAATCCTGTACTTAAGTCAAAAATCATATGTAGAGGATTTTAGGAAGGGAGTGTCTGACCCCATGTCTTAAAAAAACCTTAAAAATAGGAAGCTAGGAGATTTGGGCTCGGGTGCCCGATAGGAAAGTGACACGGAAGCGAAGTAGAAAGGGGGAGGAAGACGCCCTTATTTATTACCGGGGGGCCAGTACCCGGGGTCCGACGGCTTAACGTGCCCATCCGACGCACGGCGGATGTTTAGTGGATCGAGCGTTCGTACCTGCCTGGGATCGAACCTGAGGTCCTATCCGCGGTGGTCACAAACGTTGCCCACTAGGCCACACGTGGCCCTCTGCTTCAGTCATTCCTACTCGATTGCTCTTATGCAGAAAAGTCATATGGACAGTGTCGCTACCTGTGCTGGGGTGAGAGAATTAATCATGACTCATCTTGTTACTTAGCAACAAGAGCCTAGAGCTAACCAGAAGTGTGAACAGAAGTGAATGATATTGAGCATGCATGGGAAAGATTTCACCGGAACACAGAAAATGTCACCCCGCAGCCGCGGTGGCGAAGTGGTCTAAGTTCTGGCTTCGAACCGCACGTCGATTGTGCACGGGTCAGAATCCCGGATAAGGCATGGGTGGCGTGTTTGCTCCATGCATCCGGTCTATCAGATTCCAGGAAACTAGTTGGTCCAAATTAAGGATGGTTGACTGTTTATATTTCTTTGAGTCATTTACGATGCTCGCTTGCTACTCACCTCCTGAAAAAAATACACGGTGACGTCAACAGGATTTCTCAATTCACGCTAGTTGACGGTTCTACCCAAAGTACACTGCTGCCACCCAAAATGCAACACCAAGAAGGAAGCATCCGATTCGCCTGAAATTCGCAGCATGCGTCGCCCGCGAGAGGACATAAAAACGATTAGCATTGCAGGGCATATGCAAATCATGTGCGCCCCGCACGCCACCGAGAAGCACTATAAGAAGGGTGCACAGAAGGCGGGGTGCAAGCAGTTGAAGTGTGTTGTGCTGCCGAGCCTGTGCGTGGGAAGCTTCCTGATGCATCGTCGCAGAATACGGCAGTCATTCCAGTACGTTTCGGAGTTCGAAAGAGGCCGAATAGTGGCTTATCGCGAAAGAGGTTTATCGTACCGAGACATCGGCGCCCGTGTGGGACGACATCCAGCCACAGTGAGGCGAGTATGGATTCGGTGGGTGCAGAAGTGACGGACGAACTGACGTGAATGAATGCCGCAGCCGTGGAACACCACCGAACGGGAGGACCAGCATGTTGTGCGGCGGGCATTGACGGCTCGCACCGCCACATCACGGACCTTAGCTCAGGACGTAGGGAGTGTTGCGCAACAACCTGTGTCAGCACGTACCGTTTGACGTCGTCTGCAGGAGCTGGGACATGTCGCACGGCGCCCATTGCTCCGATTACCATTGACGTCACACCACCGGTGAGCGTGGCCGCAGTGGGCCGTTGAACGCCGCACCTGGACTACGGAATGGAACGAAATTTTCTTCTCCGACGAATCCTGCTTCTGCCTGCAACACCACGATGGTCGGATCCGCGTGTGGCGGCACCGCGGCGAAAGACTGTATGACGCCTGCGTTTTGCATTGCTATACCGGACTGTCGCCTGGCGTTATGGTTTGAGGCGCAATTGGATATGACACCCGCACCCCTCTGGTACACATCGCCGGAACACTCGACAGCCACTGCTACATCTCCGACGTTTTGGAGCCTGTAGTCCTCCCTTACATGCAGGACCTGCCAGCGGCCACGTTTCCACAGGACAATGCGCGCCCACAAGTGACACGCATCGTGCAACAATTCTTCACGGCCCACCAGGTGTTACTGCTGCCTGTTCTCCCGATATGTCGCCCATCGAACACGTCTGGTCGCTGATCGGCTACCGAGTGGCCGTTCAAGCACCACCCGCGTGTACGCCTGATGAAGTGCTGCAACGTGTGGAAGCAGCGTGGACCGACATACCCCAAGCCCATAAACAAAACCTCTTTCGTTCGATGCCACGGCGTGTAGTGGCCGTTATTGCGAGCCATGGGGACCACACGAAGTATTGATGTTTGCCTGTTCCGCTAGTCGCACAGGCCTGTAAGCTCAATTATTTCTTCTTTGTATCTGTTGTTATGTGCCCAGTAAATCTGGCTTTGCTATCTCGTGTCCTTCTTGGTGTTGCATTTTGGGTGGCCAGCAATGTGTTTGTAATGCGATTTTTAAATATTAGAAAAAGAGAGAAAATAGTAGTATTTGTAGTTACAAATGAAAAACAAAATAATGCCATAAAGAAAGAGCACGAAGCTTAAAGAAATTGTCCAAACATTTCGTAAATGAACAATGAGAAAGTGAATCTTGTCTATAATGTCCCGGAAGATGGGTTGCCAATAGTTTGTGGGAAAACTTTCTTTACCCAATCAAAATGACTTTACTGCCCCGGTGGCTAAGTGGTCTGAAGCACAGGCGTCGGTTTAATCTTCCACTGTGGCCCGGGCTAGAGTTCGGATGATGCATCAATCTGATGGATCCGCCCTCCCCCATCCTTCTTGGAATCAGCGGCCCAAAGTAAGGACGCGCGCTTGCTCATAATAGCCTTTAAAATAGTTCATGGTGTTCGTTAATCCCCGAAACAACAAAAAATTAGTTTTGTTGGAATTAGTAAACAAATTCAGTAGCAGGCTGCAAGGCTTTTAGGTGCCAGGTAGCATTATGTTGCACTGACTAAGAGAAAAAACAAATAAAAAAATAAAAGAAAAGGAAGAGGACACAAAATTCTCTGATTTATTTACTACTCTTGTGTACTTTCTGATGTTTAAAAGAATCAATTCAAATCTGATGTTTATAAAGGAATCAGTCGTTTTTTATCAAAGATCATTTTCTTTCAGTATTTTTTTATTGGACGTTTAAAGACCACCGTGAGCAACTCAATGGGCTATAAGCAGTCGTCCGTTCCTAATTTAGGGCCACTGGTTCCAGGGAAGGGAGAGAGCCCGTGTAGTAAGGCAAACAACGTCCATGCCTGACCGGGAAAAGAACCCAATTCCAACTCGAACGAATGTCAGCAGAATTACAATTCTGGTGCTTAATCACAATACCGGTGTTTTGTTATAGATTTCACAGAATCCTCGTAGCGATACGGATATTCCGTCTTGATACCTAACTTGCCATATAGTGCTTATTTAATCAAACGTTATGTTTAAAATAAATTTTTTGCCAGGTATGAATCTGAAGTATTAAATAAGATAAGATTTATTGCCTGAAAACTGAAATACACATGTCTTTAGTGCGGTAATCTTAATGACTACGGCTGATCGTGTGTTACGGACTCACTTTCGTCTGGTCCTGGGCGTTGCGCCAAAATGTGTTTTCAAGCACGTGTAACTAATTACCAGCCACTATGCCCAACGATATGTTTTCAATCTTAGTCTCGTTACTATTGGCTTGGGGCAGATGAAATTCCTGCTTTCTGCGGGTGAACATGTTCGACCCCTCCTGCGGAATGGTTTCGTCCAGCAATGTTACATGGTATAGTCACAAGGTAGTTCATATACGATGTTATCAAAACTATTCGGACACTATCAAATAAACTATATTTACAAAAGTCATCGGACACATAGAAGAGAAACACAACATAGCATTTATTGACATACATTAGTACGGTGTCGGTCCACCTTTGGCCTTAATGCATGCACTGACCCTTCGAGACAAGCTTTCGACAAGGACTTGGAACACAGCGATAGGTATGGAGTTCCATTCAGTACATAATGCTGCCTCTAACTGTGGCTTAGTAGTCGGCTATATTTCCAAACTTCTTATGAGGCGCTGTAATTAATCCCATAGGTGATTTACGGAATTAAGATCAGGGCTCTGTGCTGGCCAGTCCACACACCATACGGAATTATCGTCAAACCACGCCGTAACAGTCCTTGCTCTATGGCTCGGTGCATTATCCTTCTGGTACCATTGGCCCACGGGTGGCCTAGTGGGCAACGTTCGGGACTGCCGCGCAAAGCGCTTCAGGTTTGATCCGAGGCAGGTACGAACGCTCGATCCACTAAATATCCGCAGTGCGTCGGATGGGCACGTTAAGCCGTCGGACCCAGAGTAATACCCCCCCTCTCCGGTAATACATAAGGGCGTCTTCCTCCCCCTTTCTACTTCGCTTCCGTGTCACTTTCCTATCGGGCGCTCAGGCCCATATCTCTTAGTTGCCTATTTCTAAGGGTTGTTTAAGACCTGGGGTCAGACACTCCTACTAATTGCAATGATAAAGCCATTTGTCCCAAAATATTGTGGTGTTCCAATACTTTTGATAATATAGTGTATCTGGAGTAGAGCTGATTTCGTGACAAGGTATATCCACGAGTGCATGGAATTCGGTTAAAAGGGACCATGGAGACAAGCCAGTAACCAATAATTCGGTTAAAAGGGACCATGGTGACTCACCAGTAACCAATAATTGGGTACAAAGGGACCATGGAGACACACCAGTAACCAATGATTGGGTTAAGAGGGACCATCGAGACACGACAGTAACCAATAATGTTTTCGACATGTGTTTAAAGTCGGGCATGTCACGGGTAAGGCGGCCAAAAACATTGATGCGGCGTTTGTGCAGAACACTGCGCATGAACTCACAAAACGCTGATGGTCCGCAAAAGTCTAAGCAGGAGACAAGTCCCGTGCAATAGCGCCTCCTGGTGTCTTCCATCAGTAACTGTAACACATGAGGGGCTGAAGAGTATCGTACAAGCTAAACGGCGGTAAAGTGTACTTGAGATCATAGCAATGGTAAATCATTCCTGGGCTGCCCGGCCTTGGAGAAGGTGAAAAATTTGCATGTCTGGGTGCCCAGCGAATTCATATCAGATAATATTGCATGTCCTCTGGAGGTGTGCATTTCTCACCTGCCAGAAACAGACTGGGGGAAAGGGAAGGGGCGATTCCTGCATCGGCTTGTAACATGCAATGAAGAATAGGTCTTCTACAACAATCCTAAGCAGTCAGAACCACGATTAGATACAACGGTGTCACCTCAACTCTGTCTAAAGCCACTCCCACATCAGCAGAAAAGTGCTGATTTTCGTGGAATGGCTTTCTACGGGGTTGATCTATGATTCATTTCTCCTACAAGTTGAGACCATTAATTCGGACCGCTATTACGTTTAAATGTACAATATGTACATAAAGTTCAGTACCAAGCATCCAATTTTGACCAACAGGCGTGGAGTCCTGCTTTTGCACGACTACGCTCGCTCACATGTCTCCTAAAGAACCGCTCGACAAATCCACTAAAATTAGCACAGGAAACTCGCCAACAACCTTCGTACTTCCTAGATCTTGCACACCTGAATTATCACCTGTTATGGCATCTAATCCAATTCTTGAGGACAAGAACTTCCCAAACGACCAATGTGCGTATTACCCCTTTGCCAACTTCTTTGCTTCACAGAATCGGGAGTTTTACCTTCGTGAGATCCAAAGCTTCGTAACCCGTTGGCAGAAGTGTGTCGCTGCAATGAGGAACTGCTTTCACCAGACGGGTTGGTGCTTCCTAATTTTAGGAAGGTTTGCAGGTGGCACTTTCATTTCGAATATTTCATCTGCACCAACACAAAATTTCACAGATCATCTCGGAATTTTATCGCATAACCTCTGAGTACAATATGTTTTACGGCAACGTTTAAGTGAGAAAATATGTGCAGATTGGACAAAGTTGTTAGGAAATGTAATAGAGAGACCCTTAATGATCAAATAATTTACTAGAAATGAAACTACTAACTGTATACACAATTTTGAAAGAAGGTTTAATTTAGTGAAGGCCAAGGGTTGCACGGAATATGTTCTGGGGAAAAGTTCAGGTATCTATTTCTAAGGCACAAGTTTTAATAAATACCAAAATACTGGTATTTTCGAAAGAAAATATCAGTACTTCTCCACATTGCATGGAGTGGAATCATTCTGAGTAATTAAATATCGGTGTTACAATTACTGTGTGTTATACGTTCAGTTCGTGACGCTCCAATCCACACACATACCAAGCATCAGAGCATTTAAAAATTTCGAACTAAACGATAATTTTCTATATGACAGAAAAGGGGACTTTTTTTCTGTGAAACCTAAAAGGTTGAAATCCACGGACTTCAAACTTAATTTAGACACCCACACACAAACACACATACACAAACACACACTTTTATTTAATAAAAAAAGCAAAGAAGTTTGACCGAAAAGTGCAATTTTCAGGGAGAAATATTCATAAATTTTAACTTACTTTAAAAAAGAACTAACTTGTAGCGCAACTACATTTTGATTTCTGAGGTGAGTTAGCGCTTAAAAATAGCAATTATAATTAAAAACAAGCACCAACATGGTAAAAATCTGCATCAGAAATGCTGCAATAAATGTTCCTACAGAGAGACGTTATTTTTCCTGGGAAAATATTTTTTGGGCATGTAAGGAAAACCAAAAGACATATTTATAAATTATAGGGGGCTAGGCTCCCTTGTACCCACGACTGTTTAGCATACGGACTACCTTGTGACACACACACAGACACTTTTTGGCACTGAATCTGCGAGAAGTCGTTAGATTTTTCTTCAAATTGTCAAGTCGCTGTTTGAAGCGATAAAGAAAAGGATTCTGTTTACCAACTAATCAGACGAAGAGGTTTCTTGTGGCAAAGGAGGATATTTCGCCATCTTGACTTGACTCTTGAAAACGTTTTCAGTCCCGCAGAAAAAAGTCCTAGATTTAAAGCAAGTCCGAGAACGTGCTTATTAGCAGTATTACCTGTTCTGGGTTTTTGAGACAGGACAGATTATCGGACACCAGCTACCATAAAATAAAAAGAAAAAGCAGCTGCCCAGAATTTCTACACTGTTTAACACGTCGAGCTATTTAGTGAAGACTTTTAGGCGAATCTCTCATTGCGTCGCTTTCCATTTATATTCAAGAATCGGTAACACTTCTTAAGTGACACCGACTTCTATGAACTTGGAATGCAGATTCGCATCTTGGCATATTCGATAGCAGATACCTGATTCGTGCACGGCCAAGGGATCGCCTTATACAGGCATGAAGACGATCCTGTTCAACTGCCACTGACTCACAACACACTGAACGAGCACGAAGCATTACTTCTTCTGATGCTGAGAGCTGCGATAGTGAGTTCTCTGGTGTGCATCCAGACTTCATTGATCGGTCGGCGCTACGCGGATGATTTCGTAGAATCCATAAACCTCTATTTTCAGAGCAAAGCTGTCTGATAAAATCCGATCCAATAAGGATAAAGTCATATCTAATAAGGAGAGAGTCAGATCCAAATTGGATAAAGTCAGATCCAACTGGCCACGAGAGTGTTTCGCTTGACTGTCATGACCAGACACGTTTTTCTTTACCAGCCATCGATTGTGCTCAGGAGTTTGGTAAGGTGTCGTCTGCTGTCTTATCGGTAACCGGAAAAACTATGTTGCCGTCCTGTTAAACAAGCTACAATCAGAATACTAAGTTGTGGACACAATTAGATAGCTGTGCGGCTCATGACGTTTTGTGTCGTTGCAAGTGCCTCGAATGATGATGGATTTACAAGGAGGTGACTGAGGGCATTTATTTCAACTCGTGTCAAAGGAATGTGTGCCTTGCTTTGTCGTGTAGCAATGCTCATGTCATAAAAGCCTACTAAAACGCCTTGCTTGTGGTTTTGAACAGCTTCCATCTATTTCTTCTAGATGTTGCTATTTTAGTGTCATAGTGTATATGTCACAAGACCCTCTATCTGTAAGTATTAATAATGCTTTCCTTTTTTCCTGAAATCTCAATTATTTCTTTTCGCTCACGAATACGAGAACTTTCAGCTATATTTTTTAGGAACTTAATCGCTTTGAATTTTTTAGAAATGACTATGTTTATGTTGACTTTTTCAGAACTTCATCCGAATTCTTACGAACTATTGATTACTTAGGGTGTCCTAAAAGTTCTCGGTCCGATTATGAAGGAATTATCTTAGTTTTGCTACTTTTTGGATATAATAACACGAATCGTTAAGTTTCTAGAAACCAGTTTTCAGCTACACAGTTGCGTTCGTTGTTTTTTGCAAGTCCTAGAAAATGACTAGGTGAACGAAGGAAGGAAAAACGGAGAATCAAGTGCTCAGAGCTGTAATTAAATACATATAGGTGTAAAAAAGGCGGAAACCAAATTAAACTCATTGTGGCAGTACTAGAGAAGGGCGCCAATTTGTGCAATAAGGAAGTCGTCAGCTGAGTTCAAGCGTGGGACAACGAGTGTGAAAGACGACACTTGCTGTGCCAGAGCCTCTGAAAGCATGACTGGCAAAAATGTTGACAAGGTGCACGAAACACTACAGCAAGGTAAAAGTTTAATGCCCAGGCAGACTAATGAGATATTGCACATGTCGAAAACAGCAATAATTCATCTCATTCTGACAAAGCATCAGTCAGTGATAAAGGCTGCTGCGCACCGTTGTGTTCTAAATATTCCTGACACTTGAGCAAAAGGTGATCAGACGGAGCATGTCAGGAAACAACCTTTTACTGTTTTAGGTCAATCGAGAAGAATTTCTGCAAAGATTTGGGAAAATGGATGTAATGTGGGTACACCACTATATTCCAGCGCCTAAACAATGAAAGTATTGTGGATCAGCAACTCCGAAGAAAGCGAAGTCTCTCACTTAGGCTGGAAAGTTGATTGCAACTGTTTTATGCATTGCTGAATGGGGGTATTGAAAGTGGATTAGCCTTGTTGGACCAAGTCATCATCGGAGCATACTGTGCAATTACACTAAGGAAATGTCAACAGTATTTGACAGATGAACTCAAAGCAAATTTGACCAACGGGGTATTGTTTCATCAAATAACACTCAAAGCAACAAATCAACAGCTGCCTTGACTGATATCCATGTATGTGGGGTTTTTTTCTGCTACCACACCCTCGCTACTCATCTGGCATTGTCCCCTTGGACTAATACACAGTGCGGCAAAGAATTTTTAAGACCGGGTCTGTAAAATGAAATAGAAACAAGAAATTATAATTTGTTTTGGTTTGTTACTCAAAATAAGTCCCTCCGGCTTCAATACACTTGTTACAGCGATTTAATAATGATTCGAATGCCTGTTTCAGATCACTTTGCGGAATTGCCTCCAAAGCACGCGTCGAAGCTGTTTGTATGGTCGAAATATCATCAAAATAACACCCTTTTAACGTCATTTTAAGTTTTGGGAACAAAGAAACGTCGCAGGGTGCTAAATCAGGCGAATACAGTGGATGCTTCAACACAGAGACGTTATTTTTCGGCAAAAATCTACGAACAAGAAGTGAGGTGTGGCTGGGTGCATTATCGTGCAACAAACACCAACTGTTTTCATCTCGATATTCTGGACGAATGCGACGAATTCTGCCCATCAAACGCCTCAAAACATTTAAATAAAACTCACCAGTAATTGTTTGTCCACTTGGAACAAATGCTTTGTGGATAATACCCTTACTATCGAAGAATGTAATGAGCATTGTTTTGCTTTTCGATGGAACTTTTCTTGTTTTTTTCGCTTGTGGCAAGTTTTTCGACTTCCATTCCGCACTTTGTCGCTTTGTTTTAGGATCATATTGAAAACACCATGTTTTATCACCTGTAACAATCGATTTTCAGAAGTTTGGATCATTTTCGGCAGCTGAAATGATGTCTCTGCAATGTGCACTTTTCCTTGATTTTTGTTCATTGGTTAACGTGTGTGGAACAAATTTAGCACATATTTTTGTTTTGCCCCAATCTTCATGCAGGATGGTTCGAATCGTTTCTTTGTTGATGTTTAAAGACTCTTCCATCATTCTTAGTGACGCACATCGATTGTTTGCCTCGAAATCATGCACTTTTTCAATTATCTCAATTGTCCTAGATGAACTTGGTCTTCCGGTATGCTTATCATCATCTAGCGTCTGTCTTCCGTCCATAAAACATTTGTGCCACAGGAAAACATTTGATCTACTTAAACAAAACTCCCCGTAAACTTGTTTCATCATTTGGTACGTTTCCGAGGCACTTTTACCAAGTTTTGCGTTTAATTTATATAACCGCCCTTTGTTCCATCTTAATAATTCAACGTGAAAAAATGTTTACTTCTCTAATGAATGGCAGTTTCGTTTGAGTTACTTTAACAACTGGGCGGTACTTTTTGCAGAAAGCAAGCAGATGGTCACGGTTTATAACGCATTCGCGATTACACTGGTGGCGCCACCGTAGGCTGAAATCTAGCGCCAGTCTTAAAAATTCTTTGACGCAATGTGTATCTATCCCTGAAATTCAGAAAGAAATTGTATAATGTGCAATTTGAGGAAAACGAAGACGTTATTGACGCCGTGTAAACCTATTTCGACAGCCTTGACAAAATATTTTGTTTGGAGGGCATAACAGCCGTATAGCACCGCAAGAAAAGTGTGTACACGTTCAAAGGAAGTATATGCAAATATAATCCAAGCATGGTTTTCCCTCGTTTATTTTTTCATCGTCAGGCCGAGAATATTTTACATCCCTCGTATTCAGATTTGTTATTAAAGAAAATATTTCCCATCTTTGAAATTGACAGGAACACTCAGCTTGCAAAAAGCAAAATCTATCTGATAGTACAGAATTCAGAGGGAACATGATAACATTCTTACCATAAAGTCAATTTCCCTGAGTCCAGGAAAATCTACACAAACAGTGTTCACTATACTTTCTTTCACGGTTCCAGCAGCGTCAACTCTCTCACATCTTGAACTTAAGATCAAAGGTAGTCGTGGCATTTGACCCAGAGCAAATATCTTTACCAATGCACAAATAACTTCTTGCCTAATGAACAATCTTCCCTGTTGAGCGACTGGTACTTCTGCCTGAAAAAGATAGTGGATGACATAATTAATTATTAAGTATCTTAATAAAATCACATGTCACTGGAAGCACAGAGATTCTACTATCACTTAAATTCGTAGGGTGATATACACTGAAGAGCAATTGAAGTAGAAATACTTCTAGTAACGTGTAGCGCCACCTTCCGCTCTGATGACGGCGGCGATTCGTCTCGGCATGGACTCGACAAGACACCGGGAGCGTTGGGAAGCCATACGGACCCACAACCCCTGAACAAGCTCCCACAGTTCACGAAGATTTGATAGAGGCGAGTCATCTCTCTCGATGGCATCACAGATGCGTCGATGGGATTGAGGACAGGTGACCTAGCTGGCCAAGGAAGTGAGGTCACGTCGGTGGAGTGTTCATCCAACCATTGGGATACAATTCGGGAGCTGCATTGCCTTGTTGCAGGATGAGGTCCCCAGTGGGATGCTGAAGACGCACAAACTGAAGCAAATTGTAGTCCAGGATATCCCGGTAACGTTGACCTGTGAGGGACGACGTCACACATACCAGGGGTCCCATTTTAGTCCACGTAAACAGTCCCCAGACGAGAATGCCGCCCCCACCAGCTTTAAGAGTACCCTGCTGACAAGAAGGATCCATGGCTTCATGTGGTTTGTGCCGTACTCGTATTCAGCCATACACATGTACCAACGTGAATCCCGACTCATCAGTCCAGGCAACATTTTTTCACATGTTTAGGGTTCAGTGACGATGTTGCAGCGCCCATGCTAATCTTTGCACCCTGTGATGAGTGGTCAGCAGCGGTACCCTCGTGGGACGATGGCTTCTGCACCCCATAGCGAGGAGATGATTCTTGATGGTGTGGCTGCTCACAAGTTTTTGTGCCCTAGAGTTAAATTGCCGAGTGATTTCTTGCACGGTGACCCGTCTATCCGCTGTTACAATGCGAGCCAGCTGACGATGACCCCACTCATCCACTCGCTGTTGTTTGTTTGTTTGTTTGATTGGAGGTTTAACGACCACCGTGAGCAACTCAATGGGCTATAAGCAGTCGCCCGTCCCTAATTTAGGGTCATTGGTTCCAGGGAATTGAAAGAGCCAGTGCCGTAAGACAAACACAACATCCATGCCTCACCGGGATATGAACCCAGACCCCGTTCGGACGAATGATCAGAGGCCATCGCTTAGACCACTGCGCCACCGGGGCGGCCCACTCGCTGTTGTCCACGGCAGTTGGCCCTTGCAGGAATGGCTTTACCGGATTCGATGTACTCGCGGTGCACCCGTGACACAGTGGCTCGTGAAAATCCCAGTGCCTGCACGACTTCCGAGATGAAGGGACTCATTTGTCGGGCACCGACAATTTGCCTACGATCAAATGCACTTAGATCCTTCGTCTTACCCATACTGCTTCCGACTCTTACTGATTCCCGTCGCATCACTCCTTATATTGTCGGATCGCTGCATACGCAATGTCGTTTCCGTTTACAGGGCCGCCCACAGCGCCACATTTGCATAACGCCAGCTGTCTCTAATTCAATTGCTTTTCAGTGTATACACTAATTCACGCAAATGACAAGAACAGTTTTCTGCAAACATATTGCTAAACATGAAGTTTTTAGAATCATTAAGGAGAACGTTACACATGGTTTGTGGTTCAAGCGATGCGACTTGTTAGTTTGCCTTTGGGTTTCTGGATCCTGACCTAGGTTCGGCTGTAGATCTTCAAGAGTAGAGCAACTCAGGAAAATTGAAATTGAGACCGTTCTCATCCCCAATGAAGAAGAAAACCACGTGATCTGTGAGGGGCGTTATCAAATTGACGTTCCACTCATGTCACGTGGTTTCAAACTGAGGCAGGCTCCAAGAAAGAAGCCAAAGAATATATAAACTGCATTGGTCCTAAATGTTAAGAGGAATCTCAGGGAAGGGACATTTTTTGAGAAATAAAACAGTGGGACAGTGATCCAACTTTTTTTTGCTTTTTTACGCTTTCCAACCGTAGGTTGAGGAAGCGTACATGCTCCAGCTTTTTTCGTCTGTCTGTCCGTCTGTCGGCATGATAACTCGCGTAAAAATGGTTCGATTTCGATGAAATTTTAGTGTGTGGTAGGGGACTACCTGTAGAAGAACCCTATTGCAAATAAACGAAATGGGGTCAAAGGTCACGGCATAGGACCGGGATCAATTCATTCCATTGCTCTGTTGCGTCATAACTTGCTTAAATATGGTTCGATGTCGATGAAATTTTAGTATATCAAAGGGAACTGCCTGGGAATGAACCCTATTGAAAATGGGTGAAGTGGGGTCAAAGGTAAGGACATACGAGGGGGATGCATTCCATTGCCCTTATGCGTCATAACGTACGTAAAAATGGTTCGATTTCGATGAAATTTTAGTATGTGTGACAGGGGACTACCTGGGGACGAACCCTATTGAAAATGGACGAAATGGGGTCAAAAGGTCAGGACATAGGATCGGGATCTATTCCATCGTTTTTATCCCATACTATTAAAGGAGCAAATCTTGTATGTATGTAAATTTTATTTTGAAAACGGCTCTAAAGATTTTGATGAAAGTCGTTTACCTACCGTTTTCTGGTACTAGAAATCGATTTAGCTGGATCTCGATTTAAAGAAAGTTCGTTTAGTGCGTTAAATAAGTACCCCGAATTACCACGTTTTTAGTGTCATGACGTCCCATTAATGTTACCCATGCTTAGAAATCTTATGACGTCACAATCTCGCGATTGAAATGCGGGCGTGCGGTCACACCATCTGTCTCATTACGTCAGGCGTTATGTGTGATCCTGTTAAAGTTTTATGACGTCACACTCTTTTGAGCAGGTGGTCGCGATTCCCATCTGCCTTATTACGTCACGCGTTGTGTGCGTATGTCCGTCCGCACAATAACGCGTAAAAATCGTTCAATTTCGATGAAATTTTAGTATGTGGAAGGAAAACACCTGGGAAGGAATCCTATTGAAAGTGAACGAAATGAGTCAAAGGTCAGGACATAGGAATGGGATCCATTCCACTGCTCTTATGCGTCATAAAAAAAGGTTTGATTTCGATTAAATTTGAGTATGTTGTAGGGGACCTCCTGCGGACAACCCCTATTGAAAATGGGCGAAATGGGGTCAAAGGTAAGGACATAGGAGCGGAATAACTTCCATCGCCATTTCGCGTCATGACTTACGTAAATATTTTTCGATTTGGATAAAATGTTAGTATGTCGTAGGGGCCTGCCTGGAGACGAATCCTATTGAAAATGGGCGAAATGGGGTCAAAGTTTAGGACACAGGAGCGGGATCTATTCCCTAGCCCTTATGCATCATAACTTACGTAAAACGGCTTCCATTGTGACAAAACTTTATCATGTTATTTCGGAGGTATACTAAACCGGTTCTGTTGAATATCATCGATATGGGATCAAAGGTCACGGCACAGGACTGAGATTTATTCCACAGCCATTATCCTCATAACTTGAGTAATTATTTCTGGTATGTTGGAAAGCGTATCACAATCAACGCATTGCATGATTTTACTAACTTGTCTTTTCGTTACGGTATTTAATGACATCCGTGATTAACTTTAAGGGCTAAAAGAACTCATCTGTTCCTAATTCGGGTGTACAGGTTCCAAATGTAGAGAGAAAGTCTGGATTGCAAGGCAAGGAGCACATTGCCGGTGCTTTCATATTAAGAAATCTGTTTATCCGCGGCTTGCAAGAGGCGACATGTTAAGGTGGTTTTACCTAATACTTCGTATTATCCTATGTTTCTGATGGTAAAAACTTCAGAAGACATTTACATCCATGAGCTATTACGTTATGACCACCTACCTATTAAGCTTTAGGAACCCCTTTAGCCCGCAAAACAGCAAACCACTCTGCGAGGCATCGATTCGATGGGTGGCGATAGGTATCCTGGGGTATCAGGTACCATAATGTCAAAAGCAGGTCCTCCAATTCCCAAACATTTCGGGGTGGTGGTGATTTAGCGCGAACCCACTTTTCCAAATCGAACCACAAGTGTTCGATTGGGTTCATGTAAGGTTAATTCGGAGGCCAGAACATTAACGGAGAGTCGCCAGAATGTTCCTAGAACCACTCCTTGACGATTCTGGTAGTGTGGCATTGCGCATTATCCTGTTAGTAATGGCCATCACCAGAAGGGATAACAGTTGCCATGAATGGGTGAATTTGGCCAGCCACGGTGTTCAGATACCTGACTACTGTCATAGCTTGAGCTATTGGAATAATGGGGCCTAATGTGTCCCAAGGAAACATCGCCCACAGCATAACACAACCGCCGCCGGCCTGTTTCCGCCCAACAGTGCATCCAGGTGCCATAGCCTCCGTTGGCAATCGGCGTATCCGAGCTCAGCCGTCTACGTGATGCACCAGGAATCTTTATTTCATCAGACCAGACCACTTTTTCCCAATCATCCACAGTCTAATCTAGATGATCTTGGGCCCATTTCATGCGTTGTTGGAGATGACGTGCAATGTGCATGGGAACCCGGCTGGGTCTTCGGCTACGCAGGCCCATGCGCAGAGCGATAAATTGTGTGCTGTGACACATTGCCCTGATCACCACTGTTGTAGCTACGGGTGATTTGTCGCACTGTTTCCCTGCGGCCGCTGTGAACAATGCGTGGCAGTCTCCGCTCCCTCTGGCATCAATGAGCTGCGGAAGACACACTGCTGGACAACGGTACGTCGTTTGGCTATATGTGCACCACTACAGCCGCATGTGAATAACCCACAAGCCGCGGCGTTTCCGATATCGTATTTCCCAGGCACCTTGCCATCACAATTTGTCCTTTATCAGACTCCGATAAATTGACAGCTTTTTCCATCCTGACTCCGAACACTCTACTAACCGAAAGCTGGTCCTCGGGTTGTATATATACTGCTCTGTGAACTTCACCTGCGCCGCCGTTCGATATCCAGTCGCGCTCACTTCTCTAGGCTTGGGGGTGGTCATAATGCAATGGCTCACCGGTGTACTTCGCAATTAATACATACATACATACATATCACTAAGCTGTTTCCAGAAATTTAGAGGTTAGCTCCAAAAAGAAATACAAATTACCAGATATTTTTACTTACTGCTGTCGTATCAAACATCTCCATTTACAGCGATCTTGATTTAGAACCCGGGCTTCACTGATATCCATTATACGCCGTACACAAGATCTTTTATACATCATACTCATAATACACTATCTACCAGCAAGTAATTGGACACCTGTGATAGCAAAGGAAAACGAAGTTTTTTCACCTTCAATAGTTGGTGGTGCCTCCACGAGCGGCGATTACAGCTACGACTCTCCGGGGCATACTCTCAACCAGGCGTTGCACGACGGCTAGCGGTATTTTCTTCCACTCGGCTTGGAGAAGACAGGTCAGTTCCTTCACCGTTTTTGGACGGTGGGAGCACCCCTTAAGTCGACGTTCCAACTCGTCCCAGAAGTGCTCGATAGGGTTACGTTCCGGGAAAGTGTGGGAAACAACAACACAGCCAGTCGCATGCAAGATGTCACGCAGTTCTGAGCTCTCTGATTTCGAGAAAGGTGAAATCGTCGGGTATCACAGAAATGGCCGATCCATACGTGACATATCCAGAGGGTTGATGTACCCAAAATCGACAGTCGCCTACGTGATTGGCAAGTGGAAGATGAGAGGTTACTGTCGGAATGTACCCCGACCCGGCAAACCCACAAAACAGGGATAGAGATCGACGGGTGCTGGCCATATAAATTCGGAAGAACCGCAACAAATCGATAAGCCACATCCACGAGGAGTTTCAACAGGCCTCCGGGAGTGTTCGTTCGATGAATACCATCCGCAAGGAAGCCCATCTGCTCGGTTATCATGGACGTGTTGCCGCTCACAAGCCTTTGATCACCAAGTCTAATAGCGCTGCTCGGCTAACGTGGTTGGAAAAAACGTCGACAGTGAACCGTTGAACAGTGGAAACAGGGTCTCTGGAGCGACGAATCAAGGTTCACCCTCTACCGTTCGGATGGAAGGGTCTGGGTTTGGCGTCTGCCTGGAGAACGCCTCCTGACGGAATGTATTGTGCTAACTGTGTAGTTCGGCGGCGGTGGAATTATGCTATGGGGGTGTTTCTCCTGGTATGGCACGGGAACCTTAGTCGAAATTCCTGTTAGACTGAACGCCGAGACCTACTGCACCATTCTGGATGACCATGAGCTTCCCGCTTCCAACGTTGTGGCAGTTTTACGGGGTGGACCCATGTTACTTTCAGGATGAAAATGCCACCTGCCATGTTGCGATGCCTACCATGGCTTGGTGTGGTGACAATGGGATTAATCGAATGGACTGGCCTGCGTAGAGCCCGGACCTTAACCCTATCGAGCACCTTTGGGACGAGTTGGAGCGTCGACTTAAGGGGTGCCCCCACCCTCCAAAATCGGTGAAGAAACTAGCCGAGTGGAAGAAAATACCGCTAGCCGTCGTACAACGCCTGGTCGAGAGTATGCCCCGGAGGGTCGCAGCTGTAATCGCCGCTCGTGGAAGCTCCACCAACTATTGAATTTGAATAAACTTCGTTTTCCTTTACTATCACAGGTGTCCAATTACCTGTTGGTAGATAGTGTAGAATATTACGAGATTAAATGCACGCGAATAGCCGAAAGGTTTTGTTTCGGCATTACCGGTCCGCGAAAGTTTCGTTAACGTTTTGCTGGTCCGCTGATGTAAAATGTTTGGGAACCACTGATGTAAACTATATCTGTCAAAAGTTAAAACTCTACAAGTCATGAAGGTTATTTCCTTCACCCAGTTTATTTTAAAAGTCAGCATCACATTTTTGAAGCATTTGTCTGTATTTCTATACGTAATTATTTAGTGCAATTTCATTTATTTCACGTATTTATTTATGAGGTAATTTCATTTCTCTCAAAAAAGAGTTGTTCCTTTTGGCGTTTTTAAACGAAATGTGTAGCTTTACATAAAAGGCCTCCTGATGTTCTGCTTCTCAAATCACTTGTCATCGTAGTTTTGTCGAGGTTATTATGCAGCGGCGACACTGCATCCGCCCTCCTCACGTGCACCCTTCACTTACTTCTCCTATTCTATGGTGACGGAAAAGAATGCTTCTGCTCACCTTACAATACGTATAGTGTGGAAGACGCATGCGTATAGTGCGGATGACGCATGCGAACTGGACACGCACTTCACCGAGTGGTAAATTCTCCTTTGTGTCCTGGATCAGCTCACCGCCGTTTGAGCAAGTTATTTTGCTTCCTGATTATGTTTTGAACAGAAAACATGCGAACTTAAAATTATTATCGCATTCAAGAAGGTCTTTTGATACGTGTGAATAAAGAAACTCTTTTACAGTGCACTGCAATATTTTCGTTCTGAGCTGAGCCAATGTATTTGAATAACACTGTTTTCCTTTTTAATAATACCCTTTTACATGTATGTTAAGCAAACAGAAGAGCTAATTTCTTTAAGTATTTGGAATGATTTTATTTTATTTTGATTAATGCGTCTCAATAGGTATCTTACTCTGTTATGCTTCATTCACAATATTTTAAAGATACGTGATCTCCTTTTGACTTAATTTCTGAATAATCACCAAATAAATTTTTACAAATACCGTTGCCGCACACGAATTTTAATGACATTACCTCGCAGGATTTGTAGGTCGTCAGGAAGTGCAAATAATTACCACCGCAGCGTCCCTGTTAATGATTTGTGCCGGGCAGGAGGTATAAAAGAGGACCCATGTATGGCAGGAGGTATAAAATGAGGACGCACAGCGCAAGCTTTCCCCCTCTTGTTTGGGAGCTTAACGACCACTGTGAGAAACTCGATGGATTTCAAGCAGTCGCCCGTACATAATTTATGGCTACTTGTTCCATGGGAGGCATAGATACAGTACCATAAGACAGACACAACATTCATGGTTCACGAGGATTCCAACGAGGGACCATGCCGGAAGAATAGTCAGACGACAGCCTTTGAACCACTGCACCACAGGGACATACTCAGCAAGCTGCTATAGTCGATTTGCGGGGATTGTGGTAGTAAGGTAGGGGTAGTATCTGAGTATGCCCATGTGCAACATACGAGTCGAATACGTATAGCTGATGGGCTTTGAGAAGGGCCGACATGTTGGACTGCGAGAAGCCGTACCTTCCTTTCGCGACTTCGCCGATCGTAGTGCACGCAGCGTAAGCACGGTGATACAAATATGGCGTCAGTAGGAAGAGGAAGGTCTGACCCACTAACGCGAGGGTGTCTGGAGCCCAGCGATGGAAGAACGCATGGAAAAACAGGGGGATTGATCAACCATGTTCCACTGGGTATCACGACAGTGTGGATCTGTATCACATCAAAGGTTGTTTGCAAGCTCTGTCAGACGCTGTATGCTTCAGAGACCTCTCGTCGGGCGCTATCCGTTGCTTCGACTTCCTATGACTTTAAACCAGAGACTTCAGTGGTTGCGATGGATTCAAGAACGCAGACACTATTCCGATGAATGGCACCTGGTAGTATTTTCCGACGAGTCCCTACTTTACCTGATAATCCACGATGGGCATATCCTTGTACTGAGACACCGTGGCGAGCAGCTGCCAGAAGCATGCATGATGCAGCATCATACAATTTCAACGCTCGGCGGCTTGTATGGTATACCGCTGACTAGCCAGCGGTACATTGCAGAAGCTGTGGAAGTTGAAGTTCTGCCACGTCGGCAGACTGTCACCGCCGCCATCTTTCAACAGCACAGTGCCATATGGCGCGTGATCCCTGACATCTTCTGAATGCACGACATGTGTCACACCTTCATTGGCCAGCGTGTTCTTCTGATATGTCCTCCACTCAATAAGATCTCAAATCGTAACTCCACAGAACTCTTTGGGATGAATTAGAGTGCCGATTCCGAGCCAGCCAAACAGCGCAATTCAGTGATCGAGTTGACCAATGCCCTTGTGGCACAATGGAATGCGATTCCCGCAGCAACTTATCAAATCTAGTGGAAACTGTTCCAGTAGAGTGCAGGCTGTGATAGCAGAAAATCCTTTACCAACTCGATATTAATTGCTTTCCTATTACAGGGCTCTTATGGATAGGGAAGTGACCAGATACGTTTGAACAGATATTGTATATGAGATGCAAGATCATGTGATATGAAACGGAAAGCCCTTTGTTAATTGCGGAAAGTGCAGCCTCTCCTTGAAAAATGTCACATTGCCTTCTCGTGGTGCATCTTGTTCCCACTAAAGAGACTCTAATGACCGACAAATTGCGATACAAGGATGTACCAAGGATTAGAGCAAATGCTGTTCCAGGCACACCAACCTGTTTGAGCGGCGTAATGAGTTGCAATCAATCCTGGCAAAGTACTGCACATGCGGATTTGGAAGATACAGTAAAACGTCTAAAAGTAATTTAACAGTATGTCTTAAATGAAAACAGTTTAATCAATTCATCCTTCCAGTTCTTAATATTAGATCAGACACATGGATCTTAACTAAAAAAACATATTTAAAAGATGCAGAAAACTGAAACATACATACAGAGATGCATTCTTGGTGTAACTAAGAAAGATAGGAAATGTGCTGGATATATTGCTAGAGAAACTGAACACGGTTGGATAACAGAAATAATAGAATAAATAATGACAGACAGGAAAAGACCTAACAGAAGGCTATGTGGAGACTGGCTGAAAATAGGAAGTTGTCGAAAAGACTTCCGGAGATATTTATTCAGAAGTGGATTGATAATGGTCAAGATATATGAAAAATCTTTGACCGCGTTTCATCTCCGGTCAAATTGAAATACTGGTTACAGAATTCATACCAAAATTATGTATCATGAAATTATTGATATAGCTGTTATGATATTGGCAACGAACGGCTACTTTCATAGCAAAGAATTAGAAATTGTAGCTTACTTGTGATTGGAGGCTTCCGAAACGCGCAACAAAAGCACCATTTCTAAGTACATGGTATGGAAGACCTAATTGGTTTCCAGAAGATATTCCAGCACCGTTTGTTGATGTAACTGCTTGATTAACAAAAAGGGCTCTTGGAATAGGCGCAGCATTGCCATGATTCATTTCATTTTCAGCAACTTCTGCTGCATTTTCATCATTCAAATCACTGTGAGCAGCTATTGCTGCATTTTCACCATTTAGATTGTGGCCAGTTGCTTCTTCTGCTACATGATTTATCAGATTTGTTGGAACAGCTGTGTTTGAAACCATATAACTTGTGTTATACAACAGTCTACATCTTTGCTCTATCTTCTTCCTGTAATGAATTGAATAAATAAGAATGATAAGTTTATGTCATTGACTTGTTCTTGAAAATGTCCGTAACTTTGCACAAAAATTCAAGTGAAATAATCATAAACAGGTTATAGGAGACGGGTGCGCTTTCTGAAATTACACAGCGAAAGGAATATTTTTTAGCACTAAATTCTTATTGCGTCTTAATTCGTATTACGACATGGATGTTTGTGATCTAACAACCAGAGAAATATGCATGCATTTATGACATTTAAAATTAACAAAATATGTCTTAAAATTTTCAAAAACTACTATGTAAAATACATTAAATTCATTAATAGAAATTTATCTCAATTTAAACTTCAATTTCACTGAATATTTAAAAATCCCTTGTATGACCTAAAGATGGTTACGACCATTTCATTTCTAAAAATTTATTAATGCTAAATTTTACGGACCGGACACTTGTTTTAACATTAATTTAACAACCTGGTGGTCAGAAAGAAACATACATTGGATATGTTTTCAGTCCCCGTGATTATTAGAATGTGATCATGTGCATCTCCAGATTTCTAAATTTAACTGATCTCTTGCTTTTATTCAGGTTGCCTTGATTTTGAAAAAAATAAGTCCGTTTTCTTTTCCTTTCTTCTTGTAAGGAGGTATGGTGAGTAAAAATTTCCGTTCGACATTCTGACGCACACTTTGTGATCAAAAGTACATGGGCATCCATTTCGAGTAGTGAATTTTCACATATACGTGACAGGCATAGGCCATGCAGGTATAAAAAGGTACACGTGACTTGGCAAACATCACAGATAACCATGATCCGAAGAATGGGCAGTACAGCAGAGCTCAGTGACTTGCCACGTGGCATTAACACGGAGTGCCATCTTAACAACAAGTCAGTTCCGGAAATTTTGCCCAATTCTCCCAACATTATGGTAACAGTTCGGTGAAAGCCGGTTTCTTTACTAACAGGACGATTTCCCCGTTTACAAAGCAATGTCCGTGCAGTCTTGGTTTGATGAGTTTATGGGTGTGGAAGAACTTGACTGGCCTGCACAAGAGCACCGATTTCATCCTCGTGGAACACTATTGGGACGAACTGGAACGCCGACTGCGATCCAGCCAAACCACCCGACATCAAATGCTTTTGTTGTAGAATGGAAGGCAATTCCCGCTGCGAAACAAAATCTACTGGGAAGCCTGTCCAGAATAGTGGAGGCTGTGATAACAGCAAAGAGTGGATCAATTTAATATCAGTTCTTTTCCTATTACAAGGATTTTCTCGATAAGCAAGTGTCTGGATTTTTTGTAATGTATTTGAAGTATGTGAAGTCTTTGCTGTTGATTTAATTTATTTCCATATACACCGGCTCTCTTTTGCAAATGTTACCTGCTTGTTGTTAAGAAAGCCGTTGATCTAGCAAAGTGTTAAATCTCCTACATTTCGTTACAGTACACGTTGAAGATACATCTTTAGCTACCTGGCCCCGCGATCTACATTTATCTCACTTTGAAGATACATCTTTAGACCCCGCGATCTACATTTATCTTACTTTGAACATACATCTTTAGATACCTGGCCCCGCGATCTACATTTATCTCACTTTGAAGATACATCTTTAGACCCCGCGATCTACATTTATCTTACTTTGAACATACATCTTTAGCTACCTGGCCCCGCGATCAACATTTATCTCACTTTGAAGATACATCTTTAGCTACCTGGCCCCGCGATCAACATTTATCTCACTTTCAACACTTTTCTTGAGATCCAGCCTCTCACAGAGTTTAACACCATCTTTTTTCGAAGAGAGAGAATTGCGTGATACAGTGGATCTTCACACATTTTTAGAACGATTTTCCTGCAACATAATTAACGTTTAAAGTAAAATTATTTCTTTCTTAAATTTTTTATCTGATACCACTTTCTACGGACAATGAACCTACATCTAGATTTCCAAGATAATAATGCAAATTTATAACGAGGAAGAGGGTTACGCCCTATAACGAAGCAAATTTCTCCTTCATTTCTGACCACGCCAGGATTCGAACACGGATCCCCTCATTCCGGAATAAGTCACTCTACCAATTGAGCTACGCGGACGTTTTATTCTGATTCCCATCTGCCTTTATGTCGTGTGCGTCCTTCTGGCAGGTACGTCACATCTCCTGGTACGTTACATCATCTCCCCTTATTTTATTTTTTTTTTTTCGAAGTGCTGGAGAAGGGAATCTCTTATTTTTCCTATCTCGCGGTGTGGAAATAACATCAAACCATTGCGAGATTTTGAACGGTCGGGTCATCCGGATAGTTCGGGCGCCATTATAACGAAGCAAATTTCTCCTTCATTTCTGTCCACGCCAGGATTCGAACCCGGATCCCCTCATTCCCGGAATAAGTCACTCTACCAATTGAGCTACGCCGACGTTTTTTTCTGATACCTATCTGCCTTTATGTCGTGTGCGTCCTTTCAGCAGGTACGTCACATCTCCTGGTACGTTACAGCCCTCTACATGAAATTGCACGGATTGTGCTACCCGCTGTCTTTCAACATCTTGACCCTCCGTGTAGATAAGTTAGTTGAAAAATCCAATGTTCCTTATCCTCCACACATAGCAAAACACTGGATTACTTGAGATCTTCCCAGACTCCAAAGGCTAAAGATTTCGCAATTTCATTCGTCAAAATTTCCAACCGGACGCTTTCCGAAGATGAAACAAAAAGTTTTGGAGCTTAGACCAAAATTCTGCTTCCGAACCAAATCGAACCCAAAAAGCGTCGTTTCCAAATTCGAAATCGTAATATTGCGAGTTTCAAACGACTCAAAAGATGAACTACGCCAGCTCCGTTCTTCTGAATTACGATCTTGGTACGATCCTACTAAAATACCTAATAAAGTTATAATTCCGAGGCCAGTTTCGATCCTTAGAAATGATCCGTCCATAATATTGATTCAAACGGACAAATCTGGCCAGATAGTGATTATGGACGCAGCAGACTACAATATGAAAATTGAAGATTTTATCACTGACTCTGGTTCTATAGCCCTTCAAAGGAACCCTCTAAATTCTTGGATTGCGCAGGTACAAAGAGCAGCCCTGTTACCCGCTATTTCAGATGATCTCGGGAAAGCCGCTAGACTACCACCAGAACCTCAGATCAAAAAGCTCTTCGGAAGACTTTAGCACCATAAGCCCGGAAACCCACGGAGACCCATCGTATTCAGGATGTCTGCACCAACGTACCATTTAGAGAAAGCACTATCCAAATTCCTGTGTAGTTTTCGTCTTGAATCGGACTTTGTAATAAATTCCACTCTGGATTTTATAACGAAAGCCAAGAAACTCACTGTCCTGCCAAGCGACATTATCGGCAGCTTCGACGTGGCTTCCCTTTACCCCTCAATATCCGTTCCGGAAGCCATCAGAACATTAAAGGAGGCTATATCTAATTCAACATTTTATACGCAGGAGTCATGCCTCAGCACCTTCAAATTAATAGACTTGGTGACTAATAATAGCTTCTACAGTTTCCAAGGACAAGTATATAAACAGAATAATGGCGCTCCAACGGGATCCTCACTTTCACCCGTTCTTGCAGAAGCAATACTTCGCGCGACTGAGCGGAATATATTCTCCAGCATTAACCACGACCTACCACTTAGCTGCGTTATGCAGACGACGTTTTTTTGTATGGCCCCACGGAAAAGAGACTCTTCCAATTTTTCTTGATAAAATCAATGATATACATCCTCCGACCAATTTCACGATGGAGCTTGAACGCAACAACTCTTTATCTTATCTGGATGTTTTATTGAGGAAATCGCCTGACAACCGCCTCGGTACACAAGTCTACTATAAATCCACGTCCGTCCCCAACCTGATGTTGCGCAGCTCTTTCTGTCCCGCAGAATACAAAACACTTATCTTCCGTTCTCGAATTCAAAGAGCCTTTGCCGTTTCTTCTGATACCCATTATAGACAACACGAAATTGAAAGCGTTATCAAGTTAGCCACTGATGCAGGATATTCGTTGAATCAGATACGTAGCTTTATCCAAAAAGCCAAAGCCAAACATTCCAATCTTCCGGTGCCGCAGCTACGTTATTTAGGCTCAATTCCCTACATACCAAGTGTGTCTTACAAACTCAAAAACGCTCTCACGAAGATGAACTCCGGCGTCGGCATAAGGTCCCTTGCATCTTTACATACTATACTAAAGATAAATTCTGAAAAACCACCTCTCTCCTGCGAAGCAGGCGTTTATGCGATCCCCCTACAGTATCCGAACGGCTCTAAACGATACTACATTGGAATGACCAAGCGTTCGTTTGGAATCAGAGTCAACGAACATAAAAGGAACACTAAATAAGCTAAAGTAGCCACGGCACTATCCAGAAAGTCAAATGCAAGTCAGCTACTCTTTTGTGGGATGATATAAAGAAATTAGCTAGCTACTCTACCCCTCAATGTACAGCCATACGGGAAACCTTGGAGATAATTACCAACAGCGATACTTGCAATGATTGTGTCTCGCTCGAGTTGCCACGAATTTGGAACCAATTCTTCAAGTAACGTCTTTTCTCTACCATGATCCAGCGTGCAACCAACGTGATGCATCGTATCTTTAAATGAATATAACGTCGCATCTATTTATTGTCAAGTTCCCGCGTTCAAATTGTTAAGCGTTCTATTTTTCAGTTTGCAGTTTCTGTCTAACTTCCTTGAAAAAACCATCTGGTTGATGTGCGAAAGCTTGGAAACACTTATGTGGTTATTTCCTACGCTAATAAATTGGATCACTAGTACAGTGCTACTATTTACTCAAAGATAATAATTCATTTCTTAAAATTGGTGGTGGTATTTTATTTCACTCCTCTTCCACTATTTCCCATAGTCCGATCATTGTTTTAGGGATGCTTTAAAAAAAGCGCTCTGTTTAATAGTCAGAAGGCACAGTAGATTGTTGACACATCAGCGGATTTCGAAGAAATGTGAGCAAAATGTATAGACTTGATACACGTCTCTTTTTTCATTTTTTTTTTCAAGAAATAGAGTGGTAGATTTTGATGTATGACTGGTTGCCTTTTCCTCATGGAATTCAAGCCCTGTGTGTAAAGGAATGGTATTTCATAATTAAATATAGGAGTTATAAAATAATATTTTGGTAATATGTAGAATTGGTTTTAACATTTCTTTCAACTTTTCTTAACTTTAATTTCCCATTGTATGAGAAACTAGCAATAATCACGAACCTTTTACTGAAACTTTCTTTGGATTCTTGGAATCAAGTTTGTCAGTCTTTTTCAGCTCTTTTGCCGTAGTAAATTGATATTTTTTTATTGCAGTCGTTTAGGTAGATCAATGCTTCATTAATAGTCGCAATAAATTTTCATCGATCTCCAGCTAAGTGGTTTTCCGTGTTATGTGCTCAGTCACGTGCCCAGGAGAAAGGTGGAGAATATTTTGTTTTTCGGTTTTTCTTAGATACCTTCTATACACAGATTGTTTATGTGCGCCATGTTCTTAACAAACGACATTTAACGGAAGCAGATGTTCATTTCGTGTTCATCTAACATGATGCTGTCAGTTCCAATTCCTCGAACTTCTTTTACTTTCTGTAATTTCTTTTCAGAAACGTTCCAAAAATTCCTTTGTTTTACGTAATTTCTTATCAAAAACGTTCTAAAAATGCGTGAACATCCTTTGTGTTTTCCGCATGTCGGACATGACGTATATCCGTTTTCCGAACATGATTGTAGTTAAAAATACCTGCTTCTCCGTTCCGATTGAGGAAGCTTGAGCGTTTTCGAAACTACCGACGACTTTCCCAATTGCACTGTAGCTGACGCAGTAGTTAACCACAGCGTCAAAAGTTAAGTTCCTAATGCATGAGGATAGGCTGCGGAGGAAAATTATAAAAGGAACTTCTTTCTTGTATTTGTGCACATCGGTGGCTTGTTCATGAAGATCTTCTTTACATTTGAATTTGTCTTGTCTACATCAAGATAACTTTCAAAAATTTCTTCAGACACCTAATGCAATGATCGAGTAATGGTAGTACCATTTCCTTCAGACAATGATGCAAGGTGTGCACAGTAGGAGTATCGGATTGGAAGGAAAGTATGTCCGATAAAGAGGTACCCGAAGTTGAAGGCCCGGCCACGGCGCACATTGGCCACTGAGATAGCGCAGCACATTGGCATGCCGTCAGATGTGAAGACTGTAAGCGCCAGTTAACATGGAAACGAAAAAAGGGCGCATTCCCCATTTCATCCTGTATGACTTTCGTCGAGGTAGCAACCCCGGAAGTGCGGTACGGAACATTACCAGTGTGTACCCCAGTGCCATATCACATCGTCAGCGCTATCGTTGGTTCGAACGGCTTCGATAGGATAATTATGACTTGTCAGAGTTTTCCAAAGCCGTTAAACTCACAGCAGTGGATACAGACATGCTGTAGAACTTAGTGGAGACCGACCAACGTGTCAGTACTCGGGTATTGGCCGAAATGCTGGGAATTACGCGCACGAACATTACTACGCATCTGTGTCAAATTGGGAAGGTGCGCAAGAGGAAAGTTTGGGTACTCATCAACTCAATTCAGCAGAAAGCAAATCGCATGAGTACATGCTTTTCCCTGCTTGCACGTGACCAAGTTGAATCGTTCTTGGACCGCATTGTTACAGGTGACGAGACATGGGTCTGTATGACAATGTCAGTACCCGGAAACAGTAGTTGGACTCAAAACAGAAGCTCATGCTGAACCCCAAAGCCGGTTTACACCCACGTATATTCTTGCTGTCTGTTTGTTGGGATATGCGGGGTGTCCTGCTTTCTGAGCTGCTGCCGACTACACCGTTATCGGCGCCGACGTGTACTACCGTGAGCTCGACGATCTGCAAGCAGTGCTCACGTCAAAACCACCAGTACATCTTAACCGCAAGGGCGTCGTCCAACAGCACTATGGAGTGAGACCTCACAAAGCACGGGTGACCTATCTCAAGAACAGAGACCTTGACTGGGCTGGCAGCTGCTGCAGCATTTAGCATATTCCCGGGACATTGTGCCATACAGTGGACCCTTCTGAGCTATGCTGCGATAGGGATACAGAAAATTGGCCTTCTTGCATTCAAACCTTTCTCATGGAGCTTTCTGTAAATTGGTTTCCTCGATATTGCTGCTTCCGTAGCAGAAGATAGCTCCTGTGAGGGTTGCCCGGTTGTCGATTCCATATGGCGGCAAGCTGTTAGAGACAAATAACCACCTTGACTTCTTGTGGCTCTTGGGCATCTTAGTTCCTATCTTCTGGATATTGTTATTGTTTCCTTGAACTATCCCCAGAGATTGAAGACAGTTGCTTAGATATATTCAGCCATCTTCTTACTTCAGCTTGCGATTGTTTTGCTTCCAACCTATCGATCTCTCTCCATTGTTAAGAGTCTCCTAAGCAATGATGCGGAGTTATTCCACCACCAATAGTCCTACTCATGCTTCAATTGCCGCACGCCGCTCAGAATAGCGTTTATCAAGGTCACATGCCGCCCAACTTGATGACGACGGTCGTCCTTTCCATAGAAGCCAGCACAATGATAAGCGATGATGCGGAGCCATTCCACCACTAATAGTCCTACTCATGCTTCAATTGCCGCACGCCGCTCAGAATAGCGTTTATCAAGGTCACATGCCGCCCAACTTGATGACGACGGTCGTCCTTTCCATAGAAGCCAGCACAATGATAAGCGATGATGCGGAGCCATTCCACCACTAATAGTCCTACTCATGCTTCAATTGCCGCACGCCGCTCAGAATAGCGTTTATCAAGGTCGCGTGCCGCTCAACTTAATGACGACGGCCGTCCTTTCCATAGAAGCCAGTACAATGTTGCTTTGGTACGTCTACGTAGCGTTTCTAGTGACACATGTCTCCCGAACAACTTTGCAATCGATCTTCATGTTTTAGAAATATTCTGGAATTCGTACCTGTCATGTTCATTTTAGACACAGTGTACAACAGAACATCTATGGAACGAACTAAAACGAACGCCGAATTCGATCACGGCCCATACGTCTTTCGTTTATGTCGGAGGGGAATGGAGAAAAATTCCGGTTCAGATCTTTTTATTTTTGATTGAAGGTTTAACGACCACCGCGAACAACTCAATGGGCTATAAACAGTCGTCCGTGCCTAATTTAGGGACACTCTTTCCCGGGAAGAGAGAAAATCAATGCCGCAAGACAAACACAACATCCATGCCTCACCGGGGTTCGAACCCGTACCCTTCTCGAACGAATGGTCATGAGCCAGAGCTTAGACCATTGCACCATCGGGCCGGCCCGGTTCAGGTATACCGGCATTTCGTGGAAAACATGCTTAGAAAGGTAAATGCAGTCATACTGGCCAAAGGTGGACCGACCACGTAGTAGTTTTGGCTAAAAACTGCTCTTGTTTCCATTCGAACTAGGTGACCGACTACTTTTGTCGGCATATGTATATTTACAATTTCACTAGAAATAGATACATACATGACTTAACAAAGCCTAATGAGAAGATAGTTCTGAGTGATGTTACTATGAGAATTCTAGTCCAAATGTTTGTTTTTTTTTGGGTTGGAGGTTTAACGATTACCATGAGAAACTCAATGGACTATAAGCAGTATCCCGTGTGTAATTTAGGGCCACTGACTTCAGGGAAGCGAGAGAGCCAGTGCAGTAAGACAAACACAACATCCATGCCTTACCGGGATTCGAACCCAGATCCATCTCGGACGAATGATCAGAAGCCATTGCTTAGAGCACTGCGCCACTGGGGCGGCGAAAATTTTTCACGTGAATCCTTCTGTGGTGCCAAATAGTTGCAATTCTGATTTTATAAACTCAATGAACAAAACATGTTTGCGAACTCACTAGCGTTGGATAACCTACAGCGTATTGTAACTCACAAGTGTTACTGGAAGAATTAGATCAATTATGAACATACAATATCATCGACGTTGAAGACATCACGTGAAACTATAAACGAGTAAGTGGGCTGCCCTTTTATGTTTCTTTCCGGAGGAGTGAGACTCTGAAAATTTCAGTTCGACAGTCAGCAAATTGCTTTCCTGACTGTCACAAGGATTATCTAAGAAAACAATAGGAAGAATCACCGTCTTCTATTTAAGGGCAGTTGTTCCAAGAAAGGGATATACCCTCTATCACACCATATTTGCGTCTCTTGCTGGATTCGAACTCATGCACAGCATTACTTGAAGGCTTTACCGACGACCGGCAGACTGGAAAATTTGGACTGATCCCTAGTAAGGCCCTGTTTAGAAGTCATTGCCTCAGTACGAAAATGTGATTTGCTTAAATGCGATGCTCTGTTGTTAAAGGACCACTGTACTGTAGGCAAAAGGCAGAATACCGGATATCACGCTGAAATCAAAAGAGAACAAGAAAACTGATGCATGGCTTTCAAGCAACTCTTTGACTGTTAATGAAAGCCTGATAGAATGATTTTAGATGAACATTTTATTCAATCCAGGTAGCTGTTCGATGACTGATATTATTTATAACAAGAAAGGTGACACCGAATTTTCGGGTGTAATAAGCACGTCTTTTGAATCGGTTCGGACGCAAATTAAATTTACCAAAGCTATTCAAAGTCAATGGAACCGGTATGGAAAACAATAGTATCTGACGGAAGAAAGAAGTTTTTCAATCGGGTTTTTAATCCCTCAGATATTGCTGTGAACGGAATCGTAAGATTACGCCCTCTGGTTGAAGACTTGTGCGTTAAGAAAAATATGAATTTATATGAGAAACATTTCGCACCGGAAACGCTCTCCAACACAGAAAGAATTTTTCAAATCGGACTCTTGGAAATAGAGATATAGACACAAATAAGATGTGATTTTAGGTCCCCTGGTGGGAAAACCATGCATTCTTTTAGGAAGAATGTATTCTCAAAAGGTTTTTCCATATGAGAGGTATCGGTCCGAGAAAAAAAGTTTAGTCGAGATACCAGTAGCCCAGATTTTGCTACAAATACATCAGAAGCAGAAATTAACACTCATGCCCCCTAGTGGCCAAACCATACTTTACCAAACATTACAAATTATGTGAAACATATTTTCCATCAAGTCTTGTGTGTGATACAGGAAGAACTTTTCAAATCGGAGATTTAGAAGCAGAAATAACGCACAAAACGCACTTTATATATGGGTCCCCTAGCGGAAAGTCTATGATTTACATAAAAATCGTGAATTTATAGGAAAAACATTTTGCATCTGAAACACTATCTAACAAAAAAAGGAATTTTTCAAATCGGACTCCTAGAAGTAGATATATTAACAAAAATAATATATATATCTACGCCCCTGGCGTAGAAACCATGCATTATTTCAAGAAGAAAATGTTCCTAAAAGGTTTGTCGACATGAGTAGTATCGGTCAACAAACGACTATTTTTCCAATCTAAACAGATTTTAGAAGCTCATATTTTGTTGCAAATACATCAGAAGCGGAAATTAAGCAAAAATGGTTTGGCCACCTGGTGGCCAAACCATTTTTTACAAAAATTAGAAATTACGTGCAAAAGGATTTCCCATCAGGAGCTGTATCCGGTGCAGAAAGAATTTTTTAAATCGGAGATTTAAAAGCAAAGATATAGGGGAAAAAAGCAATTTACCTTTGCGCCCCCTAGCGGAAAGTCAACGAATTACTTGAAAATTTCGAAATTATATGAAAAACATGTCCCACTGAAAACACTATCCAACAAAGAAGGAATTTTTCAAATTGGACTCTTACAAGTAGAGATATTGACAAAATAAGATATACATCTACACCCCCTGGCGTAGAAACCATGCATTATTTTAAAAAGAAAATGTTTCTAAAAAGGTTGTCGACATGAGTAGTATCGGTCTACAAACGACGTTTTTTTGCAATCCAGGATTTAGAAGCTCATATTTGTTGCAAAACATCAGAAGCGGAAAAGATTTACGTCCCGTGGTAGCCAAACCAATTTTTTACAAAAATTAGAAATTATGTTCAAACGATTTCCTATCAAGAGCTGTATCCGGTGCAGAAAGAATTTTTTAAATCGAAGATTCAGAAGCAGAGATACAGGGGGAAACGCAATTTACCTCTACGCCCCGTAGCGGAAAGTCTATGAATTACTTGAAAATTTTGAAATTATACAAAAAACATGTCACACTGGAAACACTATCCAACAAAGAAGGAATTTTTTCAAATCGGACTCCTAGAAGTAGAGATATTGACAAAAATAAGATATACGTCTTTGCCCCTGGCGGAGAAACTGTGGAATATTTTAAGAAGAAAATATTCCGAAGATGTTTATCGATGTGAGTGGCATCAGTCCACGAAAGAATTTTTTCAATCGATATTTTAGAAGCTCAGATTTTATGGCAAATGCATCAGAAGCAAAAATTAACTCCTACGCCCCCTGGTGGCTAAAGTATTCTTTACCAAAAATTTGAAATTATATGCAAAAGATTTTCCATCAGGAGATGCATCTGCTGAAAAAAAAAATTTCAAATCGGAGTTTTAGAAGAAGAGTTATCAGGAAAAAAAATATTTACTTTTACGCCCCCTAGCAGAAAATCTATGCATAATCTGAAAAAGTAACTATATCTAAAATACTCTTCGACATAAATGGAATCGAAAGATAAAAGAATTTTTTCAATTGGATGTTTAGAAGCAAATATGTGGAATAAAACGTATTTTTAAATTTCATCATCTGCATTTATGCGCTCTAGCGGCAAAATTGTACATCGTAAAGAAAAACGAAATAAAGGATTATCATTCTCATATTTCAAGCTTCCCAATGCAAAAAGAATTGTTCAAATCGGACTAATAGTTGCAGAGATATCGTGGGTACAGGCGGACGGACAAACCGCTAACATAAGCACGATCTTTTTTTACAAAAGACGTGGTAAAAAACAAGCACATTCGTTTAAAAGCCGGTGTCGTTAGAGTATCTTACTTTAACATTAAACCGGTAAGGTC